>RXPK01000087.1:600000-1190135 GCA_004143645.1 Protaetia brevitarsis
ATAATTAGGAATATAATGTTACATTTGAAAAAAATGAATTTTTTTAAGGTTAAATGTATCCGAATTGACAATCGAATTATAAACACTCTGTATACAATTTAGGTGGTTCTTTTGACAGAATTTGGTACGGACAACTATTTTTCTTGGATACTAGTAAAATGACATCATTATCTTTAATGGTTTGCAAAATATGGTACGTTTTTGAAGGAGATGTGAACATCAAAATTTTGACAAAATCGTAAATATCTCAAAAACAGTTGAATTTAGGGATAGAGAACATTAATGAAAATTGTATTCAAATAATCTGCAGAATTCACTGAGGTAAGAAAAAACATATGATTCCATTTAAAATAAGAAAATTATTATCCACTTCTGGTGTAATAGAACGTTTCCGGAAGTTAAAAATAGTTTTGCATGATTCTTTAGGTGGGGTTTTGTTATTAAATTTTTTGTCGCATTAGTCTAGCTGCAATAGATCGCGAGAAAAAGATAGTGGAGGAGTGGTTGAAACACCCTGTATATATATAAAAAACAGTTAATTTATTTAAAATTATATATTTACACATTTATTAATTATTAAAAAAACACTGTTTTAGAACTACAACTGTAACAAAACTTTATTTAACAGTTATCGATATAATCCTAATATCATCATAAGGTTTGTCAGTTTTAGCGTTAGTTTTAACGTTACTGATATTTTGAATCACCTCCATTCCTTTCACAACTCTCCCGAACACCGTATGCTTATTATCTAACCAAGGCGTAGGTGTTAAAGTTATAAAAAATTGGCTACCGTTAGTGTTAGGCCCCGCATTAGCCATGCTAAGCGTGTAAGGCCTATCGTGCCGTAAATGTGGCCTAATTTCATCCTCAAACTCCCCACCCCATATACTCTCACCGCCCGTCCCGTTTCCTGTGGGATCTCCGGTTTGTATCATGAAACCTTTGATGACCCTATGGAAAATGTGTCCGTTATAATAGGCGTTTTTACTGTGGACGCAGAAGTTCTCCACAGTCTTCGGCGTGTCTTTAACGAACAATTTGCAATGGATATCGCCGAAAACGGTATGAATAATCGCGTTTTCGTAGAGTCTTTGTGTCGCAGGACTGTCTGTGGCGGCGAATGTGTCTTCCTTGGACGGTTTTCTCGTTGAAGATATCCCGATCTTGCACGGTATTTTGAGGATCGTCGGGTTCACGCCTGCTAAACAAGTAAAATCGCGATTTTTTATACGCCGTACACACCAACGTAGGATCAGGTCTGATCGCTTCCAACGTAGGATTATTCGAAGCTTCTATTTCTAGCGTAACCGCCGCTTTGTTCTTCTTAGCGGATCCTTGATACAAAGCGATATGCAAAAGGCGCAGATTCTCATTCTTCCCTATTATCTTGATGCATCTATTCGTGTAAATATTGACCAATTTTACCCCTAACAACGTGGCGTACATCAAAAAATTACCGCTGTATCGAACTCTATATTGCCTAAATTGTAGGACTCTGATTTCTCCAGATCTCTTTCCACGGCCATCCGTCTACCGAATTCCATGTTCGGTAACTGTTGGGTGGTTTGCTGCAATTCGGTAAAACGTGGAAGGGTTTCGTCTAAAACTCTGGCTAACTTTCCTGTCAAGAAGTTGAAAACTCGCACTTTCCTATCTGTCGAAATGGTGGCGAACTTTAGACCGTCCAGCGAGAAACACAAACCGGTTGGGTGGTTTTGTTTTTGGCGAATTCGAACAGATCTGTGTCTAGTTTCGAGTCGAAAGAGACGGTTTTGGGGAAAACGAAGTCGTTTTTAAGACCCGTCCAATATTCTGAGAATAGAAGAGAGTACATCAATAAGGAATTAGGAAGAAATTATTTGATACTCAGATTTTTTTAGCCAATTTTAGCCGTTTAGCCAACACATCCAAAATGTGTGTATTTTTTTTTCGTGTGGAAATTATGGCTGAAATAAGACTTCAAAATTAAGATACAAAACGTTTCGAGAATTTATTGTGTTAATATACAGGGTATTCCACGTAACTGGTTCATTAAAAGTTTATGATGTTCTATTATTTACTTATATTTGAGATTTTAGCACCAGTATCTGTTCGATTGGAACTATAAATGTAAAATACCTTAACCAAAATATCACTTCCGGTTGACCGGAAATGGATGTCAACTTTGTTATTTTAAATAGAATGATATAAGTTTTTATTCATTTTTGGATTCTACAACTATAAATACGTCAGTTTTCATTAGCTATTCCTATAGCTACATGTTGCCGTTTTTGAGTTATTTAAGTTTTTCTTTTTTTTTAGTCATAATCATTGCATCATGGAGAAATTAATATCTCGGTTAATACTGCAAGTAGAGACTCCAAATTTGCTATGTTATGAACGTTGATATTACTTTAAGAAACGGTAAGCACACTTTACATTCTAACATACAGGTGTTCAAAACTGAGGAACAAAATGACATATTTTCAAATGCAGAAAACTCATTTTTTTTTAAATAGAACACCCTGTATTTTAATTCGGAATTAGGAAGTAAATATCATCCCCTATCACTTTATATGAGCATTCCCTATACCTATCCTTAATAGATTTTGAGATATGAGCGACTTTTTGTTAAACAGACTAAGTAGCCCTATCTTTAAATGTTTGTAGTTGGCTCTGAAATGGATTCACGTCAAATTCATGTATTATTTTTTAATAACCATACAAGAATGTCTGTTCGAATAGTCATTTCTATTAATATTGCGTTGTACGAAAGTGTAATTACAATGATATACATAAACACTTTTGGTTAGTCAATGAATTTGACATTAATCCCATTCAAAGCCAGCTACAAACACGCAAAGATAGGGCTACTTAGTCTGTTTAACAAAAAGTCGTTCATATCTCAAAATCTATTAAAGATAGGTATAGGGAATGCTGATATAAAGTGATAGGGTATGATATTTACTTCTTAATTCCGAATTAAATACAGGGTGTTCTATTTAAAAAAAAAGAATACTTAGTCTGTTTAACAAAAGTCGCTCATATCTCAACATCTATTAAGATAGGTATAGGGAATGCTCATATAAAGCTATAGGGATGATATTTACTTCCTAATTCCGAACTAAAATACAGGATGTTCTATTTAAAAAAAAAGAGTTTTCTGGCAGTTGAAAATATGTCACTTTGTTCCTCAGTTTTGAACACCCTGTATGTTAGAATGTAAAGTGTGCTTACCGTTTCTTAGAGTTATATCTACATTAATAACATAGCAAATTTCGAGTCTCTACTTGCAGTATTAACCGAGATATTAATTTCTGAATGATGCAATGATTACGACTAAAAAAAAAAAAGAAAAACTTAAGTAAGTCAAAAACGGCAACATGTAGCTATAGGAATAGCTAATGAAAACTGACGTATTTATAGTTGTAGAATCCAAAAATGAATAAAAAATTATATCATTCTATTTAAAATAACAAAGTTGACATCCATTTCCGGTCAACCGGAGGTGATATTTTGGTTAAGGTATTTTACATTTATAGTTCCAATCGAACAGATACTGGTGCCAAAATCTGAAATATAAGTAAATAGTAGAGCATCATAAACTTTTAATGAACCAGTTACGTGGAATACCCTGTATAACAAATATAATAACGTATAAAGAAAATCATTTCAGCAATTGAAAAAAATAATAAATTGTCGAACGTTTTGATTCACAGTTCTGAAGTTTTATTTGAGCCTTAATTTCCATACCTATATTAAAAAAAAAAATTTTTGTCTTAATATAACAAATAATGTATAAAAAGAACATTCAGAAATTGAAAAAAATAATAAATTGTCAAAACGTTTTGATTCATAGCTCTGAAGTTTTATTAGAGCCATAGCTTTCACAGGAAAAAATACCCACATTAAAATAATATTTCAGAGTTTAAAATGAGATTTTTTTATTTAACCTTATTTAAGTAATATTAATATGAATCTACTTCTAATTGTTAAAATTGTTAAAAAAAAACTGTTTTTTTTAAACGTTTAAAGTCTTTTTCAATTAACAAATATATGAAAATAAATTGTTTTAAATGTAAAACATTGTCATTTTAACATATTAAAACTTGTATACGGGAAATTAAAAACAGTGAAACAAATGCATACGACGGTTAACAAATTAATGAAGATAAAAAATTATTTGAGTAAAGTCAGAAATAATGATCATTTATTACCTGTTATCTGTAAGACAATAAATAAAATCATCTAAATAATTATCTATTATTCGTGAGGTATAAATAAACATGTAATTAAATATCAGGACTAAAGATAATTAATTATTAATTATAAGCGAAAGAAGAATAAAATTATCTAAATAATTACGAAAAAAAATATTTACTTACGGGCTGCAAATAAATTTGTAGTAACGAAAAATAGGTATTTATAATTTTATAAACAACATTAATTCTTAACATACAAGTCAATTTATGTTTGCATATGGTAGTTTCCAGATAAGCAGTATAAAGTCAGAAAAGAATAATTTCATGCTCAAAACTTACAATGAAAAATTAAATTCTACACAAAGTCGTGTGACAGTGTTACCAACCGCCAGAAAGTACTTTCCCCTAAATGGTGTCCCAAATTCCCCTTAATCAAGCACTCCATCCACCCACAAAAAGTTGTATTTGAAATTCACATTACATTAACACGTTATATTACTTTCCCAGTAACAAATTTAGATTTCTTGCCATTATTTGTAGTGGATTCAATGTAAAAGTATTAATAAAACTATTGATATAATACAACATAGTACCCCTAATAGCCAAATTTAAATTTCCCGCAACTATTCTTCGTAACTTCAACGTTAAAACATAAAATTATCCACTATTTTGTATTACATTAGTAGTTATTTTAACGCCTTCGCGTTGAGTTCACTGAAAATTGTAGCGGGAAATTTAAATTTGGCTATTAGAGAGGTTATTTTATGTTTCAATCGATTTCAAAGTTGACGTTACTCAAATAATTGTGGCAAATTTAAAATTAGCTATTTGGGATTCATTAGTTTCGAATTTCGAGGTATGTTGGGTATCGCTAGATAATGCTGAAGGTTGAAAAATTGTAAAAATTAAAGAAAATATAAGTTCACTCGTAAAAAAAAAAAAATTGATGAAATTTGCTATTTATCTATAAGACTCAATTTTAACAAATGAAGTAACTGTTAAAGTATCCCCTAAAAAGTTCTCCTTAAGAAATGTAATCTCTAAAGTGTTAAACCTTAAAAATTTACTACAAATTCAGAGGAAAACTCTCCAAATTGGCAACACTGTCGTGTGGTTTTTAAGCAACTAACATAAAAATTGTTTAAAAGTAAGTGTTATTCATATATTTTATGTAAAATTGAATATTATATAGCCTTACGAACATGTATTTACGGACGCGATGAAAATGATAAAAAGTATTTATGAATCATTTACAAATTCAATTAATTAATCATAATGCAATTATTTATTAATAATTTTTTGACATTTATTTGCAAAGAGTATTTACCAACAATTTCTCAGTATTTGTTAGTTATTATTATAGTTTTGACATGTAATTTTGCTCATAGATAACATTTACTAAATAATTACTTAGATGAAATTTTATTTGCATAATTTTTACATTAACTCATAGAAGGACAAAATAAAACAGAAATATATATACACGGTATAAGCGTAAATAAGCAAAAAAAAATTGTACAACAAATTTTAGGCATCAATACTAAATGAAATACACAAAATCTAATTTAGTTATACTCCACAGAAGAATATTTGATCTATATTTATAATACATCAATATAACAATATTAACAAAAGCAATAAACTGTTAACTTACCTAATATTCCATTTTTATCCACCGAAATGCATGTATCAAATTTTGAGTTATACCTCATTAAAACAATCGGTTTTGTATGTAATTTCTCTAAAACTTTTAATGGAGTGTTCGCTCCCCGACTATCATACACATACACTTTCTGACTTTCCGCATCAGCGACAGCGAGGGTCTGAATCGCATCTCCTGCTGTATGTATAAATTCCGCCGTACCTGGAGTGTAATCTAACCGCATCATATTAATCATATCAAAGTTGATTACGTCGAATATCTTCAGGGATTTATCAGAAGACGCTGAACATAGTAGGGAACCTTCGGGGTTCACTACCAGGGAAACGACAGGGCCCAAGTGACTTCGGAAATGCTTTACAAATTCGATACCGAGTTCGACTTTTTTCCAGAATTTTATGTGGCCGTCAACGCTGGCAGTTATTATGAAGTCCGTCGAAGTGACCAAGCAGTGCGTTATAACGTCTCTATGCATGTAACTCCTTTCGTAGGATTCGGCAGAAGGCAAGTTTTCTAAATATAATCTTTCGTGTGGTAAAACTTTGCGTTTCTTCCGTTGGATCATCTCATCCGGACTCGGACCGATGCATTCTTCATCTTCAGATGTGCTGCTGCTTTCGTGTCCTCTTTTTGGATCGTTATTTGCACTCATTTTTATGGAATTCGAACATTTATATCCGCAAACATAAACATAACCACAAAATAACTAAATATAACTGAATATAACAAATAGTTGCTGCCATTAAGGATAAAATTCCCCCAATAAATTTTACTAACTTTTCTTATTTATCAAATAGGTGCGGGGTATATAAATGCTGTAAATTACATTTTATACTAGCAGTATATACTAAATTGAAATTTGTCTTTTCGGTATAGAGTATTACATACTTTAATTTAAAAGGATGTTGGCAATTCCTTTGCTAAATTCATCATTATTGATTTTTAGCGTTTATATGTCAAACAATTGTCAAATGATTACCTAATTAAAATCTCAAGTTCAAATTCGGCTGTGATTTACTTCTAATTATGGAAGATAATAAATTAGAATCAATAGAATCTGTTGACGTCTACCGAGATACTCCTATAAGATTACTAGGTACGCCTTACATTTTCTGTTCAGACGATTTTTTATTTCCACTTATTTTATCCGTAGGCTACGCTAATGAAGTCGGTGAATCCTTCAGATCTAAAATAGGCCCCAAATGGGTTTTTGCCAGTTATGCACTTTCCACTGCCTACGTTATCGCAGACACGTTAGATAAAACAGTTAAAATGTACAAAGTAAGTGTAACAGAATTGTTTTTTCCTATTTTAATGTTTTGTTTACAGAAAAGTAAATCGGATTCGAATTGCATCAAGAAAACTGCCTACACAGGTACTGATGCCTTCATTTGGCAGATGCTCGCTTCTGTATTAGTACCTGGTTTTCTAATAAACAGAGTTTGTGCCATGTCCAACTATATGTTATTGAAAAACGTAAATCTGAAAAGAAACCGAAGAGAATGGATCGTAACTTGGATCGGTTTAGGCGTGATTCCCTTTATAATTAAACCTATAGATCATTCAATGGATAAATTGATGGATAAGACATTCAGGAGGCTTTTCGTTTTAGAGTGATTTGAATCTTATTTATGTGATATTAGTGCCAAATTAAAGTTGTATGTAACGCAGTTGTAACAATGTTTTGTTGTTATAGTGCTGTAGTAAAATTATCTTTTTTAGAATTAAAGATTTTTATTTTTGCAGATGTTGATGCGTTTATTATTATTTATAGTTGCAATAAAGTTAATGTTGAAGTTGTACTTATTTTATTTTTAATTTGATTAGTTTAAAAAGCCCACAGTTTTTCTATGTCAATTACCAATCTATAGATGGCGCGCATTTCGAGAGTGATAATCGGTAGAAGAAATTTGTATATCAATTTATTGGTTAATGATAACGGTACTTATTTTTTTCCATTGCATTTTCAATGCGGTTTGTGTATATACCGGTTTCTTACATAAAAATATGAAAGTACCCCAATAATTTATCAGTTAGTGAATCTAGTCATTAATTAGTCTACTGAATGCGGTTATTGATTTCATCTGTCAAATCCACTTGTCATATTTTGAATTTTGATGGAGGTGTGATTGTGGTTATGCTTATTGTTTTGCCAAATAATAAAGTATTATCTAATGGAAACTATCCATTTATATAATCTAAGCAATTTGTGCAGAGTATGTTTAAAGAAAACAGACACAATGTTTCATTTATTCGATTCATCAGACGGCTTATATGATACATTTACAGCGATTGCAAATGTTGAGGTTATATTGACACTTCTTAAAACATTTTTGTGCTTTAATAATCTATTGCAGATCCATAGAGACGAAAGTTTTCCCAATTATATATGCAGTACCTGCCAAGATACAATTTTAAGGTGTCAACAGCTAATAAGTCAGTTTAAACAAACTAATGAACTATTGGAAAAATACAAACACTGCAGCTTTGTAAGTTAAAGCAGATATTGGAAGAATTTAATTTGATTTGAATTCATTAGAAGGTAGAACAAGATGATAATAAAGTAGATTTAGAATCAATTGCCGTTACAGAAATTATAGAATATGTTTCTGACGGTGAGGATATAAGTCTGGAAAGCATTGAAGAAGCCGATCAAGATGATGAAGAAGTCACTAGTGGCCGGAAACAAGTGAGAATGCAATTTCCTTATGATGAGGTCGTAGAAGCAATTGAGGAATTACAGAAAAAAATGAAGGATATAAGAATGTGTACACAATGCAATTTTTTTGCTAGAAATTATCGTTCTTTGTCCCTTCATATGTCACGTTTGCATAGGTATGTTTTTATTTATATCTGCTTTCTTCTCTTTCTCCTATACCTACCTAAAATACTCCTTCCATATTACAAAAATAATATTGTATTGGTATTAACCAAAGTTAAACAAAAAGTGGGTATTCATAATATTACAAGCTTGACTGGTACAACTTATATTGTTAAATTTAGCTGTATCTGAGGCATTTAATTTGTTTTCTATTTGTGTTAATGTGTTAGATAATGAAAGAAATTATTTAATTTTTAGTATCAAATATGGCTTTTCATTTATTTGCGTTTGAATCTCTATACATAGAATACCTACATTTTTGTCAATTCATCTGACCATTCGTTCATTCCAATACTAAAATAATTGCTCTGATAAATAGAGATTTAAAGCATAGATGGTGCGCAACTTGTAATAAAATAGTAGAGGATTTAGCAACACACCATCATGCGGTAGACTATTCTTGTCGATTCTGCGGGAAAGTTTTCTCAACACCTGGACAATTGATGGAGCACTTGGCAAATCATAGAAGTAAGTTTATGTTTTTTTTAATTTCAATTATAGTGAATACAGTCGCATGCATAAGCTAAAATGCTGAGATGCATTTTGTCAAGTAACAATATATCCGAGAGTCTTTTAAAATTCGGAATATGGGGTCAGAACCAAATGTCTGTAACAATCCACTTGATTCGTGAATATTCGTTTACTTGGAATTAGTGCGATTTGATTCAATGCCACCTAGTACCTAGTATGCATATATATATATCATAACATCTGGAGTGCCCCAAGGATCTAATTTAGGTCCGTTGTTCTTATTATACATATATCAACGATCTATTATCCTTGTTGGACTCTCCAGCCTTGGTGTACGCAGACGATCTCAGAATTTACCAGCAATAGAGGGTCGAAACGTAATCTTAACATAATAACTAGATGGTGTGAGATCAACAAACTTAGTCTAAACATTAGTAAATGTTTTAAAGTGTTAACTAATCAAAATATACATAGTTACATGGTAGACGGTGTTCCCTTGGTAGCAAGGACTACAATGTGTGGCCTTGGTGTAAATTTTTGATTCTTTTTGTCTTTTGTGCCACATGTTGAAGATGTATGCAAGTCAGCATCAAAGGCTTTAGGCTTTGTAATGAGAAACTCCAAGGAGTTTACTGATATGGCTCTCATAAGAACACTATACTTTGCCTTTGTAATGTTAGAACTAGAATGCGCCAGTATAATATGCTATTAAACGTTACAATAAATCAATTTAAATTAAATCGTTCTAGAAGGGAGTGCTAATGCCCGCTGTATGATTCATGAATATTTGAATGCGCGAATCACTGTTTGTTTTCTAAGTGATTTATTTCGCCAAACAAGCCGATTCATGCAGATGTTTGATCGGAGCCGAGCCAACTATTCCGCATAGCATTATTTTGCTATTCATCTGATGCAAATATAAATGTAAATATTTTGTTTTAAGCGATTAGGCCATCTAAACGAAAGAATTCTAATAAACCACCTATTTCAACTGAACACCTACATATTCACAATGAAACAGACGTAGACAATAAACCTTACACCTGCAGTACTTGTGACTGTTCATTTCCGGAATTGCATCAGTTAGAAAATCACTCAAAACAACATCATTACGAATTGGAAGTCCCGAAGTTTACGTGCGAAAAGTGCAAACAAAATTTCGATACGACAAAAGCCCTTCAAGAACACCCGTGCACCGAACAACTTTCAAATTGTGAAACGTAAGCTCGCAGGACGTGAAATTAGAAATGAAATTTAGTCGTCTAATTTTTTTTTTTTTAGCGTTAAGGTGAGGTTTAATTATTGCGAAGTTTGTCAGAGGCAAGTTAGAAGTTTAATCATACATAATCAAAATTTCCACCAGAATAAGCAGCAAGTGACCAAACAATCTTTGCAACTATGCACAGTTTGCGGTAAACAATTCAAGTAATTCAATTTGAATTCGAAGTTATGCCCGATTTTATTCGATTTTCCTTGTAGAAACGCTTCGAGGCTTAAGGTTCATATGCGCGTGCACACAGGCGAGACTCCGTATAGTTGTAGATATTGCGGCAAGAAAATGGCAGCGAGACATCATTTGATCGAACACGAAAGGGTGCATACGGGCGTTAAGCCTCACGTTTGCCATATCTGCAATAAGGCGTTCACGCAAAAAGGCGTGCTGAACACGCACATGAAGTTGCATACTGGTAGACCTGAATTATGCGTAATTTGTGGAAAGAAGTACTGTCGACCTGCCGAATTGAGACTGCACATGAAGACACACACTGGTGAGTCTAATATCTCGTCAAATACAGTTTGCATGAGGTGTCTTCTAGGGGCGTACTCTAGGACCTTTGTGCTTTACTAATACATTATTTTCTTAGGTGAAAAATCATTCACTTGTTCGTATTGTGGCAAGAATTTTGTACAAAGGAGTCACCTAGTGGAACATGTAAGGGGTCATTCAGGGGATAAACCGTTTAAATGTCTCCATTGCAATAAGACGTACTGTAGGAGCTCTTCTCTAAAGGACCATATGCAAATACACTTGGGTAAACTTTTTTTTTTAATTAAATTACATCAGAAGTTAATGAGAATGATACATTAATTTTAGGAAAGAAACCTTTCAAATGTACTGAATGTGCTTATGTCTGCCAGGCGAAAATACAGTCTTACAGTTCACATGAGACAACATGATATCGATGTTTGATACACCGAAATCTGATCGATTTTACTGGAATTATTATATATAAGTGCTTTCTATTTACCGTCTGGCTCGCCTGACTTCATTCAAGGAAGATAGCTAGTAAATTTTAACTGCGCGGAATCACCACCTTTTCTGAGATCGTCCTAGCTAATAGGTAGCCAATCTTGGTCTTACCAAAACAGTTCTTGACAGTTTTCGAGGTTTTTATAACCTATAAACGCACATTCAGGCGAGTAACAGCTGCAATAAAGGAACACGTCAACTTGACAGCTAGTGAATGTTGAATGTGCCCGCATAATCGCCATCTTTTTTTTGTTAATTCGTTCTAGCCAATAGCAGTCAATAAGCGGAGTGAAAATTACGATTTTTTTGCCTCCTGAGATCAAAGGTGCCGATGCTATTTGTCCGTTTTTGTTCAGGTTTTCCTTGCCGAAATCTGCAGCAAAATGGGTTCAACGTTAGTAGCATTAGGTTAACGCATGAAACTGATGTGAGACGAGCCAGCTGGCAAATAGGAACCACCTCTTATCAGGAACTTTTCGTGTGTCTATATCTATTTTGAATGCAAAAATGTTAATAATTATTTATGTAAATAAATGTTCATAAATAAAATAAAATAGATTATAAATCCCAAATTTTGAGTTATTTATAAGTCAGTATTCAGATTTTCGGAAGATTTTTTAGTAATGCGTACAAAGAATAGACAATTTAATTAATGGTGAGATTCTGTGTCTAACTGTAGCGCCTTGTAAGGTTATCTGCAAATCTGTAAGCATCCATAATACATGCTTGCAGTCTTACAGATAATCTTATACATGCTAAAGATATGCATAATATTCCACTATAAGTGCTTATAGGTACTTATACTACAGAAACTCTTGCAGTTTTTATAGAAGTTCTTGAAAAATAAAGCAAAAGACAAACGTGAGAAAGGTGGACATTGTGTTCTATAATGATGATCAAGTAAAAGTGTGTGTAATAAAAAGATGTATGATTATCTAATTTTTTTTTTCTGTATGAATGTTTGTAGTCACTGATTTTTTTTTCATAAAGGATGATACACCACATAGAACAAATATATGTATATAATAATATATTATATTACATATTATTTACATATATCTTATGTTAATAAAATTTTGCAGTGTAAACCGGTCTACTTCGTCATATTCATAGTGCTTCCTTAAGGTTCTCCTTGACATAACATTTTTGTTTCATAGACTACATGTTTTCCTTAAGGTTACTTTACATAAGGAAAATCTTAAGGTAGCTCCGTAGGTACCTTAAGGATACCTTAGGAAAGAATACTTGATATAAATTTCACACATGTTGTCATTTTGGATGTCATTAATTGTTTATTAATCAATTAATGGGATGCAATGGCAGATATAGAGGATTTTTTGGATTATATAAATATAAAATATGATAGTAATAGACAACCGAAACAGTATATCAGGGACGCACAAAAATCCCGTGAAATAGTATGCAGAATTTAGAAAGAGGTATTGTTTTTCTAAACAAATTCCATACATTTTATTGCCGCTTGTTAACGGACGATTACCGAGCATAGAAAATCCTGATGGTTTATTCATATCGCTACTTTTTTGCACTATATTAACTTCTTGTGCTGTTTTTGTCACTGATATACAGTTTCAAGGTAGGTAAGTAAATTTTTATGAAAGTCCAACAACATTGTATTACCAAATATTATACTAGTAAACGTATTTATATTGTATTTGCCTATAACGTACAATATAGTTGATACAGCATCAGATTCGAGGTTTATCCGCATCATTCAAAAACTTTTAACTGGGCTTACTAAAAAACAAAAAAACGGTTGGTAGGAAGAACGACAAAATATTTACATTAGCAAATCTTGGTGGTCAAACTGGAAAATGTTGTGAAATAGAAAAAAAAAGATTTTTTGCTCTTATTGTGCAAATAATAGGAGTTTCAAATTTAAAAATACTTTATATTATGGTCTATCTATTCAGTTTACACAAATTTCTAACCATACTAATCAAATAAAATTGAACCAACCACTATCTATATTCATAAACGTCACAAACCAGTCGCAACTGTCAACAACAATTTAAAATAAATACTATATAAATATGGAAGATTATAAGTACAAAAGTAACATGTGAAGCTAGTCAATGTGGTACGCAGCTGTTTTATAGCAATGTCATTTAATAGAATTCTATTTATCAATTCTAGAAGAAGCATCCTTGTCCGAGAATAGCCAAAGTGAGTCGATATTGTGACTATTAAATAGAAAGTTGTGTAAGGTGTAAGGTCTCCTTACGTAAGTCATACTTTTCCTTAAGATTTTCCCTGGACTATGAATATGGGAGCTAGTAATTTTTAAATAGGTGGGCGAATATGATCATGGGCAATAGGCCATCTAGTGGGCAGAAGTGCAACTTTTGACTAATTGGACGATAATGATAGAAGTCGGTAATGCTTGCACCGTTTATATGAAGTACGTAACGGTTTTGGTTCATATCCTCGCTATTTGAGTGGGTTTACCTCCATGCTATCAACAACAACGTATGCATTAGTGATGGGCATAATCGAATGATTTTGACGATCTAATGATCCATAATCGAGTGATTGTATATCGAATGATCATTCATCATTCATTTACAAGATATTATAGGGCCTTTTTTAGGTCCTTGTCTTATTTTTTTGTTGACATTATTCCTACACCTATCTATCACGATTTAGGCAGCAGAAATTTATGTACGAGATGGTATGAGAGATGGTGGGATATCTATCACTGTCTGTTACATAGAAACTTATGTATATTTGTGATGTTTGCTCTACTTCAAATCTGCTTCAGTCAAATACCATTTGGTAGCCGTCCCCGATCACCAACGTAAAAAATGATTTCATATGTCTCACCCTTGTTTATATATATATTATCTTGTATATAAACAAGGTTTTAAATTTGGAATTATGCGTTTCTCAACGGTGTGTTTCCTATTAATTGTAATAGTTATATATACTAACATTTATGCTATGATTTTCTTCGTATTTCTCATTATTATAAATAATAAAAAATGAATTAAGACTTTTTCTTGTCTTTTTCCATATTTAAATTTTCCCGTAAATGAATGTATTACTATGCAGCCAACTGATACACACAAAACAGAACTAGAAGATTAGATGAACGAAAGAACGAGTTTTATTACTCTTATCTAACCTTCAGAACTAGAAGACTAGAAGCCTTTTCTGTGTCCGTCTGGAAATTGTATTATAAAAAAAATCATACTGACCGCTTCCTTTTTCTTTTAATTTTTGAAATTGGTACAATTGCTTGTCATTCAGTCATGTTATTTTGGTGTTTAGGGTTAGACCCAGATGTTAGTTGTATTTACCATGCAATTCTCAATTAAGTAAGTATTGTAGTTAATTAAAATTTGGAAAAATATTGTTTTGCGCCTCCGTCCAGAAGCACTCATTTTGTAGTACTTCAAATCACTAGGCAGGCAAAAATGTCACTAAAGGTTGGCCACACTAGATTTCACATGACAAGACGTCTAATAAATTGTCATTAAGCTACTGTTCAATCATGCTAAGATGAACTGGTGTCTTCATTACACTTATTATCGATAAATAATTATTAAACTAGAAAGGAAATTACAGAAAAAGATTTATTCTCGGAAACGTCAAAATACATGTGTGCCAACTTGTACTGTCAATTCCCTAGTGTCAAAATTTCTTTTCTATTTTCAATTCAAAATTGATTTGTCGGCCCAAAAAACATTGTGTATCACACGGCCAGAAACTCTTTAGCTAGTATGAGTATGGTTTGTGGGTCGAGGCCCACAAGAGGATAATAAAGAGTTTCTGGCAGCAAAACTGTAATTTCTGGCCTAGTGCTACAAATAACTAATGTCTTGTTTTTTTTTAATGCCAAATTTGAATTCAAAAGGCAATGTTAGGAACACATATAACGGTAAATCTTAAATCTCGATTTAAATGAAGAAGAAATCATTGTAAACTATCCAAATAGAATAAATAATGAATATAAAGAATAAAAATATTTTAACAAAGAAAATCTGCATTTTGGAAAATCATCTGTTTTAGTATATCATATACTTAACTGCTATTTGCGGGTGAATTTGGTGATTACAAGAACACATTTCAAATAAAACTACACATTTTTTTTAAATACAGAGAATTTTTAATTTAGAAACTTCAAAAGGAGATAATGATATGATATATATATAAATATTTACATTAAAAATGAACATACTCTATATGCTCTAAGCAAGATTTGAAATACTATGTATATATAAATACAATAATAAAAATAATAATAATAATAATAATAAAGAAGACGTAAATGTCAATCTTCGAATCTCAACGTTATTTGAAATTTTAATTTTTTTTTTATTCGAGATGTACTTTAGTAATATTAACTGGAAGTACGATGTGTTTAATTTGCGAATCGAAATTTGATATTTACGTCAATTGATAACATGGTGTGAAACAAACGAGAAACGAAACATACAATTTCTTCTCCAGTACAGATTGGATGAAATAAGGTAAAACGTTGTATTTAAATATCTTCATTTGTTTTTTTTTTTAATTTTTTCTCTTCTATAGCGGAAAAAGTCTTGTCTATCTCTATATATATATATACTAGTTTTTCATTCATATAATTAATATTATTTAAAAATGTGCATTTTTTATACATATTTTGCTAGGTATCTTTCCACTTGTTTCCCTACCATCTGTCCGATGATGGGATTTTGTTATTTTATTTACGTATTTGTCACGTTTTTATTTATCCTCCTTACACATTGTAATGATAATAATAATTAATAATAATCGATTAGCTTCCTTTTCCGTTTCGCTTTTACGAACATCGAAATTTATAATAATATTAATAATAATGGAAGAAAATACGTCATTGTTCATCCGTTATTTTTCGTTTGTCGAAATATATATAATTACATTTTTTAATAATAAACAATAAACAAGAAACAGAATTCAAATAATAATAATAATAAAAAAACTACTACGTCTATTAAAAAAAGTCTCAAATTTTTTTTTTACAATATATTGCACTAATATTATTCATAGATGTGATATTTCCTCGTTAAATTTTTAAATTTTTCTTTCGGAATTTAAAATTCTCAAAAAAGAAGGGGTATCCTATCCTTACGTATCTCAAAAAAAAAAAGAAACAGCATTTAAACGTCTGAAAGAAACACGTTTTTTAATTCCTTTAAGATATCTTAAAAATATTTACAATAAGTGTGTGTTACGATATGCTTTTGTTTATTATTTTCCGTTGATTCCGATCTTTCTATATCATAATTTTTCAATTGATTTATACTTTACGTGTTTTTATTTTATTTTACATTACAATTTTGAAAAATTATTTTAAAGCTCATTACGTGGAGGCCGTCCTAGAGTTTTGTAAACAGGAAGTTATACGTCTCGTATTAAAGACGGGAAGGAGAGGTACATAAAATTAAAATACCTCGTGACAGTCTTTTCGATCTTTAGTTTGCTTCTAATCCATCTAATAATAGAAATTTTGTTTACAATAATCTGGGACATTTCGTATAGTATATAAATATTTCTATGATTTTATATTATATGTACACCGGCTTTTTATTTTTATCGGATTTATATCAAGAAAATAAAGAATCAGATAAAAGAACTCTACTTTACCGACATTTGATGAATTTAATTTAAAAGTGCGCGAAATTCGAAAAATCCACAGTACGAATGGTCGTTTTTTTTATTTTTATATTCTGGAATTAAGTTACATTTAAGCACAAATAACAAGAATGAAATGAAATCAGTTGAGATCTCGAACTATATTTAAATATTATTTACTTTACTGGCCCTAACGAATTATATATAAAAAAAATAAAATAAAAATAAGCGATAAAAAATGCCGCCGGTTGCAAATCCCAAAATAAAATATTTTATCTTTATTTAGACTAGAAGAGAAAAACTAAAAAGAATTTTTTATTTGTCCAGAGAAACAAGAATTATTGGAAATTAATTTTTTTACACTTTCTTATTATAATATCTACAATTGAAAATCGCTTTTCCTGAACAAAGGAAGACTTGAAAAAAGTCGATTTTCTTCGTCTAAAAAATCGTTTTTTCTTTTTCCTTTAACAATTTGAGGCTAAGGGATTGAAATTATTTTTTTTTTTGGTATATCACAATATGTTCTGAACATATTTATATAATTTCGACTTCGTTTACGCTTTATTATATAAGCCTTGTTTTATTTTTGTTCTGTTACTTCAACAATCATCAATTTTGTTCTCTCGTTGAATGAGTTTTTTTTTGGGCTAAATTTCCATAGAACGGGTAACAGTCTTACAATAGATATATAAAAAAATATAATAATAATAGTAATAATTAAAATGAATTATTGTAACTTAGAAAACAAAAGAGATTTTCCTGTTATAAGATCAGATTTTTAATTCTAAAGAAATATTTTTTTCCTCATTAAAAGAACATATCTGCCTCATTTGATTAAACGAATATTTTCATAAAATTTCAAAATAACCATTTAAAATTGTCCTTTTTGGCGCAAAATTTAGAAAAATTTTCCTTAGAAATAAAATCCAAATCATATAATAAATAATTTATATGCATGTATAAAGATTTGATTTATATAAATGGATATAAATGAGAAAGGAAAATTCCCTTTTAGGGTGCGAGTGAGATTTAAGGGGACTGGGGGGGCTTATTATATTTTAGGCCTGCATATTGGCAAGATCATTGTCTAAAACTTGCTAGAAAATAATAATAATAATAATTATTAACTGGTAAAATCTTTACAATATTAATAATAATAATAAGAATCACAATAAATTAATTAACTTTTTTATTCTTCTTTTACCAAAGATCTTTAATAATATTTTTATTTTAACATATTATGAACAAAAAAATTGTTTCGATTAAATCCATTCCTTCGATGATTGCACGAATATATTTCTTTATAAACTAAAAAAAAAATCGAGTTTTTCCCTTACTTTTATTCATTCAACTGTCTTTTCGATCGTTTCCATTTTTTTTTTCACCTTAATTAGCTTAGAAACTATTTTTGAAGAGTCTCACCACTAGAATCACATATAATAATTATTTTTTTTTGTTTCATTTTTGTTATAAATATCACATGGCTTCGCTCAGATATAACATGGAAGTCTATTTTTACTCGCTTACTTCGTAATTTATACACTGCACGGCAGATGGCGCTGGAGACTAGTAGCGCGTCTAACAGCGTCCTCTATCGTCATATATATAATAACAACGAACTTAATAATCCCATCGCTCTTCTTCGACTCGTTCGATTTCCTGTTTGACTACTTGCTTTTCCGCTTCCGTTTCTTCGTTGTTCCCTTCTAACTCTTCTTTATCTTCCGTATGGTGCAGGTGGTGATGTCTCTGCTCCTGATGCTGTTCGTCCCCTTGGCTCACCGAAGAGGCGTCGCTCTGGTCGTCTTCAAACCGATCCATAACTCGGTGTGGGTTCCACTCTGACCGTCTCCTCTGAATTTCTCCTTCCATAGTCTTCCGTTTGCATGACGCAAACTCCATTGATGATCACTTCATCGCCGCTTTGTTGCTTCTCCTTTTCGTCCTGCCATTCAGGGTTTACCCACTGAGGCGCGGCTGGTTTCCTCCTCGAAGATCGACCTTGAGAGGAAGCCGGCGTTTCTTTTTGCTCGATTTTGACTTCACCTCTGTGGATGCTCCCAGACATGTTGGAGTCTTCCGACCCGACGTTGCTCTCCACGTCGTCTTCGTCATCAAAATCGCCAGGTTCTCGTTTAAAGAGGTCATGGATAGATCCAAACCGCTCATTTGCTCTTTAACAGCGTTATTAAGCGCTGATAGATCCATGTCCCCCGCTGGAAGCAGCCACGGCCGATCAAAGCAGCCAAATTGGGATTGGTCGCTATGTAAGGGTAACCCAGAGGTAAGTTGCTCAATCCTATCCGCTCCTTATTCAATTCTAGTAATCTTTGGTTCAGTAATAGTTTAAAATGGTGTCGGGTCGAACGGCGTCTGACCGCTAGTTTGGTCTCTAGGAGGGATATCCGTCGCCATACCATGTGGAACCTGTTGTTTCAACCGCATCCGATGGTTGTGGAACCAATTCGTAATGGTACGACTGGATAGGCCCAATTCCCCGGCCAGAAACTCCATGATGGACATGTTCGGGTACGGGTCCATCGCGAAGGCCAATCGTAACGCCTCTTTTTGCTCTTCACTGAAGAGAACTCTCTGCTTCTTCGAAGATGGGGGTCCCGGACCTGGGGAATTCGAATGGTAGAATTCTGAGGTGTCGTTCGAAGAGGTATCCGAACTGTTGTCGTGGGCACCCGGCCCCGATGATCTTCTCCTTTTGTTGGCTTCTCGTCTTTCGTTTTTCAGGGCTTGTAACCTATCTACGTTGTGGGCATCGTTGAGCCATAGCTGCATGCGGATGAACGGCTCTCGTCCTTTGATGCTGAGCATGTGCCAGGGTTTCGGCTTGGAGAGGAGTTCTGATACTGAACCTTGGCTCAAACCGAGAACTGCTTCCCCGAATATCTGAAAATTTTAGGGAGAATGTTGTAAATATTTGCCACCAAATATACTACGTGTAATGGAAATTGCAACACCAAGAAGGCACGCGATGTTTTTAGCAGAGACGTTTAGTCATCCAAAGGTAATTAAAATTTGATTAAAGGATTAAAATTTGAGAAAGAATAAAAGATTAACGCAATAATGTGTTGGGCCCTCCCTTTCTTTCGCGGAATTGATTCCAGTAGGTGGTCAATGTCTTTTTGGTCTGTTATCACAAGCAATTTATGCCGGAGAATTTCCAGTGTTTATGCGGAGGATTCGTTAAGATCGCCTGCTTTCTTCCCATAATGCCTCACATGTGAGGAGTTTTGGTATCAAAGCAGGCGACATCCATTTTTTGGCGAAAATGGGATACGTACTGCTGTGGACGGATACCCAGTTTTCGCGAGAGTTTTTTTTTTAAGTTGCATAGATTTTGTCATGTTCACTCCGTTCAGCCTTTGTCAATGTTTCGAGAGAATTTTCACAGATGTAGATTTATTTTTTATATAAGATTAAGTTAATGAGTTAATTGTTTGATTTATTTAATTTAGTGTTAAGTTTTTGTAAATTAATTTCATTTATTTAGATGTCTTTTACTTGTTCATGCATGTTCGCGCCTTTTTTTTTCAAAATGTTGTCGGTGATTTGTGCGGCTGCGTTGCACGCAGCGGTAGTGTTTTAAGACGCAGTTCCTTGGTCGACTGTCAGCGTGAGTACATGTATTTTTAAATTGTTTGCTGCCATTTTGTAATTCTTGAGATTTTAATTCGCATAAATTGAAAATTCTTGTCCATCAAGGAATTCGCTTTATAATAATTGTTGTTATATTGATGTGTACACGTTATAGATAGAAGATCATTTATTGTTTTCGTGCAGGAAGATAGATTTTAGTTTTAATTTTCTCATTATATTTTAAAGAATTATTTTTTTTCCGTTTTTCATTTTTCTGTTTCATTTTAATTTTTAATCACCTTGGGTTGGATGAATAGAAGCATTGTGCTTGCATTTAAGTTTTTCTTTTGTAAATTTACTTGAATTTGTCCACGCTTAATTTAGTTTGTTTTAAATTGAAACCACGTGGATTGTTTTGAAAAATAGAATTATCTTCCTAAACTAATTAATAATTTTGCTTTGATATAGGAAATAGCATTATCCCATTGTAATTTAGAATCACGTGCAGTTTTAAATTTTTGCCAGAACCCTCTGTTCACGGTTTTTTTTTTCTGCAAAATTTGTAATTAACTTTTTTTTTTTTGATAAATTTTTGATTGTTGTTTAACGTCTTTTTCTGTTCTAATTCTGTTCTTTTATTTTTAATTACACCTTTTCAATTTTTGGGGTAATTAAGAATGTCAGATTTCTTCCACCCACAATTTACTTGTCGTGGTTAGACTTAAGTTTTAATTCGCGAGGGTAACTCTGAGGTTAATTGTTCTTTTGCGCCTTTTAATTTTTTATCCGTTGGGCTAGCTAATTTAATTTTTCATTTTTCATTTTTGATATTCATTGTGCATTTTCAATTCAGTCAGTACACAGCAGTACTTTACGTACGCCACCCAGTGCAATTTTTGTTGCCCTTTAACATAATCATTCGGAATAAAACAGTCTACATCTCATTCATCTTTAAAGGAATAGTTTAGCTTTGGGATCAAAATAAGCAACATTCAACCTCTTCTCTTCAATATTTTTTTTAATTTTGAATAGCTAAACGTTTCTGCATAAGTTTGACTTAAAAAATCGCATCTCTGCTCAGTATTGAAATTTCCATGGTATCTAGTAAAGGTACTTACTTTCTGTCCTATATTATTGGCCAATAAGGCCTCTTTGATTTTAGTGGTAATGACTTGTGTGTCCAAATCCTGCGTCAACGCTGCCATTCTCGTAAACGCTCGGAGAAATATGTTGATGTAAGCTCCTCATGGCACTTTGCTGGTTTATAGGCGAGGGAGGTATTCCGTGGGGGCTGTGGTTGTTCTTCTTCATATGCTCCTGACTTTGCAGACTTATAGCATGGTGTGGAGGTACCCCGGGCGGCGTGAGTAGCATAGGCGGTGGTGGGGGTTGCGGATTCACCTGATTATGATGCCCCATCTGCAGCGAAGGCGGTAAGAGGTTCTGCGACTCTTGCATCTTGTTTAGGAGACCCGCAGCTTCGCTCAACATCTTCGGCGTGGGCGGCATGGGTTTGGGCACCGCCGTGCACGCTGAAATATAGTAAGGGACTAAAATGAAAAGGTGCGATGTTGTTCTTGGGGGGCGGAACGGTTGGATCATTGAAAATTTGTAAAGTGCGCGTCAAAGCATGCATTAATTTTAAATAAAAGGTTTGGCGGTGAAATTTTTTATGATCCAAAATTACGATTGCTCGAATCAAGAAACGTACCTGCTCCATAACCGCCTGTCCTCATCAATTTCTCTGGCGCGATTTTGTACTGACTCGCCACTAATTTATGCACGGCGTTGTCGTCTTCGAGGAACATCTTCATACGAATGAAGGGCTCCCTGCCTTTCTGCGTGAGCATATGCCAGGGCTTCGGCCTGGCTAGGAGATCGCTGACGGAACCTTGGGATAATCCCAGAACGGATTCCCCGAAAAGTCTTTGGCTAATGGAATATTGACTCAGTTGCTCTTTAACCTTCTTCACGATATCTTCCGTGTTGAGGTTATTGTACATATCGAATTGTTGTTGGGTTATCGGCGGTAATACAGCCTTTAAGGGCCGTTGCGATGATGTGGGATGTGGTTGCGAAGGTGGTTGGGAAATAAGAGAGTTCGTAATGGAAGCCATCCGCTGGAGAGGACTGGCGGCTGCAGAGCCCGAAAAATCATCCGTCGGCGTCATGGCAGGTGGCAAAATTGTGTTCCCTAAAGGACTGGATGCGGTGGAACTCGTCGTTTGAGGCGTGGTTCCTGGTTCGACTTTCGGCCTGACCAGGCTGAAGGCGCTGCCGGAATGTTTCGACGATTCTTCCTCCTTATCCTTCATCTCATCAGTCCCATTCACCATCTTAGTTTTCTCCTTTAGGTAACGACAAATCTTGCGCCCCGCCGTTCATCGCCGGATTGTGCGCCATGGCCTGTTGCTGCAACGCCAACAAGCCTAGATTTGGTAGTTGTCCTGGCCCTTGGGTCACGTTGATCTTCGCCAATTCCCTGTGGTACGCATCGATGGCCGCCCTTATATCATCCTGCGTCCGATCCATGGGAGGCCCGCTGAATATTTGTGGGAGAAACATACTGGATCTTAGTTTAGCATACTCAGAAGCTCGATTAAAGTGGATCTTTACCTATGCACTACGTCTCTGGAGCTCCTCATGTCCTCTATCCGTCTTCCCATGAGCTTGGCGAACTCCTCCTGGTATATCCTGACAACCTTCTCCTGAGGTATGTCGTCGTTTTCGTACTTCTTCAGCTTTCGGTTCTGGGACGAGTCTTTCGAGAAAGGGCTGGGACAGCCTTGGGGTGATTTCGAGTCGTCGTTGCTGTGGCTGTCTTCGACTGGCGTCTTCATCTGCATCTGCGACGCCTCGCTGAGGATGTGCGCTATCCTCTCGTCGGGTATTCGTTTTCTGGCCTGCTAAAAGTCGGTATGCCAGTGTCTTTGCCTGAGGAAAAATTGTCTGTAAGAACCAATCAAATGATTCTTAGGATTATGATCTTTCACAGGGGAGAATATAATATAAAATTGCATAAAATCATTAAATGCACTATTTTTTTTTTCTTGTATACAGCGGTGTTAGTGCGAATAATTGGAAGTAAATATAGAAGAAGCTTTATACTACAATATATTTTTCTTATATTCTCAAACATTCAGATTGTACCGGACACAAGTCTCAAGATCATGCAGTTTTGTTTATATTCTTGTGATCACAAAAGTAATTTAGGTTGTGGAATCATTGCGTACAAGTTTGATAATATATACATATATTTCTTTGGTTCTCCCAGCACATTGCCTGGAATATTAATTTTTAAATCGAATGTGATATATAGAGACCGGATTATATGCAAAGTGCATATATTTTAATTTTTGCATATATTTAATTATAGTCTATATCTAGACGTATTACACTAATTGAAGTTAATTAGCGCTAATTAGTGAGTGCATATATTGCATATTTAGGCATTCCTATGCATATTTTTACAAAAGTTGCATATATTGCATATTTAAGCTTTTTCTTATCCTTTCTATTCATAAAAATTCCTAGTAATTCCTAATGTAGATCGACAACCGACAATTCTCAGAACTGTCTTACATTGGTTTCTCTAATATCTTTTTCCAAGAACTGCAGGTGTTTAATTTCGCCCAGTAGAAGGGATGTGGTAAATACGTTTTATTATTATTAATTCCCAAATAAACTATTCATTCATTGAATATCTTTGAGCGAAACAGCATGTAATTGTGTTGCGTTTTTAAATACTGTGCGTACTTACAATGATTATAGCGAACAAAATTTCCTTATGGATTAAGCCATATCCTGAACTGGTAAAGGATGGCGACAAAATATTTTGTCGAGCCTGCAGTAAACTGGTAAGTTTAATTTTACTAAAAGCTTTACAATTGTTTTTAAATTCTTTAACTTTTGATATAAAATAGCAATTGTTGTTGTAGGTGTCTTTTGAGAGAAAATACCTGATTAATTAACACGCTAAAACTCCATCACATATTGGAAAATGTGAAAAACTAAAGTGATCCGCATGTGTGCAGCAATCTATACAAAGTGTATACAAACCCGCCATTTTAATTTTCACCTACGTAAGGCATTCATATATGTATGATGCTATATTACCTTTTCCATCTTTCCCAACAAGTATAAAAGTTGTCAATTGCAGATAATAGCGATATCTTTTGTGTATTTCCTTTATAATTTTTCTACCAGTATGGAAAGAGTGGTTCTATTGAAAACAGCGAAACGAATTAACAAACAGAATTATAGACATATGTACGAAGTACGTCTGTTTTTGATTGATATTTTTTTCATATAGATTTGAAAAGAATTATTTCAATGAAGAGATTTAGAAGATCGGTTTAATCCAGTTTTTGTCTATACAAGAGATGTTAAAAGAAGGTGTACAGAGTATTACAAACTTCAATTATTAGATTTAGGGAAAGAGTTTAAGACTCCATATTCCAACAGATTCTTTACGCCTCAATTTATGCTAATATTTTCACATAAAACGGTTGAAGTGAATCTTTTTCGGAGAAATAATAATTTCAATCGCAAAATCACAACAAGTTTCCAACACCAGAAGACAAAGAAGAGTAAAATTAAAACAAAAAGATATCAAAAGGCGAGAAACACATGCCAAGTAGACAGAAACAATGCCTCGTCAACTTTGCCACTCCCATCAGAGTTATTAACATAACTGACATAGCGGCGTACAAGTTGTTGCCCGGTGGAATCTGGTTGACCAATGGAGCATGGAGGTGGTCAGTCCAGCATCTAGACGGTGCTGCGAATCAAAGTGCAGCGGTACACATTTAGACCGGTACCTATTTCCTCCGTGGAGTGATGTATTATTCCACAGGTTGATTGATGGACGCACGAGTCGACAGTAAATTAAAATATGGATGGTTGGAGGCGTTGCTATATCTGAATACTGGTGGATTATTAAAAGCGACGTATTTTGTTATAAGTAAAGCGTTTTGAAGAAAGAAGAAAGAAAGAAACAACTTTTGTTTATTTGCAAATATTGCAACAATTTTGAAATAAAAAAGACATTACATTAATTTTAAATAGTATAATGAAGTGTGCATGTATTTCAGACAAGTCTCAGATACACAAACAATAATGAACAAAAGTGAATAATTTTCGCGCGAGGTTAAAGAAATTTCAGAGATAATTGGAATCTTTTCAGTTAATGCTGATTTACTTATAAGCCAAAGAACTTTACAGCAGATATAGTGTTTGAAGGTTTTAAAACTGTTATACACGGGAAAAACAATCTTGTTGTTTTCAACCATTTTTCATGCATTTGGTAACAGTTACTAAATTATTACTTGATTTAGGAATATTAAAAATATTCCTGTATTCAATCAAACAAATAATTTGATTAGTAGATTTATTTGAAGCTAGCGCAGTATTTATTAATTTCACTAAATATTTACATAGATGTAAAAATAAATATCGCATTTTATTTTCGTATAACAGTTTTCTCCCCATATAGTACAGCAAATGGGCAGATATAGTTATGTGTAGTAGAGAAATTGTCGCATAGATGGCGCATCTCCTATTTCATTCCAGTAACAGATAATATTTCTCACAAAATAACTCGCAATACTTACTAGGATTTACAACATTTTAATGGCAAATATCCCTCCTTAGTGCATAGGTTTTTGGAGATAATTCATTTTAATTTCGATTGAAAATGATCACGGCATTTTGTTTGTTTACGCTTAAGTCTAAAATGAATAGATGTTATAATAAGAAAAGGAAAAACCTCTTGAATCAACATGCTTACGGTTTTCTGCCAATCTGCATAGTTTTTAAGTTTAAAATAAAGAGGACTTGAATCAACTATCAATATCTTTCACTTAAAAGAATAAACTGTTTTAACGAAAAATATATTACATATTTCCGAAGAAATGCATGAATTTAAAATATTATTATTCCTTTTCAAGGAAACACCAAATGATGTTGGCCATATAGAAAACGCAAAAACTTTTGGTTTAATGCAATTCCTTTTAAGTGCAAAGGATATTTCTCTCAGTGTGTTCTTCATAAAAATAATAAACCATAATAATTCTTAAATATATAGGAATGTCATTACAATTTTGTCAGATGGATGTAGATCCTTAAATATAAGACGATATCAGTTATCGGACGAATATAATAGGAAAAAACCAACAAATTGTTATTAATTATAATCAAAACAAGTATGTACTAATCAAAAAGGAAATTTATTAAACAAACAAACACAGCAACACAGCAAAGATATTGGGAAATATATATAGTTTTATCAATTGCTTGAGGGGAAATTGGTATACCGCAAAAATTAAATGAACACTATCTTTGTATGTAACGATTAGAATTGCCATTTGATTATTCCTGTCGAACGATATTTCTATAATGTTGTTTTGAGTATAAAGTAGATCTACAAATATTTATAACTACGTAGTATTTATCGCAAGCGTCGAAAGCAAAATATTTCGGGTTAAAGTTATCAATACTGAACCACTTTCAATCAATTTTGTTGTCTGCGGACAGGCGCTTCATCCCAGATTGTTGTAAATATGAAAATAAAATCCGCTAGATAATTTTCGAACAATTTCATAACGAGAAATGATTTCATTATGCTGTTGGAGAAAGAATGGGAAATAATATTTTTTTATTTAAAATCAGTTTTATATAATTATATTATTGAATACGTTTCTAAATTTCTATAATTTATTTAGTAAACATTTGTCAATAAAATAAACTTTGTACCACAGAAAACTACGTATACACTAAATCAACGTTTCCTTCCTGCGAATCTGCTTATTAAGTTGCCACTCACATGACAGAATATATGATAAAACTACGTTTTAAAACAACTAAAAGTAATGCTAATCGATGCAATACTTTATGAATCATTATTCCTTATACAAGGATTTAAAGCCAAAGAAAATATACAACAATTATCCGAACAATTGTCACAGATCGTTGACTATCAAAAACGCACCATATAAAACTAGCCTGCAGTGTGAGAGAGCAGTAAACAATGAATTAATGCTCTGTCGAACTCTGTGAGCACACAATTAATAACGAATTAAGGGGAATTTCTTCATTTTTTCTTCCTGTTGTCGGATATTTCATCCTTTTATTTGCTATTAGTTCGTTCAGATCTCTAAATCAGTCATTTTTTCGAGACTATTATAAACGTATTAGCATTGTTCCCTTGTCAAGAATGATTTTATGTATCTGGTGGATCCGACAGTAACTTCGAAGTTCTGGGAATAAAATTGGTATCTAAGAAAGTTGATTCTGCATCTACTGTGTTTAAAAGGTTATGGTATGATAAAGTAACAGTTTTATGAGGATTGTAATAATATGGAAATGATAATGAATCCATTAAATTATTATAAGTTAATTTAGATAAGAAGTTTGGAAAATAAATATGATTGGGTGTGATTAAGGTTCAAGGATTGTCAGGTATGATAAGTCAAAGGTATCCAATATTTGTGCATGGATTGCTTTCATGATCAATGAAATAAATATGATTTTAAACCATTAGTTACCAAGGAGCAGCCCACTACCCTAGTGGACGACCTAATCTGGAAGCTGATCAGAAAGGGCTTTCATTGCCTGGAGTATGCCGACGACTTTACAATAGTCGTTAGAGGGTGGTTTTCAAAGATTGTGTTGGAGCGTATGCAAACCGCTCTAAATACGGTTGACAAATGGTGTAAACAAGAGCAATTATCAGTGAATGCTCAGAAAACATGAGTTGTTACGATTACAACCACTAGTGAAAGGATTTCATATGTTAAAGAAGCCAAGTATCTTGGTGTGTGGTTTGATCAAAGACTTACATGGAACCCACATATCCAGAATACAACCAACAAAGACACTATCGCCCTAAGCAGGTACAGAAGGCTGTGTGGATGGAATTGGGACCTTAGGCCCAAGATAACTCAGTGGCTATAAACAAAGGTAAATAGACCCATGATAATGTATGGTGGCTAAAGATGCGACTGGCGCGAATGGCCAAAACTCGCTCGTCTGTGTGCCACGGATGCGATGAGTTCGAACCCCCCTCCCCCTCTTTCCCCCGCCACTGCAATGGAAGTAATTCTAAACGTACCATTGCTACATATTTACATACAAGGAACTGCCAGATCTATAGGGCACAGACTTATCCATAGTCAAGCGAAGATAAGTAAATCCCACGGCGCTGACTGTCAAAAACTATTTGATGAACTGAAGGAGGTACACCTTTTGAGAATGACATGTAATGCCATCGTTCGAAAATTCAACCTAGATAGAAAATATCAGGTTATAATGCCAGAAAAGAAGGACTCGGAGACAAGTACTCCGGTAAGAGCAGACTCAAACTGGTATACTGACGGCTCTAAAACGGACTACTGCGTTGGGGCGGGAATATACGCTAAGAAGCCTAAAAAGGCTCTTTCGGTAAGCTTCAGCAAAGACACGACTGTGTTCCAAGCTGAGGTTGCTTCAATCCATCACTGTGTCCGAGAGATAGAAAGATACCTAGCCAGGTAAAAGCGTCGCTATCTCTTCTCTCAGCCCACATTTAAAGCGATTATTTCCGTAAGTGTCGACTCTAAGCTGATTTGGGACTACTAAATGAGGTAGGCATTGAAAAGGAATTAACATTGGCCAGGGTTTCTCGCCACGTGAGGAGAAATGAGGCGGCGGACGAAGTGGTCAGGCGAGTTTCGTCGAGGTCATTCGTTGGAACTGGTCCTTCTTTCGGCATTACCAAACCGCAAATTGAAACATCCATCAATGAATAGATACATAATCAGTTCAGAGAGTGGTGGCAAGTGTTACCGGGATACAGACAGGCAGGAAATTTGCTAAAGATCTATTGAGCAAAGGTTAGGAAGACATTGCATTGAATCTCGTTATTGGAACAAACATTAAATATTTAAGTTTAACTATATTTTTTAATATTTTCCGTAGGACAATTTATTAGGAATATTTACAAATTTTCTTCAATCAATCAGGAAACTTTTTGAATCTGCGTAATCCCGTAAGTAATCACGAAGAAGCATTTTCTTGAGTTGCTACTCAATGTAACCTGTGTGTGTACAGTGCTCTCCAGATATAATGTCTTAGTATAGGGATCTTGTACTATGCATAAAATGACCTTGATATACGCACCGATGCCAATTATCAAACGATTTGGGCAATTGGGCATAAGGTGGGAGACACGGTTATATGTTTGTTTCTATTTTAAATTGGCGCTGTTTCCTATACTCTAGTCAAATTTTGACGATTACAGCGTAGCTTCGATCCCTTATTGCAAAAAAAAAACAGGTTAACCTTTAGAACTGATAAAAAGACCTGCTTTAATATCTGCCTCTTTAAACCAAAGAAAACTTTTAAACGCAGTTGGGGTTCCTCATTATGAGACAAAGCATTTCTGACTGCAATTCAGGTGCACCGATCTAATGTACGTTCTATGTAACTAGGGTTACTAGGGTTATTAGTAATACGTATGTCATAAAAGCACACCACCAGCGATTTTGTCTGACATACTTATCTATGAATCGTTAACTAAACCAAAAGTAAATACATAATACATTATTCAGATCTGCCACCTGCGAATCCAAAAATAAGCGTCGTAAGGAGGAGACATTAAAAAAGAAGCGCACTGTACACAAATATATCTATGTGTGTACCTAGATGGAACGATTCAAGATTCGTGGCCCCCAAGGCCTTTTAATCACGATTCTACCGAAGCCTGTCAAAGTGAGATTACCTCCATCTGTGGAGGTTCGTCGATATTATCTTTTCCCAATCGTTCTGCCAGAATTCCCGCTCACCCCCTAGAGATTACAACTCTTCTGCGTCGGGGAAAGACATTGATTGAGTTATTTAAAATTGGCAAACATTCACCTACCCCCCTCTTCACGCCACCTCCCTAACGAACCCCCTTGCCTTCGCATCGAGTAATCGATTGAACCATCAAAACTACTTTCGAAGAATCGATATAAGGGGGGCATTAATGACATGACATGACTTCTCCCATTCCACGGTAGTAGTAGTAGTAAAACATTCGCGATTTCTCTCTAATATAACCGCCCCGCCCCTCCCGTTACCCTTAGAAAAAGAGCGTCGAAGTTCTTTTGTTATTAATAAAGTTATTATCGAGCCCCCCCAAAGAGTTCGGATCACGAAAGCGCGTTCGTCAATCGTGTGTGGCGTTTCTGTACCTTCTTGTACGTGTGTGTCGAAGAAATTCGATTTTCATCGTCGAACGAATCACCCCTCCCCCCATCACTCTAGTCGAGGGGTGGAGGGGGGAGTGAGTCGAAATTATAGTTCGCGCCGTGCAAGTTCGTCTAACAGAAAAAATCACTGCTTTCACGGTATTTTTCACATGCAACTGTGGAGCGCAACACGCAAATTTACATCGACAGCCTGCTACAACCCCTGCTCACCCCCACTGATGGCGTAATCGGCCCTCTGTTTCATAAGGTTACCTGTGTAGTGTTTTTTTGTTGTTTTTTAGGAGTAACTCTGCAAACGATTCCGATAGTTATATTTTTATTTTAGCGGCAAATTGGCAGGTGGAAATAGTGGAAGTTGAAGTGTCTCTCGAAGTTTATTTTGACTGTATGTTGGTGTTAGAAAGCACTCTAAATTGTACGGAAAATGTTGGTAGCGCAATATAACACAATCATTTTTTGAGTATTTTATTCAATATTTTTGTAACTTTTAACAGAATCATCATCTAGTTTAAGTGGTAAAGCGTTTCTTATGTGTTTATTGCTTCTAGATCTATCTGCCTAGTTTATGTGCTGTTCAAATTGCGCAAATATATCCTAAATCATTTTAGGCGGCAATTTTTTGCTTTTTTGAATAGTGTCCCTGATTTTTCTTTATTTAGGAACCTTGGTCGATGGTCATCTGCTTGGATATTGGACGGATACAACAATAACTGGTATGTTTGCATTGGAAGAAACCATATTTATGTAGAATTGAGCGGGTTAATGATTCGCATTTTGATTGTGGTGGGGTAGATGCATGTTTTATTTAAATGTCCGCTCATTGATGAGTGGCGGTCGCGTACGGAAGCCAGGGCATTAGCTAAGCGGTTAAATTGGCCGCGACGCGAAACAGATATTAGAGATAATGAGTCGAATGGTGGGATTCTTTTAGTAATGCTGCTCAAGAATTAGATAGGTCATGGCATGATATTTAGATAGTTAGTAGGGTAGTACGTATTTATAAATATATTATATGTGTTTGTTTCCACATGCATGAAATACTATCCAAAGGTATTACGTATAGATTGCAGAAAATAAGAAACGAAGGTTTACAAAAAAATCTCATCTCTAATAGAAAATTGGGTTAGTTCTGGCACTTGATAAAGAGAAAAGGATAAAGGAGAAGACTCCAGAGGTAATTCGACTAACAGAGTTGAAGGTACTATAATGGAAAAAAAAATAGAGCGAGACTAGAAATTACTGAAAATAAAGACAAATGTTAGGAAGACGTGAAAAAAAAAACATTAATGAAAGGAGCAAGACAGATACAATAGAATGAATCCTAACAGGTCGAAGATATCAAGAGCATAAGGTTGTAAATATATCTATTAGGGTGCTTTTTTGTATAGGCAATTACAGGTATTTTTTTATGTCTTTCTATTTTTATTCACGTGGCAAAGAAGTTTTTGAGATCTTTTCCTCATCCTAACAACTTTGTCAGAAGTTTAGACAGTTAATTTTAATCTCTAAATGACTTTCATAAAAGAATTGCTTGCAAGGGTTTACATGAATGATCTCTAGTCAAGAAAATGCAGGCTTTCTTGATAGAACAATTAATAAGTTTGGTGAAAAAAACTAGTTAGACAATCCCTCAATATATGCCTTATAATGCACGGGACCACATGGTGTCTTTGATTTGAGTGCCAGGACATGAGTCTCTAAAAGGCAATATAATAGCCGATGAACTAGCCAAGGAGGGCTCTAAAAGACACTTCATAGGTCCAGAGCCCGTATGTGGAATTACCAAGGACTCTGCTAAAAAGTAGATTTGGACCTGGTTAGATAAAGAAAGTACAAAGAAATGGAGGTCGATTGAACTCCATACTAAAGCACTAATAGAGGACGCTAAATTCTCCGATAATCTACTCAGACGCAGCAAGAAAGAAGTTAAAAGCATTACTGGGTTGGTAATTGGACACTGTTCCCTGGAAAAGCATCTATACAATACAGGTCAAGTAAGCAAACCCTGGTGCTGAAGATTCGTACTACAGGAGAAGACAAGTTTACATGTAATCTGCACAAGTGAGGAATTGAAGGTACTCAGGCAGAAATATTTCGGGAAGGATCTATTGGAGCCCTTGAGGGTTCTCAAGTTTCCACTGGGCAAAATACTGGGCTTTATAGAGAATACCAAGCTGCTCAGGTGGAAGTAAGGGATCTAATAGGGACGGTACAATGAGCACCTAGCTCAAGTACCTAGATTATAGATGCCTACCCTAATTTAAAAAAAAAAGTTTGGTGAAAGTTGTGAAAATCTAGAGAACATCTATGTGGATCTGATGATTGAAAGATTCTTCTCACGAAGATTACAAAGAATGAATGCTTGGTATCAAATACTATCTTTTTGAAACGGAACGTATTTAATGTCTAAAGATATTTTTATTTAAGTAGTAAGTTTAAATAGAAACCAGGGAATTGTCATCAAGGAAGTTTATTATTTCATAATGAAATACTACAGAAATACCTAATTTTGTACATCAAAAAATGTAATTTGTTCTAAAATCAGCTATATTGATAAAAGACAGTGTTATCTTCCTTTTGTAATTTATGACTAAGTTCATGCAAATCGAGTCATTATTTCGCAAAAAAAAAATAAAAGAGTGAGGAAGTATCATACAGATTTAACACCAAAAAGATTGTTTCTGATAATTGGCAATGACAAAATTATCTGAGTATCAACCAGATTTAGAAATATTACTGCTGTTGAGCTACTAAAAACGAAAAAAAAAGGAAATATGTAATTCAATTAAACAATATTTGCAAAGGTAGTGATTTTTACTTTTTTTTTTAAATATCTTCACAAAAATTTGCACATAGTCTCAGAATTGAATTCTAAGCAACTTTTTCAAATAACATTTTTTGGATATCATGTCATTTAACCTCACTTTTTGGAAATTCATGACATATTTTTTAAATTTACCTCCATACTAGTGGTCACGTGACGTATGTCAAAATAAATTTTGTGGTTCCAAGACATGCACAACCTATCCCCCCAAAAAGAATTTGGAATATTTCAATAATAAAAAAATTTCTCATATGTTGCAATATTTATGCCGGTCACTGTATAACAATAAACATATTTGTTCATGGTGCAAATTCCAAATGTATTTTTGGCAAGCTTCCATATATAGAATTTTTGTTTAACAGCAATAGCAAATAGACAATTTTGTGCTCTGTAGTCCTCAAATGCTTTATTTTTATTCCAGGTAAAAAGTTAGTGCAAAAAACTTATTCCATTCCCGTTCCCACAAAATTAAAAACTATACTTTCGATAAATAAATCCATAAATACACTTTGCGGTTTCAAATTGTCTCAGTATCGAAAATACCCCCAATCTGTACTCGTTTGTTGCATAAAATCTGCCCAGATGTTTTTGAAAAGTGCCTCTTAACTGGTTCACAACGCTTTAACGAAAATTCGCAATTAATTATACGCTCCAAATAATTAATACATTGAAAATTAGGTTGGTGCGAGCATATTTTGGACAATGCGCAATTAAAAACACACTTATCTGGTGTAATTCATCGGGAATAGGAAATTGCGTATAACTGTGCAGTCGTTATTGTTAGTTCATGTTTTTTTTTTTTTCGGTTACTAGGAAAAATAAATGATAAAGAGTGAGATAGAAAGAAGGTAATGTACGCTTTGTTTGGTTAAATAACAGTATTCCTGTATTACATATGCATGCGTGTTAAATATTCAGGAAAAATCATTTCGTGTTTAAATTTGCCGTTAAATTCACATACAAGTTATAAACTTCAATAATAGAGGGCACACTGTCAAACTTATATAATATATTAAGTATTTATAGTACATAAGTATTTAATTTTACTATTAAAATCTATTTTTAAGTCATTTAAATCCCCCCAAAATGATAATTTTGTTGTCGAAATGTGTTGTCTGTCTTAGAAAACTTTCCAAATCGGTGTTTACTACATCTATGTGACATTCTTCACCGTTAATTTACGGTTGAATTAACGATAAACTGGCAATGTAGATCAAAGTGTTATTTTTGTTGTCACAGGTTGAAATATGACTGTATTTTGTTCATGTAATTGTGTTAATTCAAGGTTTCATAAGAAATATATGTTTTGTAGTAGTAATTTTTGTGCATATAATATGTATGAACTAAGTTTTACGAAGTCAGTAAAGAATATTATCTAAGGTTCTGTATTCATATGCAAGAGAACTTCATTCACACAGGAAAATTTAGAAAGTGTTATAACTGTGATTACTTTTAAACCTGGACTATTTTTAAACTGATTTTAAATTGTAAATATCTTTAAATAAATTTTTTACTTTCTCTTATTTATATAAAATATTTTAACTCTATGCATTACTAATTTGTTAATAATTTTTACACCCTCTCATAAATTGATACTTCTGTAGCTGACCTGAGGGTGCGCGGCTAGAGAGAAACCGGTGGTGCGATACATTAAAGAATTTTGTGAGGATCAAGACACCTTGTTTCATTTCTTCTTTTTTCCTTCATTTGTTTTTAGTCTCAAAAATATAATCAACTTTGCTCTCATTTTCTGTTGTATCTCTAATATCTCTATACTTAGCGATAGTTTTCTTATCAAATCCACTATCTATCTATGTTAATTGTGCAAATTCTAAACATATTCCGATATACTGAATGTTTCTAACAAAGGTAACACACACTATGTATGTATCAGAGTTACATTTTGCATCAACGTGTAATTAGATTTTGCTGTACTTATTTTTAACGGTTTCTACAATAATCCAGAATAATAAAAATTCTGGTGCATCTACACAGTAATCAACTTAAATTAATATAAATTGTTAAAGTATGAAAAGTATACTTACTGAAGAGCGTTCATTTTACGTAAAAATAATTTACACTAAGGAAGACATAGTATTATTTTTACACTGGCTAAAACAGAGAGGAAATGCTCTGTTAACCCCTAGAATTGATGTAACAGCGAAAGATCGAGTCATCCTAAAGCAAGGTTTTGAAAAAATTAGCAAAAAGATTTATTGAAATAGGTAATATCATTAAAACAATGCATACAATAAATTTTATTGCTAAATTTATATGTGTCTCAACATAGAAATACCTTTTTTAGTTAATTAGCGCTAATTAGTGATTGCATATATTACATATTTAGGCATTTCTATGCATATTTTTACAAAAGTTGCATATATTGCATATTTAAGCTTTTTTCTTATCTTTTCTATTAGTAAAAATTCCTAGTAATTCCTAATGTAGATTGACAACTGACAATTCCCAGAACGATAAATCTTTTACATTGGTTTCTCTAATACTTTTTTTCCAAGAACTGCACGTGTTTAATTTCGCCTAGCAGAAGGGATGTGGTTTTATTATTATTAATTCTCAAATAAACTATTGATTCATTGAATATCTTTGAGCGAAACAGCATGTAATTATGTTACGTTTTTAAATACTGTGGGTACATACAATGAGTATAGCGAACAAAATTTCTTTATGGATTAAGCCATGTCCTGAACTGGTAAAGGACGGCGACAAAATATTTTGTCGAGCCTGCAATAAACTGGTAAGATTAATTTTACTAAAAGCTTGACAATTGTTTTTAAATTCTTTAACTTTTGATATAAAATGACAATTGTTGTTGTAGTGTCTTCTGAGAGAAAATACCTGATTGATCAACACGCGAAAACTCCTTCACATATTGGAAAATGTGAAAAACTAAAGCGATCCGCATGTGTGCAGCAATCTATACGTCAATGTGTAGCTTCACCTTCTCAACTTCACGAAACTCAGAACAAGAAGAATATAATACGGATCTGTGTAACGCATTAATTTCGTCTAACGTACCATTAGCAAGATTAAACAATGTTAATTTGAAATAATTTCTGCCAAAATATTGCAAACATAATATACCTGACGAAAGTACCTTACGAAAAAATTATGTCACATCTGTTACCAGCAAACAATAGCAGAAATTGAACAATTGGTAGGGAATAATTTTATTTATATCATGGTAGATGAAAGTACGGATAAGTGTGGCTGTTATACTACCCATTTGTTAATAGGAATTCTTCATGAAGATATTGTAGGTAAATTATATTTAATTTATTGTAAATAACTTCAAAAAACAAATAGTGTGACAATTGCCCAATTCGTTCAAGAAGGTTTATCAAATTTCTTTTTACCTGGAAGAATACCTTGTGAAAAAAAATTACTGATGTCCGACGCTGCACCATACATGATAAAAGCCGCGCAAAATTTAATTTTTTTTTATAATAACATTATTCATACTACCTACTTGTTTAGCTCATGGGTTCAATCGTGTAGCCGAAGACATTGGGAATCAATTCCCTTTGATTAATGATTTAATTAACAATGTCAAAAAAGTATTTTTAAAAGCACCTTTACGAATCCAATTTTATAAGCAGCGACTTCCCGGTGTTAAGTTGCCTCCCGAACCGATTATTACGAGATGGGGTACATGGTTAGAGGCTGCATTTTTTTTCGCCGATAATTTTGAAGCAATGAAAAATGTAATTCTGGAAATCACTGCTGACTGCATGACACAATTTTAAAAAACATTTATTAAATTGTTTTAGAAATATGTTGTGAAAAAATTTTGTGCAATAAAGTTAATGTTTAAATTTCTTGCATATATATATGCCCCCCATATATGCCCCAGGTTTATGCATATTTTCTCAAAAATCGATGCATATATATGCGCATATATTCCAGTTTTTCTTTGCATATAATCCGGTCTCTAATTATTATTATTATATTTTAGTCTGCTACTATTTTATAGAACACCCAGTATACCAGAATATATTTCCTAAAGACGCAAAACTAACATTATTACATCCACAAAGGATGAGATGGATATCCAGTATACACCCTGCATAATGAAAGCAATTGTAAACATTTACTACAAAAGAAAATAAATATAAAAAGAATATAATTTAAAGCATTCTGTAATGTTTTCTGAAACTATATCATTTCCTAAAATTTAAAAAATTATTTATTGAACACCCTGTATTATAATATAAGCCACTCGATTGAGGAAGCGAAAAAACTTTAAAACCCACACGCGTACTATGCTGTCCACGGTATATCGTTCACATCGCGCTAACTGCCAATCAAATATTCGAAATCCCGGTAAAAAAAACTCTAGTCCTAATTGTCAAGTAATGACCGTTTCGTGTTTTGACTTTGTTACCTACCAATTTTTTCTAGATACACAAGTATAATATGAATACATATTACACATACTTATAGATATGCCACATACATAAATGTATATGCGTTACGTAATCGCTTTTTCGTGATTTTTCATCGATACATTTGTATAGATTCGATTTTAATAATGGGTTTAAGGTCTAATTAGTATGTTTGTGCGCTGCGGAACCTTCAGTTTCTAGAAGAAACGTTAAGGAAGGAATACTGAGTAAAAAAAGAAACACCTATAATTCGTCACGGTCCAGTAGATACCGTGTAGGTAGTTAGAGTGATTCATGTTTGGTTTCTGAAATGATTGAAAAATTAAGTAAGGTGTGTGAAATAAACTAGTTAATATTTTCTCTAAGCTGTGAGAAGGTCGCACATTGCAATGAAATTGTTACTTTGTAGACCCCATGGTTCGTTATGCCGGAATTTCAACTTTAAGGGGTGCAATTCGACTTTGAAATTCGACCTAAATTTCGTTTATTCCACTCTCTCGTGGGAAACAATTCCCCTACGAGCTACCGACTTTTTCCTACGTGCAATGATTTATTTTACGTCCGCGCGTTAAACTAATTCGCGCTCTATACACGCCTTTAATCGCTCTATACGCCTTTCGACCGCCTAATCAATTTAAAACATTGTTCGTGGTTTCGTCTCCTTGGAAATAATCAATTTGTGCTCTTTTAATTGTGGCTGGAATTATTGGATAATTCCGAAATTAGAGCCGGAAGTCACTGCGAGGAACTCGGACCAGTTTGATAAATTACTCTTGTTAATAATGAATTCGACACGCGACTCCTTAACGTAACTGATGTAGAGAGAGATTCATGAATTCCGGAGATGTGTTTTTTTTCTCTTTTGAGATTCTAGATTTCTAAAGTGACGTAAAAACGTTACTTGTTACTGTTGCTTCCCATAGATTCGTGTGATAACCTATTATTAGAAAAAAAATCTTCTAACAACTTAAAGAGGTCAGCAATTTGTAGAAATATTAAGCACGAAGCATCTAGGAAGAATTTGTTACAGATGTAAAAACTGACGAAATGAAAGATGTAACTAAGGCTGCAATATTTATTCATGTGGTTTAAAGGAATAACTAGTAATACGGTTTTGGGTAAAAGCGATATCGCAATATTATTTTCTTTTGTTTACTCTCTGTCTAAACTATACAATTTTGTCTCCATTTATCCTGTTCGGCATCTCTTCCCGAGACAGCAATAGTTTATCTATAAAACTCATCCTGTATCTCTAAAATGAATGATTTGCCAACAAAACTTAATAAAGATATTTTCTTCAGAAGCATGTCAGCTACCTCTGTCCTACATTTGACCACTTGGCCACGAGACAGCCTGTATATCATGACAAATATTGATGACGAAGTTCTAGCTGTATGATAAACGTTAATAAATGAGGTAACTAAAATAGTTTTTGATTAAAATCGTATCCAAGTATCATACCTCAAAGTTTGTCAAGGTAAGTAACAAATCACCTTGTATATTGAAAGTTTAACCAAAATTGACTGTGAGATACCTAGATAAACGAAAACTTTTAAATTTTTGATAACTTTAATAAATATTTTGAATTAATTGTATTAATTAACTCCTTAAGAGTGATATAATAACGCTAGCTCATTTTTTTTCAATAAAATACCCTAATTTTTATGTATTTTTATATTATAACTCTCCATTTCAACCTCCTATTAATACTCAGTAGATTGCAATGAAAATGAGTATAAATGGACAATAAATGTAACATTATGTATTGGTTTGATATTTATTATTTATCATAACATATATTTTAGCAATTACTGAAAGAGGAAACATGGGTTTGCAATTTTTTGTATCCAGTGAATTACCTTTCATATGAATAGGAGCAATTTTATTCAACTCTAGCTTATCTGGATACAGGTCTTCAGATGGACATCTGTTTTAATTAAATATTTTAGAGGCCATAACAAATAATCTTTGGATCTGTTGTAAAATAAAACATGGTTATCAAACCCTGATGAAAAGTTTTTATAATTCACATTGGCATCCGAAATAAGCCATTGGCGTCAGTTATATCAAATATTTTAGAGAAACTTTTGTTCTTTGCTTTTTTTTTATCTGTAACTCTGAATTTTTGTTTAAAAAGTGCTGCAACTTTAGTTGAATTACCTACAACATTAAATTTATTAATATTATAAACTGCATGCCAAAAAAAATTACAACACGTTGAAGGAGCTGAGTCACAAAGCAGACATTTGGCAAGTTTCAAGTAGTAAATCATAACTATGTACTAGCTTTTAGTAGTAAATCATAACAATTGAGAAAAAAATACCATTTGTTTATGTACTGTATAAATCTGAATGAGAAGATCAATAGAATCTTGTGGGATCTCATCTCAGGCTTGCTGTAGATGACTTGCAAGGTGTTTGCTGCTTGTGGTAAACGCTTTAGGTAGCGACCCATCAAAGGGAGCAGGCGAGGGGAGAAGTTTTACTTCGCCTTCTTGTATGAAGTTCTGACAGATGATTGTCATCGACGTTCTACATGCAGCCAGTTCTTTTGTTAAGATTTCAGCTTTGTTGTTGATTGACTTCCTTCGAGGTGTTGCAATTTTTTTGGCACGTAGTTTAGTTAGTTGTTTGGCATTGGTTATATAAATATTTTATCATATATTTTCTTTTATATTTCTTTCTTGCCATTATTTATTTTATTATTATTACGATGTAGAAGTTTCCATAATTATCTATCGTCATGGTTTTTTGTTTTTAATATACACGGTGTTAGGTAAATATGCGGCAAAAATTCAAGAGGTTATTCCTTGCCTTATTCTTTTTACCCATGAAGCCAGTTTCTCAAGAAATGCAATAAGGAATTTTCGTAATAACCATGTGTGGGCAGATGAAAATCCTCATCAGGTATTTGAAGACTTTTCAACATCAGTTCTCGTTGAATGTTTGGGTTGGAATTGTGGGTGACTATCTAATTGGACCGGTATTTCTACCAGGAAGACTTACTGGCGTGGTGTACCGCCACTTTTTGGAAGCAAAGCTCTCTGAGTTTCTGGAGGATGTACCATACGCGACAAGAATTGCAATGTGGTTTATGCACGATGGTGCACCACCACATTTCAGTTTGGTTGCTCCTAATTTTTTAACAGCAACATACGGAGATAGCTGGATTGGTCGAGCTGGGCCACACGCATGGCCTTCTCGATTCCCAGACTTAAAAGTCAACAGTTTACGCTACTCCAGTGGAGAATTTGGACGGTTTGCGAAATTGGATGGGGTGTAACTCAATTAGAAACCACCCTGGTGTATTTGAAAGAGTTCGACAGTCAATGGCGAAAAGATTGAATGCTTGTATCCAGGCTGGAGGAAGCCATTTCGAACATTTATTGTAGATTGAGCAACTTTACATTTACTTTTTGATAATAAAATGTTGTTACTGTCGCAAATCTTGTTCGCCCTGTATCTCCGAAACAAAGGAGTTTTTCAAAAATCATCAGAGGACAAAATATTCTTAGAATAGGTCAAGGAATAACCTCTTGAATTTTTACCGCATGTATACCTAACACCCTGTATATTCGGTATATTACGTATTAAATTTTTATCGAGCTATTGTTATCTAAACGAAACTTTTTATTAACGGATTTAATCTAAACCCAAAATTTTGTTATACTAAATCATCATACAGCATTCCGCAAATATTCATGATTTCGTTACGGCTTCATTCTTTTCCGTTCAACGACCAAAATAATCCACGCATGCACTTCAACCGTCGACAGTAAGACATACTTGTGCAAGATCACCATCAATCTAACTGTCATTGCCCGTTTTCCACTTTCAATTAGTGGCAACACTTCGGAACGACATTCGAATGTTGAAATTTTGTGAGAATCTCTTTTGTCGAGTTGTATATCGAAACAATCGGGCATTATTTTGCAAGTGTAGCGTGCATTTTCGTCCTTAACGCAAGCGTATGTACTTACATATTATTATTGTACTTCGTCTGATAAATACACACACGTACAATCGTTTCTAATATAAGAAACTAAAGTGGGTTAGAGTTATTGTGTTGTATGTATATTGGGCCATACTGCGTGACTTTTGTGTGTGTGTGTATTTTTTTTTCCCTGAGCGTTACTGCGGGTAAGAGGACCTGCCCGTATCTCTTAAACCTTGAGGCAGTCGAATGAACTATTACTGTCACAATGGAGACGGACACGAACACACAGAAGCATTAAGATATTAACCGAAAGAAGACGCAAGAACTTAGATTAGTTACCCAATCTACTGGGAGACAATAAGGAAAATTGCTCTTTTTTAATTGCGTATTCTGAATGACTCAATTGTGATATTATCGTTGAAGTGTCTTTTTGTGCAATTATTCTAATGTGGTGTTACCTAAATTTTATTTAATGGCACTAAAATTCGCTTTTGCTTTCTTTAGAAATAGAATACCGTTTTAATTGCAAAATTGAAGATTGTATAATTTATAACTGTAAAAGTAGGGGCGACCAAATCATTTCTAAAAAAAAAGCAAATGTTTAGATATCTTTAACAATTTTCCGAAAATATTTTTATACCGATTTTCGCCAATAATTGAAAAGTGGCCGGTTTAAATAATCAATCTAAGTGCCAAATAAAATAATTTTCTGATTTTTTTGTACTAGTGGGTATGTTCTATAAAGATACAATGCGTCCAAAAAAAAATCGTAGTGGATTCTGCTAAGAAATTTAACAGATGGCACTGTATTGACATTTTGCAGTGCCAAAGTTCAAATGTCATCGTTTGTTTGACAGATAACTGTCACGTGCTAGTCAATAATTTAAGTTTGTGTGTGAGTGTAAATAATGAAGATGCAGAAAAACGGTAGTGCACGGGAGATCAACGAAGATTAACTTAAGTATCAGCTTTACAATACAAGCAACGAAATAACAAAGGTATTCAAAGAAAAAGCGGAACCAAACAGAAAAGTTTTGCGAACAGTAGGCATGGTGATGTTTTTTTTTCTAATACTGGTATCGAGTAAATGTTACTATTCTTGCAAAACAGTTTCATACGAGATAACTTTCTCTTATTTTTATTTATTTAAGCAGTTTTATAATGATCCTACAAAAGTTCAAGGTACTTATCTTATGAACCTACTTAGTATTGTATCAGTAAGGAGCAGACGACGTGGAAATTATAATAATCCATAGAAAGTCATTGACGATGTACTATTCTTTATTCAGTTCTTGCTAGAAAAGGTCAAATGGCGTGTGCTCGTAAAACCAACATTTATGGAGATTTTTGCTTTAACCAAAAGGGATCATATTGGGATCATGGATAACTGGAACCATGTATATTTGAATTATATTTTCCGTAAAAGCCCAGAACATATCCAGACATTTAAAACCAAAGACTTATCTGTCACTTTGACATATAAATTGATAAATTAATATTATTATTAAATTGCAAACAATAATCAAGAAAAAGAACACGAGGGAAACTTCTTTTACCTCTAAACGAAATGCTTGTAAGTCAAAGAAATACAGCAAGACAAATCAGCAACTGGTGGCAAAACATAGCTAATTACTATACCTGAAACTGAAGGCCACTATTCAAGGGCATGACCATCCAAAGAATATCTGAGCTCAGATCTGAATATTCACAGATTCACTCAAAAAATACCGAAAATCTAATAGTTTCTAAACAAGATTTTTCTAATTTCGCATCATTTTGGGCTCCTAGAAGCGATACTTGCCCAGTCTGTGATAAACTTTTCTGCCAAGGTAAAGGTAAGCTTCCATCGGGTATTAATGCAAAACGACTGATCGAAATACATCATCGCAAAGCTAAAGGGCTTTGAACTTAATGAAGAGCGATGTAGTGAAGTGAAGTCGAACTCTAGTTTTTATTAGTTAGTTCTAAAATAAACTAGCTACGAGCTACAACCTAAAATGATATACACGAATTGAATCCACATAGATCACTTAAATCTCCTTCTCAATAATTATTAGCTATAAGAATATTCATAATTCATAGTTCAATCCAAAATTTGCCTTTTGCAAGCGTTTTCTATCAATAACTAAGATTGTTGAAAATGGCACTTAGCTTACTTTGCACCAAATACTCTTCAATTAATAAATATGCAAAACAGATGCTTGTTTTTTAATATATGTATATTTGCTCGCTCCAATCAAATTGCTCCTTTCGTAGAATACTCATCATACTCTGATATTATTTTCTGTATAACCACATTAATAAAATTTTCACCGAAAACCTTTAAAATATTGAGATAATTATATTTTTTTTAATATACAAGATGTATCAGAAATATATGCACATACTTCAACAACATATTATACTTGCTTCTCGTATTTTAGAGATAAGCCTGCAATAACTTCAGTAAAATATTAATAATAATTACTCACCAATGGGAAATTGAAGGCAAGTAATTATTAGAAACACTAGACAAAAGTCGAAAATTAAGACATTAAAACATGAGTCCAGAAATGCAAGTTCAGAGAATATAAAAATTACTAAGTAGACCAAGGGTTCTTCAAAATAAAGTATAAATATCAAGTAAAATTGCTTTATGAATTGATATACATACGTGCTTCTGAGTGATGTAAAAATGAATAAATGTCACTCAGTTTACTAACATCAACTTTGAAATTTATAGCGTTGTTATATTTTTTGTTACAATACTTTTCCAGAAATAATCTCTTAAACCAATTCTATTCTTGATGCTAAGCTTTTAAAATTAAAAGTTGTTAGTTGCTCTTACTATGATCAGTTGAAGTTGTTTTAATTGATTTATGAATGCAATACACATCATATTTTTTCAGTTTGTGTCAGACGTCAAGTTAGTTAATTTTTGTTTGTCCTTTAACAAAAAAAAACCACGCTGGGAATGATGAACATTTTATTTGATCTCAATAAATGTATGCACTATATAGCATATAGTATGAAATTTTTGTCAAGGGTGCCGCAGGATAGTATATAAAAACCATTATCTTTTCCTTTAGTATTTTCAAATGGATATCATATATATCTCGTTCACTAAAGTGCGACGTATACCTTTAGTGTTTGCATGATAATTACTTAGATTTAAAATTTGAGACATAGCTTACGAAACATCCCGTATGCCCTTATAACCGCGTGAATTCATAAAGCGCTATAACAACATCGCTTCGTATATCTACATTTTATTATGGATCATTACGATTTTATTACAGAAAACAACGTTTAAACATTAGCGTTCAATTATATACCAGAATAATAATAAATAAATACATAATGAAGCACTGCTAAATAAGCCCCTTCACATTCATAAATATTTATTGTAACGAATTTCAGCTATAATAATCATAAAAAAGAGCGAGAGGTGAAATGCTTCGTTTCGTATTTCTAAAAACCGAATAAATGGAAGGCATTAAACGTTAATATAAATAATTCATAAAATCGCAACGCTTGACTTATGAGAACACCGTCTTACTATAGTGTGGATATAATTACGGGAATTATTTTTTAAGGTTCTCTTTGTCCTCTTCGCGCCGATTTAAGTTTCCCGTCTCTTTTTAACGAGTACATCGCATATGGACACCTATTTTGTATTATCAATCTTTCACCCGGATTCCCATTCGATGCCTTTTCGTGTTGGATTCTAATTTAAAATTCGAGTGTCTGTTTCGTGATCCGTGGCACTTCCGTTGATCCCATCTATATCTCGAATTATTATTTTTTTTTTGAATTTTATAACGGAATGCATTACCAACACATGTTTCTTTTCTTGTTCAAAAGTTATAAGCACTCAGTGGTAAAAGTGTCCTATCTATCTTTGTGCAATTATTATACAGGTATTTCACATAAACGATTCATTAAAAGTATATGATCTATTATTTACTTATACAGGGTGTATCAGATATAGAGGTAAATACATTAATATGTAGCAGCTGTAATCATATACAATCATAAAGTCTTAATGCACAGGGGTCTATCTGTAAGCATTAACGAGAAAAAAATATTTTATAAATGCCGTGGGCTAGAGCCGCACCTGTGCCCAACCTAAATGCTGTCCGAGTATACCCCCACATACCACTATCATTCAGCCATTACCGCTGTTAGTTTTGTGTGGATTGCCGCTTGGAGTGCAAGCCACTTCTAACATTTTATTTAAATTCTTCCCGTCTCGAAAAAACCATCCTTTTCAGGACCATCATGATTTCATTTAAAGAAAATCGAAGCTTGATGCATCGGCAAAAGCGCGGGAATGTATAGATTCATTTTCGCGCGACATCATAGTAAAAAGGCGTGTTTGCAAATTTTCTGTATCTACATTTATTTCTGTGTAATTCGATTCAATTCATTTTGCGTTATATGATTAAATAAATCCAAAAGAAATAACTCAGATTCATGTGGTACCGTTTATTAACAACTAACTCTCGATTCGACAAAGCAAAAGAAAAATATTTACGTTTTTTGTAACTACTGAAGTCGCATATCCGGTAAAACTCGAACGTCTTATCAGGATATCAAAAACAATACTTTGTAGACTTACGTAGAATGCTCTTAACAAAAAAGGAATGTTTATTTTATAAAAAGAAGAAATTTAAAATGCCTCTGTTGTGCTATTTTTACAAGGGCCTTTATTTATTCAGAATGACGTTAAATGAATTTACGGCATACCATTAAGAATAATACTAAATGAGTGCAATGTGTTTATACATAATACCACGTTTATTGGAAGCTTAACATGGCGGTTCCTTGCATCAGGCCCGGACTAAAGAATTTTTGGCTATAAATTTTACTTTTTTTTATTCTTTAATGATGAAATCCAGTTTCGGTGGGTTTGTGCTTTATATATCGTGTGGTTAACACCCAGCAAAATTTACTTTTTTATTTGATACACCCTGTATTTCAGATTTTGGCACCATTATCTGTTCAATGGGAACTACAAATGTGAAACACTATAACCAAAATATCACTTCCGGTTGACTGGAAATAGACGTCAACTTTGCTATTTTAAACAGAATGATCTAATTTTTTATTCATTTTTGGATTCTACGACCATAAATACGTCAGCCTACATTAGCTATTCCTATAGCTACATGTTGTTGTTTTTGAGTTATTTAAGATTTTCTTTTTTTTTAGTATAATCAAATAAAGCATTATTCAGAAATTAATATCTCGGTTAATACTGCAAATAGAGACTCCAGATTTGCTATGTTATGAATGCAGATATCACTCTAAGAAAGGGTATGCGCATTGCACGTTCTAATAGACAGGGTGTTCAAGACTAAGAAACAAAGTGACATATTTTCAAATGCAGAAAACTCAATTTTTTTTAAACAGAACACCCCTGTATTCTAATTCGAACTTAGGAAGCAAATATCATTCCCTATCATTTTTATATTAGCATTCCCTATACCGATCTTTAATAGATTTTGAGATATGAGCGACTTTTTGTCAACAGACTAACCAGCCCTATCTTTAAATATTTGTAGCTGGCTCTGAATGGGATTCATGTCAAACATCACACATGTCAACATATCTACTAATAGGTTTGGTAAATGGATGGTATATTTGATAGATGCATAAGTAAGAATAAAACAGTTCATTCCATTCTGTTTATTATAAGTATCTTTAGAAGTAGCTGCATGTTTCGGCATCCATTGGCTATCTTCAGGCTATTATACTACACACAGAAACGTTTTAATACGATAGTCTGAAGATGGCTAATAGAGGCCGAAACATTAACTACTTCTAAAGTTACTTATATTCATTCATTCAAGTTAGGGTGGGCACTTGGTGCCCGGACATCATGTGCCCACCCTAATTTGAATGAATGAATGAATGAAGTTACTTATAATAAACAGAATGGAATCTATCAAATAAAATAAGCCATATTGTAAAGGAAATTAACATAATTAAAACATATTAATAATGTTTGTCTACACTTGCTGTTATTCAATGGAATTATATAACGAATTTTCAGTATACCGCAAGGTAGAGACTTGTGTCCGATATTATTATTTTTCATTGTTTGAATCGTTAAATAGAATCTAAGTTAACCGTAAGATGTAATTTTAATTTCGCCAAATATTAAACATCGTAGGTTAGATTGCAAGAAGCGAAGCCGTTACCCAATAATAATATTAAAAGCTACATATTTCACAAAAAAAAAAAATAGAAAGTAGAGCTTACCTTTCTTTGGTATAAGCGATTTTAACAGCAACACCGCCGCATCGTCACAACTCCACGCGTGCATCTTCCGATAGCTGTCCCGTCCCTTTTCCGTCAACTTGTCCCAAGGTTTCGGCTTCGATAACAGTTCAGACACGGTACCTTGGGACAGCCCTAGGATATATTTGGCGAACAACCTCTGACCGATGTTATGTATGGATAATAACTCCCGCACTCTCCGAGATATGTGAAGCGTATCGAGATTCTGCGAGGCGTATTTATCCATGTTGAACCTCAACATCTCTTGCAGCCTTGCCTCCATGGGATCGCCTTTGGGGATTAGGCTCTCGCCTAAGCGACCGACCATCGATCCCGGAGGCATGCCTAGGTCTTCGGCAAACCTAAACGACCGGTGCTCCTCGAATCTGTAAGGACTTTTCAGATCGTCCGCTTTCAGATAGGTGGGACAGACCGTGGCACTGATCGGGATGTTGTTATTGGAGACGTGGTGATTGTTGTTGTCTTCCGGACTCTTCGGATTCCCGTTGAGGATCGGAGACGATTGTGGCCCGGTGACGGAATCGGCTGGTTGGGGGGTGGATGCCGTACTCTTCTCCGTCGAGTCTGCGGCTATGGGGGTGGCTATGCCCACCGGGGGTGGGACATCTGCGGACGGTGACGAGGGGATGATTCGGTTGTTCAGGGACATTTGTTCGATGCTGCGTCGCCAGTTGGCGACGATCTCTTCGCCCAGGAGTGTGCCGAACGTCTCGACATTTTGGAAGGGTGGGGGTAGCGGTCCTGTCGGCGGTGAGTTGGAAGAGGTGCGCTGCTGTTGGCTGGGCGCTTCGTGGGGTTGGTGTTGGAGTTGGTGGTGTGACTGCGGTTGCTGTTGTTGTTGTTGTTGTTGTAATTGTAGTTGTGGGGTACAGTCGTTGCCTGCGGAAAAGAGATGAAAATAGAATTGGTAAAGGTATGGATATACACTGCGCAGAAGATGAAAAATAATTGTCCTTGGAGCGAAATCAGTTAGTAAGTAAGTAAGTAAGTAAGTAAGTAATGTTTATTAATCTATAATAATAATCAGATAAGTCAAAGAAGAAAAAGAAAAAATAATTTACAAAGAATTGAGAAAAATAAAACTATACATAAGAAAATAAATCAAAATCAAATTATCCTAAGACCATTAACAAAAAGTAATTCTTAATTTGGTAATAACAAAAAATAAAACAAGATCCTAATTAATAACAAAAAATAAATTAAGCACTTTTGTTCTACAAAGTAATAATAAATTTTGAAGGTTCATCCTAAATAAGAGAAAAAATATATAAAAATTCTTAAAATCATAAATAATTAAACTAAAATTCATCTATTGAATAGCAACACTTATTTAAAAGATGTTTTTGGACATTTGCTCTAAAAATATTAAGATTTTCATTAGTCTTTAGGTTATGAGGCAACATATTATATAATCTATGGCCCACATGCTCTATACCTTTTCCCACAATGCTCAAGTTAAATTTAGAATTATGAAAATAATGCTTTTGACGGGTATTGTATGAATGATAAGTATCATTAGTTGGATATTGATTTTTATTCTTGTGAACATAGCACAACGCTTCTAAAATATACATGCTGGACACCGGCAATATGTTGGATACTTGAAAATATGGCTTACAGGAAGTGGTAGGTGAAATACAATAAATGACTCTAATTAAACGCTTTTGAGCCAAGAAAACTCGCTGACACCACGGTGAATTGCACCATAAAAGAATACCATACATCAGTCTAGATTGAATTTCGGCAAAGTAGACATCAAGTAGAACACTAGTGGACACACTGTTTCTAAGAAATCTAAATAAAAATGCTTTGCTGTTAATAGTTTTTGCAAGATCTTTGCAATGCTCTTCCCAGATCAAACTTTCTTGTAGGTGCACTCCAAGGAACTTCATCGATGAAACACCCTGAAGCAACCTACCATTAATTTCTATTGTAGCTGTAGTATCATGCCTTTGTCTCGTATGAAATACCATGAAATTAGTTTTGCTTTCATTAATAAGCAGTTTGTTGGCAGAGCACCAGGTGTACATATCTTTCATGGCTGTGTTAGTAAGTCTTTCGGTATCCATAAGATCAACACCAGACGTTACTATAGTGGTATCATCTGCATACATACAAGCCGTGGATATAAATTCTATTAAATCATTTGTATACAGATTAAACAAGAGAAGGCCAAGAACGGAACCTTGTGGGACGCCGTAAGTGACAGGTAAAAGCCCAGATTTATACACACGAGTACCAGCCGTTGAAGTATGTCTCAACTGTACGTATTGAACTCGACCATCAAGATACGACGCAATAGAATGACAATTTATTTAGTAGGATGTCGTGTTGCACAGTATCAAAAGCTTTGCTGAGATCACAATATACAGCTAGTGGGCTTCTTTTATTATCTATCTGTTCTAAAATATAGTTATAGAAAGACAGAAGCGCCGTTATTGTAGACTTATTTTTACGAAATCCATGTTGACACTGATGCAATATTTGGTATTTTTCTAAAAAGGAATTCATACGACTCAGCATGCAGTATTCAAATATTTTGCTAATTATCGATGTCAAAGATATCGGCCGATAATTAGCAATATCCAGCTTGCTGCCTTTCTTATGTATCGGAATAACAGCCGACAACTTCAATTTTTCAGGAAAGATGCCTTGCGAGAAAGATAAATTTACAAAATATGTTAATGGCTCCGCAAAAAGGAATCCGAACTCCCTAACCAAATTACTATATAAATCATCAGGTCCTGCCGAGCTTTTATTTTTAAGATTTAAAATAATACTTGTCATTTCAGGTACTGTTACTGGGAAGAGATACATAGTATTATTATTCGCATTAATACGATTGTTAATTGAAGTAGGCGTTATGGATGAAATAATATTTTCCGATTGTTGAAAAAAAAACTCGTTGAATTTATTTGTTAATTCCTGTTGACTATTAACCTGCGCGCGCCACTGTCAATAATCTCAATATTTTCCTGAAGTGCTTTTCTGTCTGACAAGATTTTGATGATGTGCCACATAGTTTAGTTTTATTTTGCGAGTTCATTATCAAGTTGTCATTATAATTTATTTTTGTTTTGCTCAAAAGGTCTATATGCTCACATTTACGTAAATCATAATACCCTTTTAAAACAGGATAATGTTTCTGCAATATATATAAGTCATTTAAAGCAACACTAGACTGTTTTATTGCATCGGTGATCCAGGGTTTTTGCTGTTTAACGGTTGTTTTGAGTTTAGAAATAGTTAAAGGAAAAGCATTATTGTAGTGAAATATAAGAATATTCATAAAAGAATTAAATTTATCATTAAAGCTGTGGGCTGTGTAAACATCCATCCAATTCTCTTTAATAAGGAAGTTTTTAAAATTGTTTTTGTTATCTAACGTAGAGATTCTTTTTTCCATCTTAAAACTATCTACATTGTCACCATCCAAGGCATGAGTAGATACTGAAATATATCTATGGTCTGAAAGATAAGTGTCTACAACATTGACATGCAAGGGAAGAGTAAGATTAGTAGATACATTATCAATAGTTGTTTTGCTAGTTCTAGTAATTCTAGTATAATCATTTACAACCGGTTGCAGTCCATAACTTAATAGCAAGTAGTTATTAATATTCCGGGAACTGTAGGAGTGGAGGGGATAACATGTGAATTGGGACCCCCTATGTAAACCTTATAGGATTTTGGCCCAGAACCGACATAGCTATTCTACTAATTAAGTATTTATGCAGTTCGTTGCATGTGCTAGATATAAAATTCTTTCATTCTCCCTTATAAAATGATCCATTGTTTACAAGTGTTCTAATTCACAAAACGAAAATCTTAAATCAAAGACGCAAGGAGTTGTTTGTTTGATATATAGAGTTTGCAGCTAGTTCTAAAACTCCCCGTGAGAGGGAGGGCAGGTAAGCGCGCGCTTTTGAAATCTTATCGCGCCCAGTTCATCGATGAAATTTATGCAGCACTTCCTCCTCGTCTACGGTTCAATGATGTAAATTTATGGCCCTCAACCGGTCTAAACTAATTAAAAATTTGTTCGGTACACGCGAACCTGTCCATATATTTATATACGCGGGTATATATTAAATACAAGCGTTTCTGCGTAAGCAGAACTACATCGTTTTATGTATATATATGTACACCATATAAAACAGCGCTTTAAATATATAGAAGCATAACAACACAATGGTGAAAATGAATATCACCACGGCCAACTGCGATAGGTAGTAGGCATTGTTTCAATATGAAACCGTTTTCTATATATTTCTCCTCCTTTTTCGTAACGTTGAGTGATCTGCAGATTTAGTTTTTAAATTTATCGCTCTCTTGTGTGGGAAAGAAGGTCGCGAGCCATAAAAGGGAAATAAACGAGCGGATATTTCGGATAAGGATCGCACACCTCTAATAATTTTCTTTTATTATTTTTTTCTCTTTTCTTTATTCGCTCCCGCATTTGAAAAAGGATTTATGTTTATGGGGCCGGCGTGTATTTAAGTTTTATGCCTTGTGCATTTCATTTATTTCCTTACAATTCTCTGATATCGTAACGAGGAATCGCGATCGTTACGGAAAGTAATGGTGCCACTACTTGACCCTGCGGTTTTAATTTTTTTTTTAAAGGAAATTTAATAAAAAAAAAATACGCGCGGGAATAGTAAGAACAGTTAATTGCATAACATCTACTAAAGATATTACTGCATGAAGGTTTTGTATGATTAAGAAACCAATCACACAAAATTTGCATGCATGCATAAAATAGAATAGTTAAATTGGTTAGTAAACATTTAATTTCAATCCAAGTTTAATAAAAGTGGAGAATAATATCCAAACTTGAGCAATCTCGGTCCAAAAACTATGTTTATTTTATTCTCAATGGCAACCTTTCAACGACCAAACATTCGTCTTCCACAAGCAAATATTATCATATAAATTTAATCGTTTGCTTGAGGAAGGCGAATGTTTGGCCGTCAGCGTTGATACGTTATAAATGAGAATAAAATGAACATTTTTTTAGACCGATTGATCAAGTTTGGCTATTATCTCCCACCCTTATTAAACTTAAAATAGAATAGAACAGAAATACCATCAAATGGTGTGGGGATTGTTAAAGTAAGGTTTTCGTGGCTCATATACTTAGAGAAAGTTTAGCTTCAGTTAAATCAATTCTTAGTTAACTGAATACATGTTAATGTATGTTAAATAACCTTTTTCGTTTATTTCAGTGTAGGTGAATGCTGAGAGATCTATAAAGTCGATCCACAGGCGCAATATTATCAATACCACAATCACTAGTGCCACAATAGTAATTAGGTAGTGGTTAATTGGAATGGGAACCACTGACATGCTAGGAACAATACGATAATTAGATGTAAACTGAACTAGTTCAGTGCATCTGCTGATGATGATAGCTTTACTATCGAAACGTACGTCCAGTTTAGTGCAGTTTGTGGTGAGGGGTCTAGGAGAAGTTTACAGCATTACCAGTACCACAGTTTGGAGTATTTTTGTTAACGATAACTAGAGTAGGTAACCCCATGTAGTACCTTTAAGTGGGGCATGGGGTTTAATATTTTGTTATTATTTTAATTGATTAATATATGGTGGATGGTTAGTATGGTTACACAACAACAGCGCGGGTGACGTGTTTAGCTCATCTGTAATTAGCTTTAAGATGATTTGGACAACTGAACGTGCTAGGTCAAAGGTACAAGGTTGCTATTCTAAGGTGGAAAAGGATCATCAAGAAACAAGACATCCTGAAATTCTTCTGGAAACCCATAGACGGAAGAGATCCATAGAATGCATCAACCCAAATAAAAACAATATAAAACAAGGATCTTGCCAAGATACTGCAAACTGAAACGACACCTGAGTATGCTTAGAAGAGCAAGGAAATCAAGAGATGGATTCTGTGGTGAATAGGATAAGGCATCTATGCAGATTCTTTCAAATTGCGAAGGCTTGTTTTACAAAAGCGTTACATTTGGGGTGTTAAAATCGAGAAGGAAGATTTACATAATCTAGAGCCTTCTTGTATTTTGCACTTTCTAAAAGGAATAGCATGTATGTATGCCCAGCTGTAAATGTAGCTGGAGTAAGAGACACAATAGATCTTTTTGTTCAATAGGTGTCGTTGTGATCAACGCTATAAAAACAGCCCACAAGAAATCTTTAAAGGAGTGGACAGTCTGAACAGCTCATAGTTTAATAATGTAACACAGTAACAATATTTTACTGAATCTTTGGTGAAATTCGTTATTCAAACAAACTGAACTCTGTAGTTACATGCCAATGAAATTAGTAGAACTTAAAAACTAATGCAAGAAGCCTTACTTAAAAAGCCTAAAGTTAGATGAGGATGTTAGACGCGATGTTTACAAAACACATGGCCAGTATCCAAGGGACAACTGTGTTGGGTGATTTCATAACCATGTTGTCCATGATTTACGAAGATCACTATGTTTAGAAGATTGCTTTTGATAAAATAAGAGCTTATTGACTAATTTCATTTATAAAAGGTTCTTATCCGGTAAGAGGCGTTTGCTGTCCTGGGTTAATTAATAAAAACTGTCGAAAATCACAAGCACCAATTGGGGGTAGACAATTCTGTTCTTTTTCTAACATTCTTTCAAAAACGGCTAGATATGTTTTTCTATTGGATTATACTCATCAATTGTCTGCTTTCTTAAAGAGTACAACCAGATAAGCATGGTGAAATGGCTTCCAGAAGAGATTTTTGGGAACATTTTTGTATGCCAATTCGAAGAATTCCTTCTTCTTCATTCCCTGGAGATCCTTCCAATTGTTGATTTTATCTGCTCTATGTCACCTTTTAGGCTTTTCAGTTTTGCACTGTTAACGAGAAGGTGATATTTTGTGACCCCAACTTTTCTTCAGACAATCATAAAAATACGCCACAGACAGATGTTTTTACAAATTCTTTAACTTAACAAATTATTCCAATTATGGCGGTTAACACCAATGCGTTAAGGTTGATTTAATTTTAAGCGTCGCTTAGAATGTGACATTCACTGAATGCATTACAAGATACATATCGCTTTAAAGTGCAGTTTAAAATTAAACAAAATAATGCGTTTTGTGACAATTACAAAACAGTGCAACATGCAGTAAAAAATAATATTCAATAATGACAGCTACTTAAATCGCATTATCGCAGGTGAACACATTTTGTGCGTTTTACATCCAATACTTTTTCTGACAAGGAAGGGTGATGTAAAGCTGTAATTGGGCTAGAAATATTTCATTTGCAACAATTTAATGGACACATAAAAAAACATTTCGGTAATGTATAAATTACTTTTGTTTTATGCTTTACAGCGGTGTAAGTCGGAAACAACCAAAAATCCTCGATATATCAAGGGATAATTTGACCACGTAAACGTGAGATGTGGCTAAAATGAAAGTTTCATTAATGGACTGTATATCGTAGATTTTAATGAAACATTGTCCATTTATAGACTCAATGGAGTGTTGCCCAATGATGCTTTCTGTTGCAGTGGAATTCTAGCTGCATGGGGCACAATTTGACCTTAAAATTTGACCCAAATTTCGTTTATCCAAAATAACTTTAATAAGACTCTGAGTAACACTTCATGCTGCCTATAAACTAACAAAGATTCATCAGAATCCACAATTTACACAGGTACCTACGCAAAATAATTGGAATATATTAAAGAAAATATTTTCATTTCTAACACTACAAAAATAAGTTAATAAAATGAGTTGAACGAATCAAAATTCCATCCACCCATGATATTTTTCAATTTTAATTGCGTTGCTGGACATTTCATTCTATTTCATAGATATTACGAGCGTACAGAAAAAAAAAATATTTGCTATATGATGTTGCAGTTGCTTCGTAACAAATATTTTTTATTTATTTACTTATGTATCTGCTCATTATATCCCTAAAATAGAGTGTTTAGTATCGCAAATGTAATTAAAAAATATTATGGATGGATGGGTCTTCAAGCTGTTGAACTCATTTTATTAACTTGTTTTTCTAGCGGTAAACACGAAAATATTTTCTTACCAGTTTAATATCGTTCGTGATATGCACTTGATTTTTTGTTGGTTATTGCCTGAACGAAATAATAGAACAAATACAGAAAAAAGACGAAGACAAATGCTGAAATAGTAAAATACCAGGTAAAAACTAAAGCACATAGGAGAAATGGTTGAAGAGTTGAGAAGAACTAAGACTGACATCCTTAGGGCATAAGAAAATTATTAAATTGCAATTTATTGCAAATCATGATATGATAATTTCTACAAATTAGTATTAGCTAGAATTTATTGGTGAAAGCTCCATTTGTAACTCGAGCAGAGTATAATATTCGGTTTGGTTTAAATAATTTCAAACAATTTATCTACTTTATAATAAAACAAATCTTATTTTGCCTTATCTATGTATCATTGATTCTAAAATTAGCCTTGCAACGATTTATTTTATTGTACGTCAGAGTAACATTCACGAACAATAACGTAATTAAATTTAACAGGACTAAAAATAAAATCCGCTTTAAGAAACTCTAGGCTTCCCGTAAAAATTGCATTAATAAATCGTGAGAACTACCAACGATAATAATTCTATACACAATTCTATTATTTTTTTTGACGCTGTTATTACACCTATTATTGTTCTTGTCTCTTGCACTTAACATGCGATATATATTTTTTTCATCCGACGCAATTCTGACGAAATAGGTATTTCACTTGCTAACGAACCGGTTTTTGTACATTATTCAGTGTTCATATGACATATATTGTTTTATATTCAACATGATTTTTGAGGAAAGACATTAAAACGGAGATATTATTTATAAAACGGTGGAAAAAAAATAAGTTATAGTCTTCGGACGAAGATATCTACCTTTCTCTATCTATCTTGCGGGATATCCCATCCCGTTTCAGACGATATATTTCTTAAGAAATTAGAAATAGCAATAAAATTTACACCATGTTTAATGTTTCGTTATACTTTGGCTATATGTATCTTTTTATTATTACAACTATAAATTAAATAGGTTAGAACGAGGTGTCAACTTCTTTGACGCACAAAATCCCGATGGAATTGTTTCATAATTTAGATGTTGTTAGGTGCCTTTTAATAGTCTTTTTTCCTTTGTGAAATGCGTTCATAAGAAACAAAAAATAACCTGTTATAAACGATATAGAATATCAAAGGCTACATGAATTAATGTGTTCGTTGCATACCTTCTTGTTCCTGTTGAGGTGATTTCGGCGTTTCCTGTTTCGTCCTTTCCAACAGCAGTTCTACAGATTTATTTTCCGTGTTGTTGGCACTACTGACCGATTTCAATATACTGTAATGAAAGAAAAGGTAAATGTTTTAAGGAAGCGAGCGAGATATGGTTCAAAAGTTACTGAGCATTTTACAAAATAGAATTGCTTCGTTTGTTTGATTGTTTACCTCCTTGGGCACTGTTTTTGCAATAAATACGAGCTCAAAAAAAAACAATATACTTCACATTATAGAATTTCAAATGTAGAAATTGATAAATATTAAAAAAAATGTTGTTAAAATCTCATTAAAGCATCAAAGATCAATATGGAAAAGTATTTTTGGTAGTGATTTTAATAAATAAAATATTCGGGCTACAAAACTTGTTTTGGGCTTCTTTGTGACGAGTTATAGATGGCTAAAGGCGAGGTTTGTAATTGCCCAAGGTCTGTAATAGCAATTTCCTTACGTGGTTTGAACACTATTTTTTCCCAGGCAGTCCAATTTTAACTAAATGTCTAAAAATAATAAAGACATACCTGTGAGTGACATGATAGATAGTAGGCTTAATCTGTCAAATATTTTTTTAAGAACTGTCAAGTTAGCGTCGTTTTAAAAATTTAGCAATTATTTCATAAACGGACTCAGATTGGGTCGAATGTACTAATGTTATCTATCAATAATGTCACATATTATAAGATGTATAGTTTCATCATGTCAATGCCACTTACTTTTTCTCCCTAGGGAGGAAAAGTACAACTTTCCCCCTAGAGAGGAAAAGTACAACTTTTCTCCCTATAATATGTATAATATCATGCCTTGCTAGAGGATAAATTTAATTCATCATAATTTATAGTAACTAAAAGTGCAAATGAAACACCCTGTATATTATTCGGTTTTTGCGAAACCTGATAAATTTGCCTCTTCACAAATAATACCGTGTTCCTATACCTATACCTTTGCGATTTTTAGTTAGTAGATGTTTTTAAATACGCTTCCTGGTTTAATTTTATTTAATGTAGGCTATGAAAGTTTAATAGCGACACCAGATGAGACATATTTATTGCATTTTACTATAATATTGTATCTAACTTAAGTAAGAATCCCTGAAAATGGAAGAACTAAATTACACAAATGAAGTTGTATTATGAATTTATTTATTATCTATGGCCACTGTGATGAAAACATCACCCGAACGTACAGAAAATTTAATGGAACCTTTTCAAATTTACGGCCAATGAACAATAAAATATTTTCAAAGTTTACAAAGAAATTTTAGTAATTTTGGATCCTCATTAAAAGCACCTGAAGTTTTGCCTAAATCTAATATGGCCAATGATGTTACAGCTTCCTTCCCATTTCTATTCAATTTGTATAGTTTGTAATTCAAAATATTGGCTAAAATCACAGCTTTAATCTAAAATTGCATTCGAATTATATGATTTTATACATACGAAATTTGAGAATATTGTGGCATTTCTCAATATTGGCTAATATAATAGAATCTTGGAGAGGATGCCATTCTCTAATCTTTAATTTCAGAAGTTATTTGGAATGGTTTTCATGATAACTATGCTTAAAAAATAATAAATAACCCTGTTTTCATACAAACATATAAGTGGTACGCCCATATACCATCTGAAGTTGAAGTAAAGAACAAAAGCTCACAAATATGGTTTTCGTTTGAATTTGACCTTTGTAGTTTCCCCAAAGAAAAACGTAAAAATATTTTTTAGAAACCACATTAATGAACACTACAGGAGAAAAAATATTTAGTATTTAGTATCTCATAAAGCTGACTGGTTGAAATGTATTGGAACCAGCATCGATGGGGCGCGAGTAATGTTAGAGAAGATTACAGGGTTTATACCATGAATTAAAGAAGTTGCACCATCGGTGGTTTGGTATTTTTGCTGTTTGCATAGAGAGCCCGTAGTTGTTAATCCCAGAGAAACTACAATTGGCCTTAAACGAATAAGGAAAATCGTCCTCTCTGTAAAAATCAAGCAAAGGTTGGCTTTGTGGCATCATCGACTCTCGAATCAAAACTATTATATACTATTTTCGAACCTAAATTACTTTCTTGAATCTGTTGACGAAGAGTTGTGCAGGGAGGACATGTTACTCATTACACAATATCTAAATAATTTTCGCGAATATTTTCCTGTCCTTGATTCAATCAAGGAGTGGATTAAGTATCTATTTTCAAGGGTTAACAACAATGGAGGAAAAAAAAACTCTTTGGAATACCCACCACTGGCATTTTAAAATTGGAGTATATGAAAATGCTGTTACCAAATTTTTGGGTTCACTTAAAAGAGGATTATCCAGAGTTATCTATGGAAGCTCTAAAAGTTCTAGAGCCCTTTCCATCTACCTACCTAAGTATACAAAAAAAATAAATATAGAAGCCGTTTAACAAATGCAGAATAAGAATTGAGATTATCACATGTTTCCAACATTAAATCAGATATAGCCAGGCTTGTTGGTGCAATGCATTATTATAATATTAAAACATTATTTGTTATAAGATGGCCAGTGTTATTATTTGTTTCTGACTAATTAAACTTCCTATTATGATATTTATTAAACATTTAATGTCTCAAGTGAAAATCTTAACAGGGGTCCGCAATAAAAAGAAAGATTAACTTCACTGCTTTCACTTTCAAAACAAAATTAATTAATCTATCGCTATTATCGTTTCGAGAAGAATTAGAAACGAATGGTGAGATTCTGTGCACATCTGTACCGCCTGTAAGGCTATCTGTGAACCTGTAAGCAGAGGTATACGCAATATTGCATTGTGTAACTGAAATCAATTAGAGAATTTAGGAAAAATAAACGGATCTATATTTCTACAGACAGCCAGGCGATACCGAGGGCACTAGTGCACGTCAAGGTATAATCAAGACTGATTTTAAAATGTATTTCAGAACTAAATAGCCTTACAGACCGCAATAAAGTTATTTTGCTGTGGGTGCCCGGACATTCAGCAATCGAAGGAAATGAGAAAGTCGATGAGTTAGCAAGGATTATCTGACCATATATAGACCATGAACCTGTTTTGGGAGTATCTAAAACACAGCACGAGAGCAGGTAGGAAGTTGGGTCAAAGAGAAACAAAAAGAACACTGCATTAATACAAGCAAGCAAACTCATGTTAAGACTTTTATCAAGGGTCCATCAGAAAAGAAGGTTGAAAAACTACTGCAGTTCAATAGGAATTATCTTTGTATCGTGATAGGTCTCCTAACAGGACACTGTGTACTGCAATAACACCTACAGAAATTGGGATCAACACTGGAGGTACCAACTGCAGACTGTGTAATCAGAAGACAGAGGGCGCTTACCACATTCTGGGTGAATGCGAGGCTTTGGACGCAAGAAGACAAGCAGTTTTTGACAACCCAAAAATGAACTCAGAGGATTACTTCGATTGACCAGCCGAAGATCTGTCCAGTTTACTGCAGGGTACCAGGGTCCTGGTATAGCTGATGGGTAACAAAAAAAATGGGAGATTGAGATTGCAATCAACATTGGTGGACTGAAGAACAGAGAATGCCTACCACATTCTGTGTGGATGCGAGGATTTGGACGCAAAAAACAGGCAATTTTTGTAAGGCAAAAATGAACCCAAAAGATTACTTCGTTCAACTAGGTAGAGACATGTCCAGATTAATGCAGGGTACCAGAGTCCTGGAATAGCTGATGGGTAAAAAAATGGCAACCTAAATACGAAAAGCCAAGAGGACACTGCAGCCTCCAGAGACCTCATGTCAGACGGCTCCATCCATAATAATACATGCTTATAATTTTACAGATAATTAAAAATAAAGAAAATCCTAACATCACCACTGAGTGGCACCTAGATCGAGAAGATAATTGAAAATCCAAGTGGAGCATACCTTAATTCCCGCTTTATATCATCATAATCTTTCTGACACTCTAACTTGGCTTCTAATTTGGCTATGTACTGGCTCTTCTGTTCCAGTTGGTCTTCCAAGGCAGGTACTTTGGCATGTAACTTGGCTATTGTCACTTGGTTCCGCTGTATCTCTTCTACCAGGTGATTTATCTGAAAACAATTTAGGATGATTAGTCCATTAGGAATTCGTAATTTTAAAACTTCAAACCTCAATCAAAATCTATATCATAGTTTCTGTGATTATGAAGTAATAGAGTATGCTGCCGCACGGTTTAGTAACGGTAAAAGGAGCACGAGATACTAAATCTTGTTATTATTTGAATACAACTTGATTAAGGTTACGGGTATAGATGAAATAGGTGGGGGGATATGGCATTTCCAGAGGGAAGCGCGCGAATTTTAGTTATAATGCTGACGAATCTCCGATACAATCAATAAATTGGTAGAGGAGCATATACATACATCCAGTTCTGTATCGGAACGAGTCTGCTTAGGACTATAGAGGAATCCACATTTACGTACATATGTCTAAAGTATGATTTCCAGTAATTGCGACTATGTTATTCGCCTGGAGGAAGCAACTGCTTCCCCGCCCCCCACTCCCACTTCAACCCATCTTTCGCGCGCTCGGAGGACTGCGATGGGAGATTATAGGAATGAATAAGGAGTATATATTGAAGGGTTTCGTGCTTTTGATTATCCCTTCCATCGGTATAGCTTTTAATCAAACGAACTGTCGAATTTTTCACTACTGTATCGAAATAATTTAATTCGGAGCCGCTCTCCCGAGTACAACGGCTCGGAAAATTAGGACGCCGCATGGAGAATGGGTGAGAGCGACGCGATGGGAAAGTATATAGAGGGAAAGTTACCCTTTTACGGAGGAAGGCACCCTCCGTTCGGAAAATTTTGAAAAGCGATAAATAATATCCAATAAGGATTCGGAAGATGAATGTGCGATTCGTGTTTTCTGCTCTGTGTAGGATACAATGTATTCAACACGTTTTAAAATCGAAAAATTTTGCTTTACAGGAATCGAAACGGATTTTTGGATGGGCGAAAATTTGTATTTTGTAAGGAATTTGGTGACACAAAATATTTTTTAAAGGTTTTCATATGTAAAAAGAATTAAATGTATTGACTAATTGAGGAAAAAATAATTGGGCATGCAAAAATATTTGGTGAAACATTTGGGAGTATTACTAAAAAGTCTGATAGTTGAAGGAAGAAAAATGATAGGTACATATACACCTTGTAAATTTCTTTTCTAAGCCCATCTGATAGAAAGAAAGCTAAAACAATCTTCCCATTGACAGAAAATTTGAGAACCTATTTGAGTGATAAAAAATTGATAGAAAAATTATTGGGTATGGAAAAAATTGTAGTACTGCTATTTTAAAATTAGAGTATATGAAAACGCAGCTATCAAATTTTTGGGTTCATTTGAAAGAGGATTATTGAGAGTTATTTATAGAAACTCTAAAAGTTCTAGTGGTTCTAAAATGATAGAAAGATGAAACAATCTTCCCATTGAACAGAAAATTTGAAAACCTATGAAGTGATGAAAAATTGATAGAAAAATTATTGGGTATAGAAAAAAATTGGTGGAATTTGAAAGTATTACTACTAAGAAATACATTTAGTGGTAAATCTGGTGGCGTATAATGCTTTCCAAAAGTTCTATAGCTGAAGAAAGATATATGACCATATACGTAATAATTTTCCAAACCTATTTGGTAGGAAGGAAAATGAAACAAGTTTCTTAAGTATAAGGAATCTAAAGATCAACATGGGCTTTGAGCAATTGGGAAAAAGATATTTTGAAATACAAAAATTTCAATCGTAGATTTTGGAGCCCTCGAAGGTTCTCAAGTTTCCACTGGGCAAGATACTGGGCTTCTATTTTTAGAACACCAAGCTGTTTGAGTGGAAGTAAGAGATTTAATAGGGACGATACAATGAGCACCCCTGACTTAAAGAAGAAGAAGAAGAATGGTACATTTTGAAGTATGACTTAAAGAAGAAGAAGAAGAATGGTACATTTTGAAGTATGACTTAAAGGTGAATTTCGTGGTAAATTTGGTGCAGCATAACTGTCTGCAAAAATGATGTAAGCAGCAATGGAAGAAAGATGTTCTAATTGCGTGCGTAATGAATTTCCAAGCTTACGTGCTAGGAAATGAACTGAAACAAGTTTCCTAAGGATAAGGAATCTAAAGATCAACTTGGGCTTTGAGCAATTGGAAGAAAGATATTTTGAAATACAAAAATTTCAATCGTAGATTTTGGAGCCCTCGAGGGTTCTCAAGTTCCCACTGGGCAAGATACTGGGCTTTATAGAGAACACCAAGCTGCTCGAGTGGAAGTAAGAGATTTAATAGGGACGGTACAATGAGCACCCTGACTTAAAGAAGAAGAAGAAGAATGGTACATTTTGAAGTATGACTTAAAGAAGAAGAAGAAGAATGGTACATTTTGAAGTATGACTTAAAGGTGAATTTCGTGGTAAATTTGGTGCAGCATAACTGTCTGCAAAATGATGTAAGCAGCAATGGAAGAAAGATGTTCTAATTGCGTGCGTAATGAATTTCCAAGCTTACGTGCTAGGAAATGAACTGAAACAAGTTTCCTAAGGATAAGGAATCTAAAGATCAACTTGGGCTTTGAGCAATTGGAAAAAAGATATTCTGAAATACAAAAATTTCAATCGTATATTTTGGAGCGCTCGAGGGTTCTCAAGTTTCCACTGGGCAAGATACTGGGCTTTATAGAGAACACCAAGTTGCTCGAGTAAGAGATTTAATAGGGGTGGTACAAGAGCACCCTAACTTAAAGAAGAAGAAGAAGAATGGTACATTTTGAAGTATGGCTTAAAGGTGAATTTCGTGATAAATTTGGTGCAGCATAACTATCTGCAAAAATGATGCGAGCAGCAATCGAAGAAAGATGACCTAATTGCATGCGTAATGAATTTCCAAGCTTACGTGCTAGGAAATGAAATAAAACAAGTTTTCTAAAGGTGAAGTATTTGAAAACCAATGTGTGTTGAGGAATTGAGGAAAAGGGCAATGACATATGCAAGGCATTACTGGTATTAGTTTGTTCTCTGGTATTTGAATTATTGTGTATTGTATGTATTGCCAAATTTTCTAAAAAGATTGTTTTATTGTAATACTTTTTTTTTGCTGTTGCAGTTTGCTATTACCTTAATTTTGGCATAAAAAGTAGGTATTTTGATAAACATTTTGTAACTACATTAATTAAATATTTATTTTTTTCTCGGATTAAAAAAAATGCTCAGATTGTGCTATAATCTAACAGTGTTTCAGTTCAATCATAAACAATCACTTAGCAAATTATAAAATTGTTAAACCTTATTTATTTTTCATTCTCAAGATTTTTCTTTTTTTTTCGAATTTTTTTATATCTCCACTAAAACAAGTTTTACTAACTTTTCTTTCCTAAAATAAGTTTATCCATGATCCTAGAATTTTTACACCAATAGAAATTTTTGAGCATATTTATTTCAAACTAATATTGTTTGCATTAATTAGAAATCATAACTTCTGGTCCATTTCTTTATTTTAATAGTCGTATAGTCTTGAATGAAAGAAACCGTTCTATGAATGAAGGAAACAGACAAAGCAAAGCACTAAATAAAACAATAAAACAATAGCAAAGTGTTAATTTATCGAGTCAAGTAAAAAAAAAAAACATCCCGCAACAAACGTTTAGTAGGAGCAGGAAGTATGACTCACTGCTCTGTTTGCTTCTCCTGAAAAATCATGTTTTCTTTTTTCAATAAAAAATGCTACCTAATAAGAGGTATTTTAGGCAATTCCTTCTACCTTAAATGGTTTACGTTGGTGAAAATATTATCACAATTTCAATAAAATTGAATCAATAGTGTGTGTGAGAGAAATGCACAAGTTGTCTTTCCACTTGATCAAAATCCCTACCTATAGATCAACTAATAAGTTCTCTTAAAATTTTAATTTTTTTTACAACTAACGTCATATACAGAATGAGTAGGTATTGGGTTAAATGGAGAAAGATATGCATCTTTATAAGCATAATCCATATACGCTTTTGTCCATTTAAGGAAATGTATGACTTGCTTGATATTTGCAAAAAAAAAAAATGGAAGTTTACCAAAACGTTTTCAGTGGTCTGTCTTTTTTTTTTTTTTGAAAAGATAGAAAAAAAGATTGAATATCATTTTAGGGAATTTAATGTTAAACAACGACATCCTCTAAAAGTTTTAATTTTCCTTTGCATTTTTGAGTTAGGAAGTAAAAAACTATAGTTGGCTATGACACATTCTAACAGTACATTTTTCTCGGCTTGCAATGATGCAAGGTAAATTTTTGTAATTTACCGGTAAATTTACCGAACGTTTTTTTGGTCAATTTACAACATATACAACGTATACAATCCTTAGTAGCGTCTTGTGTAATTTGCATGTTGATGGATTAATAGCAACTAAAACGTTTATTTGCGTGTTTTCATCAATATTACCTTTATTTCTGGTTTTCAAAAAACACCTAAACTCTTTTGGTGTATAGACTCCTGAATGGGTCTAACGATGGTCGAGGGCAATCAAAATGCAATAAAAAATAGCGTTCGACGGCTTCTTGGCTATTATTTTTTGCAAATAATGTTGCATTCTCAAGATTTGTATAATACACCATAACTAACTTTGTAAAGCAACTAAACTACTGACAAAACCAACTATAACCACCCTAATAAACTAACTGTCAATGATGAAGTAAACTTAACGCTTTATTATTTTTTTATATATCCATGGCAAGACAAGATTTTTGTTAAATATAATACTAGTGTATTATGTTGTTATTTATTATTAAAATAAATGCATTATGAGAATATATCATAGTCTTAAAAAAATAGATTTTGCGTTTTAACTCAAAAATTATTACACATTAAATACCCTAAAAAAATTTTCAAAAATAAAATTTTTATTTTTAGAAATAAAAGAATTATAGCACTGAAATGGTTTTCATGAATTTATATTTTTTGCATGCATTTCCTTAAATGGACAAAAGCCTATCTGGATTAGGCTTATAAAGATGCAAACTTTTCTTCATTTAACCCAATGCGTATCTTTTATGGTGCAAATAATGACAATAAAAATTACCCTGTCTAGTGTTGCCAAATATATTAAATTTCGTACACGGTATTTTCAAGAGGTCAATAACCTTTACCAAAGCACTTTTTGTATCAAAGCTGCTTTATGTTTCTTTTACTTACAGATAATTCTTTCTCAGACATCTTCCAACGTATGTAATTCATATAGCTGGCAGAACACAGTAACCAATGTATGTACAATCACCACAAAACACCTGATAAGAACTGATGGGAGCTTAGATGGAATTGTTTCTATACTAATTACGTCCTGATAATTATCGTAGGTAAACAGATATCTTTACCACAATTCACCTTACGTCTCGTCGTTGACGCCGCCATTGTGTCAACAAGATTCGACGAAAAAAAAGCCCTAAAGATGGCAATACGTTATCATTTTGATTTCAAAATCAAAAAAAGGTTTTACGCCTGTCTCCTTCTAGCTACATGGTTAATCTAGGCGCCAATGGGAGAAAAAGAGAAAGGCATAGATATACCAGTAACAATAATCAGAACAATAAATCAGGACTACAAACACAGGACGAAACGGATTGTATTCTGATATTGTGAACGCTTCGCCTGATTTTATTGCACCTGTCATTTAAGTATGTATCATCACATGGCTTAAATTAAAACAATATTACAGTATTATCTGTACACATGTATATGTATATATAAATTCTCTTTCATTCGCTGCGTATCTTAAATACATATAAGAGATGCGGGAGTATTGTTTGCCCGTGGTATTTATGAATAATTAATACTGGATGGGGTTTATCGCATATATGTCTCGGTATTGCGCTATAGGTCGAGATAAAATCGAGCAGGTAGATAAGACGAGGCGTTAAAACATGGCGTCATCTATAATAAATATCGTTGTCGTGTTTGTGCTTCGCTGTTCGACATTATCTTAACCCCGAAAAAAAGAACGGATTTTCTTCTGAGCGTAAATAGAGATTGAAGAAGTAAAAAAATCTGGGAAACAGATATCCTGATGAAATGTACACAAGAATATGGTGCAAGTAAACAGCGGGAGTTAATCTCGGCGAGGTGTACAACGAATCTATTTTCTTTGTGATTAAAAGTTAAAGCAAACAAACTTTCCACATATAGCAAGAACGCTTCCGAATATATCTTTGTGTGCACATAAATTTGCTGTGTTACTAATTTACAGTCTCTTAGTATTATGTGGTTAAAGTTAACTAACATTGTATTACTAATAGGTATAATATACATACGTATTAAACAAGAAGTTCAGTGCATTGTTGTTTACACAGCTTGAATTATACCCGAGGGCGCACTTTAGACCTAACGATTGCCGTAATATGAATAAAAGAGGGATGAAAATATAATTTCTATCAGTTAAGAAAGTCGATAAATACGCATGCTATTCTGCTGAGCGATTGTGTGTCAGATATATAATTCGCTATACCATCCCTAATCCGTATGCTATCGCTACCTAACGACAAGTACTCACCACTATTCTCTATCCTCGTCTAACTATTACAAAATGCTATCCTCACATCGATCTCCTTCAATTTGAATGAATTCAATGAAGCCCTCATTCCGCCCAAAAATAGAATATTATAGACCCGAGGATTGTGAAACAATTTTACCATGGCAATTCAGCAGAAGTTACACACGATTTATTTGCAGTAAATTATCCAGAAAGATCAATTCCTAACGCGACTATTATTCGTAATAGAGTCCGACATTTTGAAGCAACCACATTCGGTCTACTGCGAGGTGAGGGGAACGAAGCGCTAGACATGCCTAGTTCACTTCGAGTGAAGCCGATGTTCGATTCATTTCGTTCATTTCTTAATAAGGCGTTGCTGGGTATTAGGGTGCGGTCCTTAATTTTTTTAACGATTAGTAAGTTTCGATCGTGGTCAGTAATCTTATACAAAATGGTATATTATACTCCGAGGAAAAACTGTTTATAGTGAAACAATTTTATGGTGGCAATTCAGCAGAAGTTGCACACGATTTATTTGCAGTAAAGTATCCGAAGATCAATTCCTAGCGCGACTATTATTCGTAATACAGTTCGACGTGTTGAAACAATCTCATTCCGTCTACTGCGAGGTGAGGGGAACGAATCGCTAAACATGCTTAGTTCACTTCGAGTGAAGCCGATGTTCGATTCATTTCGTTCATTTCTTAATAAGGCGTTGCTGGGTATTAGGGTGCGGTCCTTAATTTTTTTAACGATTAGTAAGTTTCGATCGTGGTCAGTAATCTTATACAAAATGGTGTATTATACTTCCGAGGAAAAACTGTCTATAGTGAAACAATTTTACGGTGGCAATTCAGCAGAAGTTACACACGATTTATTTGCAGCAAATTATTCCGAAAGATCAATTCCTAGCGCGACTATTATTCGCAACACAGTCCGACGTTTTGAAACAACCTCATTCGGTCTACTACGAGGTGAGGGGAACGAATCGCTAGACATGCTTAGTTCACTTCGAGTGAAGCCGATGTTCGATTCATTTCGTTCATTTCTTAACAAGGTGTTGCTGGGTATTAGGGTGGCGTCCTGAAATTTTCTCACGGTTAGTAAGTTTCGATCGTGGTCAGTAATCTTATACAAAATGGTGTATTATACTCCCGAGGAAAAACTGTTTATAGTAAAACAATTTTACGGTGGCAATTCAGCAGAAGTTACACACGATCTATTTGCAGTGAATTATTTTAAAAGATCAATTCCTAGCGCAACTATTATTCGCAATACAGTCCGACGTTTTGTAACAACCTCATTCGGTCTACTGCGAGGTGAGGGGAACGAATCGCCTAGACATGCCTAGTGAGGGCATAGGAAAATCCATCACCGTCTTGCACAACTGCAAACGTCAAGTAGGATCATTTTCATTCAATTTTGAATTAACTTTTGTATCTTAAATCAAGAACATGTAATTTAATTTCAAAAATGACACAACTAATTATCTTAATTTAATGCCATTGGTAAGTTGTAGAGGTATGACGACGCACAGGTATAGTGGCAAATTGATTCGCTTCCCATTTGTGTGACAGCATTCAATACGTAAAAATTATACATAGTAAATCTTCTGGTGAAATTGGGACTGCTCGATCTCATTCATTACCGATTCAGATGGGTATTCCACAGGGTTCCATTCCTGGGCCCTCTGCTGTTTAATTCTCATATTAATTTTTCTATTAGATATATACCTAACTACGCATGCCGATGATATATCAAGTGCACTGCTTCGAATTCTAATGGAATGGTTCACAACAAACAAGCTGTTTTTAAGTTCAGAGAAAATGACATGGTCGAACAGATTCACAAATATCCGTTTGAATGGTACAAATCTACAAGAAGCTAAATCTGTAAAATTCCTTAGCATGACATTTGAATCTAATTTATTATGGAATGAGCACTGTCATAATTCAACTAATAAATTATCGAGTAAATGTTTGAGATTACTGGTTAGTGTAGCATGTATGCTGACACTGTGGTTCTTTTGAGGTTACAGTATGGAATCTTGCTCTGGGGTATATCGGCAGTATCTATGAGCGTGTTTTATCATAGAAAGCTGTTGTAAGATCCATTTCAGACCAACATTTAAAAAACTAAATTTGCCGCTGGCCCTAATCTTTATATGCCAAAATTAATTTGTTATATTTACAAAAAATAAGACATCTTTACCTCGAATGCAGAGTATCATGATTAGTAGAATAAAGCAAAGAGATAATATGCACACTGCAGGCTACACTCTAAGCATTGCTAGCCTTAGGGTGAAAGGTGTAGGGTTAAAATGTATAACCACCTACCTCGTGAAATTGCAATGATGCAAACTTTTTCAGATGCTTTGCAGAAATTCCTCTTGCGGCATACTTTCTATAATTTCGAAGATTTTTTTCGCAGGAACAGTAATTATAATTTAGTCTGTTTAAATTTCAAGTTTTCTGTGATTGGTAGTGCCTTAGTATTTTTATATTTGCTAATTATATAATAATAATCGATAGAATAGCCAGCAGGATCTCCTGATCTGACACCCATTGACAATTTTCTATGGGGTTACTTAAAGGTAAAAGTTTACCAAACAAAACCAGACAATTTAGAGATATTCAAGCAGCGTATCCAAGAAGAAACTCGCAGAATAGAAACCGTTATCAATAACGTCTTAGATGAATTTGTAAATAGACTATTTTAATTCCATTTACTGTATTTTTATTTTTTGTGTTTTTTAAGTACTATAATATGAATATTAAAGTAAAGTATTTTTTTTCACAGTAGAATAAGTTAATACTAAAAAACTTGCGATGCTACATAGCTTATTTCATCATCATCATCATATGCTTGCAGGTGCTGCAAATATGCACAGAATCTCACCATAAATAGGAAATCATGCTATTTGTGTGGTTAAATTATCTAAACCTAATGATACTTTTTTTGAACGCTAGTGTACAAATAGAAAGACCTCTTTTATTCACATTAACTTGGCCAAGTTAATTGCCAAATCATTTCATCAAATATTTATTTTGGGCATCTGCGAGAGTGAGCCTACAATACGTCGGGATTTTTGATTTAAGTAGCTAAATCAACTGGTAGCGTACATATCTGTGTATATAACGTCGTAAACGGGGCTATTGTTTCTGAGAAAGTGTATATAAAAGCGAAATCCGTGCAATATTTTATGATTTAGGCGATCTTTTTTAATATTAAGTTTCTCGGAATAGTCTAGAGCAATTGGAAAGATTCGGGTTTCGAGAATTGAATCATTTTCTGGTAAGATCTTTTATTTTGTTGTATAATAAATTATTTAGCTTAGTCAGAACATGTTGTAAAATTTTTCTCCCGAACAATTTAATGACGTGGCTACTGGAAAATGGCTTTTTTCTTTTCCATTGAAAATAATGATTTTGTATAATGTTGAAGGATAGGAGCAAATATTTATTTTCTTTTGAAAATAAAATTTGAAGGATTACGTTTAAAGAATTTTAAGTGTCTTCATTTTCAGTGAATTCCTTGAGGTAAGTTGCATTTTTTTAAATATTGTTTGGATGAAATTCTTTGCTTAATGCATTTAAAGACTAAAATTAAATAAATATTTGAAAATATATTCTTAAAAGTTCTACTGGAACGCATCTATTATTATATAGTTGGTATATAATAAATTTTAGTTCTTTGAATTAGAGATAGATTTTATAATTTATGAATAGTTTTTTTTTCGCATTCCTGTCATTACATCTTTCGAATTTTGGTATTTATTGTAATAAAAAATCAGTCAGGGTGTGATATATTAATTACATTAAATGCAAATGGAGGATTCGATGGCAGATTTAGCCGGAAATGATGTCAACTTTTTTTATTTTAAAGGAATCGTCCTGTATATGTTTACGAATTTAGAGCCCTGCTTCAGGGGTACAATAATAAATTGTGTAGCACGCCTATGTTTAATAACGACAAAGATATTTAATTATATTTTCTTTAATTTACTAGAATAGTCTATTAGAATAAGGAAGTACTAGGACATTCATGATTTTGTGGACACCTGTATAATTATCTAAATCACCTTTGTATACAATATTTGATGGCAAAAGCAGCAAATATAGCCGATTTCTATATAGAAATGCGATCAAATAAGCATAACATGCGTTATTCCATACGTATGGCAACACCCTGTATATAAATAACTATACCAGCCGAAACGGTTACCCAAATGGAACAAGTTCGTCATTGGATCTTTTTTCTCATCTCTTACCGTTTAAGAAGCTATTTTGGATAAACCAAATTTAGGCGGAATTTCAAAGCCAAATTGTACCCCGCAAAATGTTGAAATTTCGAGGCAATAGAGACTGTCCTTAAGGTGCGTTTAAATATTGAAGTATCTAGTTAAAATCTGCTTAGAGTTACTCTATGGCGTCAATTGGATAAATATGATAACTTCTGATTAGGCAGGTAATAATAATAATAATAATTATAACAATGAATTTATTCATCCTGATGATCTATAAGATATAGAATAAGTCAAACAATGTAGTACATGCATGCATTAATTTAGAATCAAATAGTTCGTAAAAACCTAAATTCTAATAATGGGAACCTCTCAAGCCTTCACATCCAAAGTTGATCACAAAGATTGAAGACGAATTCAACTTACAAGGCTACAGGAGGAACAGCCATCGGTGATGTAGTTTTTTTGACAATGTATTAGGCTTGTAATATTGTCAATAAATAGCATAGCATAGTAACTGTAGTACACAATTAAATTCTTTATATTCATGCTAATTAACAAGAGAAACAAAAATATGTAAATATATATCCTAAATCTTATAACAAAAATAAGTTAACACTATTATGTAACACACTAAGGTTGAAAATAGAATATATGTATTAAGCAACAAAAATGGGCCCAGAGCCCGTATGTGGGATTACTAAAGATTCCGCAAGAAGGGAGATCTGGACCTGGTTAGATAAGGAAAGTAAAAAGAAATGGAGGTCGACTGAAGGTCAACTCCATACCAAAACGCTGATAGGGGATGGGGATGGTAGTTTCTCTGATAACCTACTCAAGCGCAGCAAGAAAGAAGTTAAAACCATTACTGGGTTGGTAACTGGACACTGCCCTCTGAAAAAGCATCCTATACAACACAGGCCGTGTAAGCGGAAAACCGTGGTTGTAGAAGATGCGAGCTACAGGAGGAAACGAGTTCACATGTAATCTGCACATGTGAGGAACTGAAGGTACTCAGCAGAAATATTCGGGAGAGATCTATTGGAGCCCTCGAAGTCCTCAAATTTCCACTGGGCAAATACTGGGCTTTATAGAGAACACCAAGCTGCTCGAGTGGAAATAAGAGAATCAATAGGGATGGTACAATGAGCACCAAGCTCAAGTGCCCGGACATCAAGTGCCCACCCTAACCTGAATGAATGATGAATGAATGAAGCAACAAAAAGTACTATCTGTCAAATTGACGTCATGCATCCTTGGAAGCTAATATTTTGTATCATGAAAAAATATGAACTATGTGTTGAACTATATTTTCAGGAAACAAAGAAAATGTTTCTTGAAAACCGTGAAGTTGGTGATATCCACATTATTCACATGATTTTCGAATGATTTTATATTAATAGGAATACTACTCGATTTTCCAATAAATTTCATTATTATTAACTATAAACTCTGCAGTGGCTTTTGTCGCACTCGTGTAGAATGGCGTTATGATCGCTGTGACGTCAGGGGCGAAACATAACCTAGAAAAATCTATAAACGTTTCACTTAATCGCCGTAATTAATTACTAGGGGAGCAGAATTAAATAGGGGTGGGTTTGTCCAAGGAAAGAAAGCAGGAATACGCTATCTACTACATATATTTTTTGTTCTGTGTTTTTTTTCTTGGATCATGCATATTCATGCCGGTTATATTTTAAAAATTTTCACCCCTCCCAGACAGTGGAGATTTCTTTGTTACGTTGTGACGTGGTGGTGGTGTCAACGTTTAGAAGTGCTTCTGGGCGTTGGTGGAAGGGTTTGATTAATTTTCTTGGCACACCGTTACTTGTTCTACATGTGGAAATTTTTGGAAAATGGAGCGACTGTGGTGTTGGGGAATTGTTATCAGTTTGATAAATTCTTTTCGAATGGAAATATCTTACGAGTTATTTGATTTATAATAGAATAAATGTCAAGCTTTCAAAAATAATTGTACCAACAAAAGGAAAAAGAATAGGAAAATTAAACAGTTAAAAAAAATCTGAAAGTAGCATATAGATGAAATTAATAAACAATTCAACTCTGGTGGGAATGACAGTAAAGACTAGTTTATTTTAATTCTAATACTCTTAATAATAACAGTGCTGATTCAAACTAATAGACGAAAAATGCCATTTGCAACGTTATTATTATTCTATCTCTAATAAGTCGTCTAGCTGAACTGACCAGTTAAGTTTAGGCATGAGCAAATTATGTTATATTCTGAAATATCTGGTTCATATAATTAACTCGTGTATTACTGATTTTTTTATCTCTTCCGAAAAAAGCCGATTCCATCATCTTTTTCCGATCTAAGACCTATTAGTCTGTTACCAGTTCTCTCTAAAATACTAGAAAAATTTATAAATGCTCAGCTGCGAGAACACGTACAGGAGCATGATGTATTACCGAACTATCAGCCACAATTTCACACAAAACATAGTTGTGAGATTGTGATATTGAGTGTCACTGATATCATTTTAAATTCTACAGCTTAGTTCTTGTTTTACTCGACTTCAGCAAGGCCTTTGATACCATTAATCATAACATCTTGCTGACAATACAGCACTTTATTGGGTTGTTCAAAAATGCTATACAGCTGTTAAAAGAGGTTTTGTTCGGGGAGGAAACGGTCTCTCTTGTTGCTAAGCTTTGTGGTGAATTATTTCACAAAGATGAATCTTGTCTGCTGAATGCTCTAAGATTTGATCATCGTCAGGAGATTGATGCCTAATCGTTCCTTCCTTGATCATACTGAGTGTGGTTCTTTTTGCCACCTTCTTCACCATAATGAACACAGGAGTAATATCCAGTTCTATCTCGATAGCTGCTGTTGGGCTGGTTCTCATAGCCCCAGTTATGCATATACATGCTAATCTTTCGAGAGGTTAATTCTGTGGTGGCAAAATTAGATCTTTTGCTCCAAGCTACTGATGTATAAATGATGATTAGCCTCACTATCTCTAATACATCCAAGGCAGTATTTTTGGGTTGCATCTCCAACTTTTTCTGTGTTGCATATCATCAGAGATTTTTTGGCCTTGTTGGTATTTCAAATTCGTGTTTGTTCCAAAGAAGGTATTCAATCTCAGTTCTCCAATCTATGCTGTGCTTATTTATTTCTATATTTTTGATATTTGATTTCCTTTTCCTAGTGAATGCTACTAAGGTAGTCTTGGTGAGGTCAACATTGAGTCCCATCGATTGACACCAACTTCTCATAAAGTTTAGTCGTTTTTGAACGACTAAGGTTTGTAATGTAATAAATGTGTGTATATTATTACACTTAAATATGATAGTGAAAGTTAAAGACATACTATTATTATATGCAAATTCTTTGATATGCCATTACAATATTACAGTTTTCCGATAAAGTGATAAATATATGATGAGGTATTGAAGTAAAATATAATGGGTTTTTACTAAAAAATAGACTAAATATTTATTAATAAATCTCCTATCATAAAGTACAGTCAATACATTTGAGCAAATATATCAAAGTAGGTATTTTTAGTGCTATTACGTTGTTCAAAGATTGCAAGGTTCTTGCAGTATGAAATCATTCACAAATTAATGTAATTCTGCTAATTACTGTAATAAATTTAGGAATATAATTTTTTCCCAAGAAAAATTTCCTCCTCACCCAGGATTCGAACTTGCACACTCTCGTTTATCGGACGAACGCTCTATCATTTGAGCTAGCGAGGAGTATATGTACTGCTGTGGACTGGCGCCTCGGTTTTCGCAAATTCAGATGTTTTCATGTTTACTCCCATCAGCCTTTGTCTGTGTTTCGGGCGGGTTTTTCACAAATTCAAATGTTTATTTTTGTATAAGATTTAGTTAATGAATTGTTTGTATGATTTATTTTATTTAAATGTTCAGTTGTTTTAAATTAATTTCACTCTGTAAAATGTATAGTTTTCGCTAGTCTATTTTCTGTTAAGTTTTCTTCGATGAATGATGCGGCTGCGTTGCACGTAGCGCGTGAGTAGGATTTTATATGTATATGACTGTGTAACCTTGTGAGGGCAGTTCTTTGGTCGACTGTCAGCGCGAGTACATATATTTTTGAAACTTTGCTGCCATTTTGTTATTTCATTTGATTTTGAGATTTGAATTCGCTTTTATTGATTTATTTCGTCCATCAAGGAATTCGCTTGATAATAATTGTTATTATATTGTTGTGTACACAATTTAGATATAAGATCATTTATTATTTTTGTTCGGAAAGATATTTCAGTTTAAAGAGTTAATTTTTTTCGTTTTAATTTTGCTGATTTGTATTTAATTATTAATCACCTCGGGTTGGGTGAATAGAAGCATCGTGCTTGTATTTAAATTTTTCTTTTGTAAATTTACTTGAATTGTCCACGATTAATTTAGTTTGTTTTAATTTTGAAACCACGTGGATTGATTTGATATAAAAAGGATTATCTTCTTGAATAAATTTGTTTTTTTGCTTGATATAGGATTTAGCATTGTCCTATTGTAATTTAGAGTCTATAGTAGTTTTTTGAATTGAGCCAGAACCCTTTGTCAACGGTTTTTTTTTCTGCAAAATTTTGTAATTAACTTTATTTTTTCTACGTCATTCTAAATTTTGTTCTTTTATTTTTGCTTAAACCTTCCCATTTTTTGGGGTATTCAAGAAAGTCAGATTTCTTTCACCTACAATTTACTTTTCGCGGTTGGTTTCAAGTTTTGATTCGCGAGGGTAACTCTGAGATTAATTGTTCTTTTGCGCCTTTTAAATATTTTTATCCGTTGAGCTAGCTAATTTAATTTTTCATCTTTCTAATTCATTTTGCTTTTTTCAAATTCAATCAGTTCACAGCAGTACGTTCGTATAAGAATCGACTTATATCGATTACAGGTCTTGAAAAGATCGACAGTTCGGCGAATTATACAAAGATTGGCAGCTTCTCACAGTATGAAATCATTAACAAATTAATGTGTATCTGCTAATTACTGTAAAAGATTGCAAGCTTCTTACAGTATGCTTTTTCAATAGGTTTCCTTCCTTCATAGTAGATTCTCCTAATTTAAAAACATTTCGTCATAAATTGAAGGCTGTATTACTAAAGCAAGCATTTTACTCATTTGACGAATTTATTAATTATGAATTTTGTTGTGAACGGTATTTCTGAATTTATTTGTTAATGTGTATATTTTGTGTATGCTTTTGCATTTTTTATTTAATTGATATAATTCTATTTAATTAGTTTTGATGGGATTTCTTCTTAGCCGATAATGTAGAATCATGTTTTTTCTTTTTCCTTGAGGTAGCGACTTTTTTTAAAAAAATGAATTAATTTTTTTACCAATTAAAGCATTTTTTGACGTTTCGACAAGTTTTTTATTATTGTCTTCTTCAGAAATTACTTACTACAATTCAATTTTTTTATATACATTTAAAGACAACACAAAACATTTTAAAAATTACTTTAAAATTTACATTTTTTAAAAAATTACTAACAAGGTTATTTGTCACGTACAATACTAACTATGTGTGAAGCGTACTGAATTTAAAGTTACACTTTAAACTAAAATATAAATTTTAAAGTAATTTTTAAAATGTTTATGTTGTCTTTAAATGTGTATAAAAAATTGAATTGTAGTAAATAATTTCTGAAGAAGGCAATAATAAAAAAACTTGTCGAAACGTCAAAAAAGAATGTTTTAATTGGCAAAAAAATTTAATTCATTAAAAAGGCCGCTACCTCAAGAAAAAAGGAAAAAAACAAGAAAAAATATATTTAATTAGTATACTTTTAAAGGTCAAACAACAACCTTTTGTGGCTCTTTAATGACAAAATACAAATATCAAATATCAAATATGAAATCATTATCTACCATTTGAACTAGCGAGGAGTGGGGTTTTCTCGGGAAAAAATCCATTTAAAATTATTAAAGTAATTAGCAGAAATACATTAAATTGTTAATGAGTATTACGTTGTTGTTTGTAATAAATAAAATAAATAATTTTTAGTGGCCTTATGTATCTCTGTGGGCGGATGTCGACACATTGTCGACACAAATCATATGCAAAATACAGGTCTCAGCATAGATAAATTGGTTGCTTTATGCATGCGGCGTACATGTCAAAGAAATTCGGATGGTTATAGAAACTTTGAAGACTATTTTGTATTTTTGCTTAAATCATCTTGATGATTGGAGAAGGGTATCTTGAGGTTTCATGACGTTCAATATCCACAGTATTTGTTAAAATTTAGGGGTTAAATCCGAGAAGCTGTACGATGAACTTTAAACACATCCATAAGCTTTGCTGCTGTAGTACATTCTGTGATGCTATGATATTATATTCATATTTAGCTCTAAAAAGTAAAAAAAGAAACATCATATTAGCTTCATCGGAGAGAAATTTTTGGTTGGTCGCAGTACCTTTCGACAACCCAAATCACATTTCTAAGGGTCGATTAATATACTATATCGTGTTACTTTTATAATATTCTTGTCCTCATAGCTACAGAAAGGTTAAAAAAAATAAAATTTACCTCATTAGATGAAACATATTCCTATTAATTTATCTCTGATAGGCCAGCGAAACATGACTCCATAAATCGAATCATTTTGTAGAAAAGAACGCTGTTACACGACTGTTTAGGATTAGAGAGGTAATAACACTGCGTAGGCTTTCACGGCCGGTGTAACTATAACTAACAGCTTCTTGCAGTTATCCTGAAGAAGCTGTCAGTATGAACAGCGAAACGTCGAGCGAAAGTTTTGACACACGGCGAAACCCGCAAGAAGCTGTTAGTTATTAGAGAGGTAATATCAGCCACGTATATACCCATATCGACAATAATTTTGCGGTAATATATAGTTTTCGTGCTAAAAATAGCGCGACAAATTGGTGGTTCTTGTGGTTCGATAGTTTGACATCTCTCTTGAATCTTGTTCAATAATTTCTCTAAAAACTGCACAATTATAATCACAAACATACCTGAGCGTGTATTACGAATCTTATTTTACCTTTTAATTAACGTTAAATTAGCTCAAATCGCTATTATTGTCACCCAAATAGCAGGTCAGGTTAGGAAATTAGTACCATCACAAATGACAATATTTCGCGGATTATTCGACATTTTTACATCTAGCTTTCTTGCTGTATACCTTAACAACATCTGTCGGGCCACGTTTCGACTTTTTACACGTTGCTTATTTACGTTCGAAATCGTCCCACACAATTGGAAACGTTTTGCCGTATGATTGACACGGGCACATACGAATTCGGTCAAATCAAAACACGCGAACTCGGAAAAACACCCCTCTGTAAATTGACTCGATTTGAAAAAATAACGCGTCTCAACCCTATTTTAGGCTTTGAATTGTAAGACAAAGGACTAAGGAAGCCTTTTCTACATCAATCCCACTTCCAAGTGGCACCACAGCCTAGCAGCTCAACTTTGACAACCGAAATCGATGGAAATCCGCCACTCTTGACATTTCTCGGTCCGCAGTGACGCTCGCTTCCCCGCACCCACGACGTTTTCAATTTTCGCGAATTTTCTTTTGTTTTCGTACTTTTATCGATAAACCACGATACTCCTGTTCATTTACGACCATGGCTTCCCATTCGACCGCCACTTATTTCCCTTTTAATCTATTCCGCTTTCAGATCCTTGGTCCTGCGACTTTTTTTTTTTGGCCGATTTGCACGCGTCATATGGGGCGACGCCGCTGCTGTTAGACAAGGATAGAGCTATCAAGATTTATTAATATTATTAATTTAATAAAGATGTAATGCCTAATCGTCGCCCATCATACTTTATTTCTCCGTGAAAATTCGCCAGGATATTAAAATAAAGATAAAAAGACCTGAATCCTTCAAAATTAATATATCTGTAAAACAGGGCCCAACCTCGTGCTTACACACAGTAGCAACCCTTAATAAAAGCGCGATTTCCTCTGTTTCAAATTGACGCGATCACGAGGGGTTGGAGAGAGCGGGATCTCCATCCAACCTAGGATCGTTCACGTATCGGAGAGTGTAAAAAAAGGAGTTAGCCCTCTCTTTATCTTCACCCCCTCTTTACCCCTTCCTCGGACGTCGTGGGGAACCCTCTCTCCCCTCTCTCCCCATCTCCGTTTTAAAAAACCAATCCGCGTATAATCAATATCCATAATGAATACAAAGGTTTGAAAAGTATAAATGGTTATATTATGTTGTCGTATAAGGGAGTGGAGGCGGCGGGGGCTGTGCGGGAAGGGTGTAGTGTGCGAGCGCCCGAAGTGAAAGGGTTCGTGGGACGACGGACGTCTCTGCGACGCGGACGCGATGGGGGTGGCTCGTCGGGGCAGTTAAAACTGACGACTGCCAAGCAGCAACCAACACAAGCCCTAGTCTTTCTCTCTATTCCACATTAGTACACCACGGCGCGATGTGGATTATGCGAAGGGAGGAGAGGGGGTGCGAGGGACGCCGGCTAAAAGAAAATATGAATATTCAGATCTAACACTGAAATCAGATAATTTCTGAGGGTCGTTCGGCCGCCCCGGTCTTCCCCTTGTACGTATGAACGTACGTCCGTGTGTGTGCGCCACACGAACACACACACACTTTTTTCCCTGTATACCTCACGAAATTCGTATCTCGCAAATGATGAAGAGGGGAGGAGAAGGGGGTGAGACGGAGAGTTGTGTGTGTGTATACGGGTTTAGGGTATATATCAGAAGGGCAGTACGCGGGTAGTCGAGACGGGAAAAACTAATAATTTATTTACATATCGATTCGACGTAATAATATTTGCATAAATTTTGGCACGTTTTCGGGGTCATTGTTTTTATAGAGGGTAGCGAAGGCATGGTGGGTGGGTGGACGACTGACGATAAGGGGTAAAGCGGAGGCGCAGCAAGAAAACATCGCGCGAACACTGAAGCAGCACACATACATGGCACGTATTATTGTACCATGACTGAAGAAATGGACCTAAGAAACATCACTCGTTGCTATAAAGGCCATTTCTATGAATTTACGGAGATGTATTGTGTATTGCCCCACGTTGGGCGCTATATATCTAATGTATTATGCTAAAATAGGTAGCATTTTTAAATAATTTGGCATCGAGATCAGGGTGATGGTACTTGATATTGTTATACAGGGTAACGAAGAGGCTATGTGTGGGTCGACGACTAACGATAACGGATAACGCGAAAGCGCAGCAAGAAAACATCGCGCAAACACTAAAGCAGTACACATGTATATCATTCTTAGTTTAGTATGGCACGTATTGTTGTACCATGACTGAAGAAATGGGCCTAAGAAACGTCACTCGTTGCTATAAAGGCCATTTCTATGATTTACGGAGATGTATTGTGTATTGCCCCACGTTGGGCGCCATATATCTGGTGTATTATGCTAAAATCGATAGCATTTTTAAATAATTTGGCATCGCTATCAGGGTGATGGCACTTGATGTTGTTATAGAGGGTAACGAAGGGGCGATTTGTGGGTCGACGACTAACGATAAGGGGTAACGCGGAGGTGCAGCAAGAAAACATCGCGTGAACACTGAAGCAGCACACATGTGTGTCATTCTTAGTTTAGTGTGGCACGTATTATTGTATCACAATTGAAGAAATGGGCATAAGAAACGTCACTCGTTGCTATAAAGGCAATTTATGTGATTTACGGAGATGTATTGTGTATTGCCCCACGTTGGGCGTCATATATCTAGTGTATTATGCTAAAATAAGTAGCACTTTTAAATAATTTGGCATTGCGATCAGGGTGATGATACTTGATGCTATTATAGAGGGTAATGAAGGGGCGATGTGTGGGTCGACGACTAACGATAAGGAGTAACGCGGAAGTGCAGCAAGAAAACATCGCGTGAACACTGAAGCAGCACACATACATATCACTGTCAGTTTAGTGCGGGTCGTATTATTGTACCGTTACTGAAAAAAAATGGGCTTAAGAAACATCACTCGTTGCTATAAAGGCAATTTCTATGATTTACGGAGATGTATTGTGTATTGCCCTTCGTTGGGCGCCATATATCTAGTGTATTATGCTAAAATAGGTAGCATTTTTAAATAATTTGGCCTCGAGATCAGGGTGATGGTACTTGATGTTGTTATAGAGAGTAATGAAGGGGTGATGTGTGGGTCGACGACTAACGATAAGGAGTAACGCGGAAGTGTAGCAAGAAAACATCGCGTGAACACTGAAGCAGCACACATACATATCACTGTCAGTTTAGTGCGGGTCGTATTATTGTACCGTGACTGAAAAAAATGGGCTTAAGAAACATCACTCGTTGTTATAAAGGCAATTTCTATGATTTACGGAGATGTATTGTGTATTGCCCTTCGTTGGGCGCCATATATCTAGTGTATTATGCTAAAATAGGTAGCATTTTTAAATAATTTGGCATCGAGATCAGGCTGATGGTACTTGATGTTGTTATAGAGGGTAACGAAGGGGCGATGTGTGGGTCGACGACTAACGATAAGGGGTAACGCGGAGGCGCAGCAAGAAAACATCGCGCAAACACTGAAGCAGCACACATGTGTATCATTCTTAGTTTAGTATGGCATGTATTATTGCACCATGACTGAAGAAATGGGTCTAAGAAATGTTACTCGTTGCTATAAGGGCAATTTCTGTGATTTACGGAAATATATTGTGTATTGCCCCACGTTGGGAGCCATATATCTAGTGTATTATGCTCAAATAGGTAGCATTTTTAAATAATTTGGCATCGCTATCAGGGTGATGGTACTTGATGTTGTTATAGAGAGTAATGAAGGGGTGATGTGTGGGTCGACGACTAACGATAAGGGGTAACGCGGAGGCGCAGCAAGAAAACATCGCGCAAACACTGAAGCAGCACACATGTGTATCATTCTTAGTTTAGTGTGGCACGTATTGTTGTACTATGACTGAAGAAATGGGCCTAAGAAACGTCACTCGTTGCTATAAAGGCAATTTCTGTGATTTACGGAAATATATTATGTATTGCCCCACGTTGGGCGCCATTTATCTAGTGTATTATGTTAAAATAGATAGCATATTTAAATAATTTGGCATTGCGATCAGTGTGATGGTACTTGATGTTGTTATAGAAAGTAATGAAGGGGTGATGTGTGGGTCGACGACTAACGATAAGGGGTAACGCGAAGGCGCAGCAAGAAAACATCGCAAACACTGAAGCAGCACACATGTGTATCATTCTTAGTTTAGTATGGCACGTATTATTGTATCATGACTGAAGAAATGGACCTAAGAAACGTCACTCGTTGCTATAAAGGCCATTTCTATGATTTACGAACATGTATTATGTATTGCTCCACGTTGGGCGCGATATATCTAGTGTATTATGCTAAAATAGGTGGCATTTTTAAATAATTTGGCATCGCTATCAGGGTGATGGTACTTGATGTTATTATACAGGGTAACGAAGAGGCTATGTGTGGGTCGACGACTAACGATAAGGGGTAACGCAGAGGTGCAGCAAGAAAACATCGCGCGATCACTGAAGCAGCACACATGCATATCACTGTCAGTTTAGTGTCGCAGCTCGTATTATTGTACCATGACAGAAAAAAAAATTGACTTAAGAAACATCACTGGTTGCTATAAAGGCAATTCCTGTACTTTACGGAGATATATTGTGTATTGCCCCACGTTGGGCCCCATATATCTAATTCATTGTGCTAAAATAGATAGCCTTTTTGGCATCACAATCAGAATGTCATAATGTTTCTATAGAGGGTAGCGAAGGGGTGATGTGTGGATGGACGGCAAACGATAAGAGGTAACGCAAAGGCGCAGCAAGAAAGTTTCGCGCGATGACGGAAGCAGCACATGTGCATATCACTCGCAGTTTAGTGTTGCCCGTATTATTGTACCATGACTGATGAAATGGGCCTAAGAAACTTTGCTCGTTGCTATACTCTACAGAGATAAATTGTGTATTGCCCCACGTTGGGTGCCATGTATATATATATATTGCAGTGTTCTATTTAGTAATAATTATTATAAATAATAGAAATAAGATATTTGGGTCCAATTCTGCAAGTTAATAAAAAATAACCTTTAACAAAAAAAAAATTGAAAATACGTCACCACTTTTCGTATATAAACCGACGCGAATGTGGTAGCCCACCCTGTATAATAAAAGTAACAATTTTAGCACAACACTAATATTTTTTAGAAAACCAACAAAACATCAATATTAGTATGAGTAGGTATTTATTCGTCGACTGTATGAAAGTAAGTGCCCTTTTGTAGTATGACTATGGTTCCTAATTTCTTAAATGATGTCACGATGATCTCATTGTTTAATCTCCAACCTCCCTCGATCATGGCACATACCAGCTCTCTTATTAAAGTTGTAGGCCTCGGTTGCTGAGAATCGTTCACATATGGTTGAAGAAATACACCCCAAGAAACATTATTTGCTGATATAAAGACAACTTATGTGCATTACATCCACATATTGTGCGTAACCCCACGTTGGGCGCCAGATATCTAATATAATACGCTAAAATAGAAGCTAATTTTAAATAATTTGGGCGATGATTTGGTGGATGAGTCACAGTAAGAGGTAGTGCAGAGTTACAGCAAAAAAATATCGCGTGAATCCTAAAGCAGCACACATAGGTGTTGCATTCAGTTTGGTGTGGCACGCCTATTTGCACCATGGATGAAGAAATGGACCTAACAACATCACTCGTTGATATAAGTTCGGACGATTCCTATTTTTTCTATGAAATAATATTTATTTCAAAAATGATTTAAAAATTGATATAATGGCAATTTCAATGCATTATATTGATATATTGTACATTACCCCACGTTGGGCGCCAAATATTTAGTACATCAAAATCAGATAGGTATTAATTCATTAAACGATTTTGAAATTTGTCAAATTGCCACTGCTATAGCTAGAGTCTAATAGACTTTTAATTGGAAATGAGAGCCGCTTTCCAGATTCATCTTTGTAAATTGAAAAATGGCTCTCCGGAAAAGATTACTTTTTAAATTTGGGACCATTTTTCCTCACAATTATTTTACAGAATATGTTTTCTTCATATTTTAAATACACACTAATATTGTGCCCTTACGATTGGAATTTTTTCCTTAAAGTTAGTAGCTCAAAACAACATATATTTTAAAAATATGTTTTCCAGAAAATAAAAAAAAATATATAAAATAATTAAATTTGAATGTGTTTCTTTTGAGTTAATTAAATAAAATTAAAGCATTTGTCAAATATAAAAACTAAATATATAGGTTGAAAAAGACACATTTTGACAAACTTTTAGAGAAATTATTATAACAAAATACACTAATTTATTATTGTTACAAATACTAAATTGGAAATGAATGTGCTATAGAAATACCTTTCAAAGGGAATGTTATTCATACCATTGTAGTTAACATGCAATGCATGTATATAACGTAATCGGTAACAAATCACAATGGGGATATAATGGAACATGGCTATGTCGAAGGTAACCCAATTCACATGAATAATAAGAACCTTTTGTTTTTTCAAGTATGTAGATATGTATGCACTTATGTCCGTTGGACCAATTACTTTTCGTTTACAAGAAAAAAAAAATGCCACTAGCAGCTAGCCATTGGAAACTTATTATACAGAAAGACAGACATTCAAATGAGTTTTAAGTCAATCACATCAGTTAAATAATCATGAATGTGATAATTTGGCTTCTTATTTTAATATGCGATATATAGACGCTACGAATCACAACAAAAATTCATATATTATCAAATTGCAAAGACATTAAATCCATTGACTACAAATACCTCTTTTATTTTCTTTTTATTACTTGATTCATGATTTAAAACGTGTCCTAGGAAACAAGTTTTTTAATACAGTAATACACTATAATTTCCATATAAATTTTAATGGTCACTAACATATTTCGCAGGTGTTGAAATCTTAATTGGTCAGGATTTAGAATTTCGTGATTAATTTATAGCAACCTTACCTTTTTATTTGATAATCATCTAAAAAAAAACTTTAATTTTACCAAAGATTATATGCAGTCACTAATTTGATCTTATTGAGACTGTTGGAATGCTTAGTTTCTTACAGTTCAAAATTTCCAGAGCTACTGGGTTACATTTTGTTTTGCGTATTGCAGATAAACTTCTTTTTATCGTGCGGCTCTTTTATTATAACAATTTGTTTGTTCCAAAAATGCAGATAATTCTTGATCTTCGTCATCAAATTTTAGATTGGATTCTTTTTGGCCTAAAGTGTTTTGAAATCAGTTTTCTTTGGATGTCTAATTGTTGATTCAAATGTTAAAAAAGCATTAGACTATATTTCCTCTTATAAGCTTTTTTATATTTTTGATATGGATTTACTACTTGCAGTATCTAATTTCATTTGCATTTCAAAAATAATAGTTTATTTCCTTCAGACATTTCTAATGCAAAGAAAGAACTTACATAAACATACAAAACAGTAAAAAAAAATAAATAAATACAACGGCCATCGCACTATACACCTCAAATACTAGTAAACTCCTGATCTATCAGTGCATCTTGAATAATAAAAAAATATTTTTTCTCAAAGAAACGTACATGCCTAAACCTAACTTTAACTAATATTCTCTGATAGTACCTGAACACATTGACCTTAAATTATATTAGATTAGGGTTAAGGTGGTCCACGCACCTGTTTCACCGCGACCTTTTCAGACCCATTGTGATCCCCTTTTTCCTAGAGGACGCTCTCTAATTAGGCCTATCATCTTTGAGAGCGGCTTATTTATGTACCTACTAGCTGTGACGTTCTCCTCCCCTACTACTGGAAACCTTGTTCTCGCCAGGCCGTCGCATTGGTACAGCACATGAACTGGCGTTCCTTTCTCCTTTTGGTAGGATCTGCAAGTAGCATATCTACTATGTCCAGGCCTACGTCGTACATATGCCTATTTAGTCTACAATGACTCGTCAACAGACCTACCATCATTTTGACAGTCTTCTTATCTTTACTCAGTGAATCCTTAGTAAATTTAGGCCTCTGTTCCTTTAGAAATTCTTTTGCTTGTCTCTGTCTTGGTGACTTTTGCCACCACTCTCCCGACTCATTCATTAATGGATTTTTTACTTTGCGAAATGCCAAAAGAAGAGCCAGCTCCAAGAAAAGACCTTGAGGAACCTCGTTTGGTCAGATCGTACATCGTCTCATTTCCCTTCACGTCCGAATGCCTAGGAATCCAGGCCAATGTTAATTTCCTTTGGGCGTCCGCATCCCACACAGTCCCAAATCAGCTTAGAGTCCACGTTTACGGAACCAATCGCTTTAAGTGTGGGTTGACTGTCAGAGAAGAAGCGACGCTTTTACCTTACTTGGTCAACCTTTTTATTTTACTGATACAACGATACACATTTACACATTTTACAAAAGTTCTAATAATTTTGAAAAGAAGTGATTGAATTGACCTCATTTTTCATAATGTTGTTCTTTTGGAGATTGATTCCACCTCTAAGTACTTTTTCCTGATTGATTCAAACAGTATTAGAAATGGTTTTATAGATACGCGAGCAAGAAGCGGATAGATAGGCCACAGATATCTTTCCCAATACTAAGCACTTTTCTATGACAATTTTTTATTTTAAAGGTATGATATAATTAGGTGTCGTCAGCATGAATTTAGATTCTACAGGTGTTAACATATTTCCAAAATGAAGAAATAGAAATTGGAAAAAGTAGTGGTCTCAAAAACGAAACCCTGCGGAACTCCACGGTTAATCGGCCTATGCTGAGATTAACGATTATCAGGAATAACACATTGGTGTTTGTTAGAGAAGTAAGACCTAAAGGGTGACGTAGAATCTCTTAGTGAATCTTTAGTAATAATTGAGTGGTGTGAATCAAGCATTAATAAATTCATTGAGTTGATGTTGCACAACAACATTCAACTCATGGTTATTAAATGTATCAAACATACGAATAAAATTCAATAGGATTAGCAGCGACAGCATTCCCTGTCACAACCTCATCTTCCAAATTTTTTTTTTTTTTGCAATGGCGTCTTTTTGATATTACAATTCCTTTCTACAAAAATTAGAAAACGGTTGGCATTCTTAGACGATTCATCATTTTTCTTCCAAGCAAAAGATTCCTGCATACTGTAACGAGCGCCAATTTTTAAACTGGTAGTTTCGTTAGGCGCTCCTGGATGGCGCTCGCGTAGCTGAATAAGGAACTACGTACAAGGAATGACAGAGGGCAGTACCGGGTCGAAGATTCGTGATTATTCTTCCGAATCTAGAAGCGTACCCTAGAAGTTTCTGAAGCAATCTCGTAGTCTCGCGCCAAAGTATAAATAACACGTGGGGATTGGCCGGAGTCAGTCAGTCGATACGAGTAGAATAGTACGGATATCAAGTGGAAATAAATACGAGCGAATTAGTACGTGTGATATAAATATCGGTGCAAATAAACCGTTTACATAAATTAAGACATTAGTAATTAAGTGATTTAATTAATAAGCATTTTTGATAGTAAATAGTGAGTGATTTAATTTTAGTGTTTTTTTGATCTTATTTACTAGATTTTAAATCAAGTTAATTTAAATATATCGCCTGTGTATTTTTCTAAACCCCGCCAATGTTTTAAGAATAGAAAAACGTTACAATACTTTATTTTGCATTTTAAAGCTTTTAATACTCAAACACTCCACGCTCGCGTAGAATGTATACACATTAAACACACTTAGATGGCGACAAATACGAAAATCCAAACTCCAATCTTACCCCTACCACCCACTCAATCCGAACGGTCCTCTATTTGCTTCACACGTAAAATGTAAATTTTCCGTTACCCCTATGAATATCTCCGATCTTCCCTCCATCCCCCCCTACTCCACTCCGCGTCCCTACGTCGAACGTTCGCAACCCTTCTATCTATATTCCATATTTTGCATCTATCCATCTACCAATTTGCCCGTCAAAATCGGCTCGGCGCCGTTTGCACCCGCGCTACTCCGCCGCACCCCTGACCACCTACATCTCAAACCAACCCCCCTCCCCCCAAATATCGGCCTCGACGCGTTCTTCTTACTACTATATACTACCACCGTCATTCAGCCCTTAGCTTTGGCTTGCTCGTCCCGCTAATCGAAGTCTAGTCGACCACCCACCCTCCCACACTTCCACCCCATCGTACGCGCAACCCTTTCCGAGTTGTATTCCCTCATCAGCGGGAGCTGACAATTAGAATGATACTACCACTGCCGCTTCTGTAGTCGTAACGTTACGGCTGCTGAGACGGTGGCACAGTGAGTTCCCCACGATGTTACGTCCCTCAGTTATAAATTCTCGAACTTCAGTATTAAAATCGATTGATTTGATGGGTCCAGCGAGGCATATGAATGCATGTACGTGTTTCTCTGTCGGTGTATGAGTGCGCTCATCTGTGAATACGCTACTGTAGGTTTGTGGAGGTTTTAATAAATTCAGATTTTGGTGGCCAGATGATGTCGAAAGATTTCATTAATAATTTGGAGAAATAAAGGGAAAGCGATGGTTCTTCCGGTATTTCCAACCCTTATTGTTGATAATGGATGACTTAGAGGTACACCACGTACTCTTGCTTGATCTTGCTCTTTGATTTGTTTGCGTACACTTGGGCTTCTAAGTATTCCCATAAACAGTAGCCGCTAAGTGGAAGATCTGGTAAATATGGAAGCTATTGCATATCCTCCGACTTCCAAGGAAATTGTGCCTTAAAAATGCCATTGATGGTCTGGATGTGTGCCAAATTGTCAGATCTTGCTGAAACCAAACTGAGTCGGTGTTAATGGTTCCTCTTCTTAACTCTGGTAAGAAATAGTCATACAACATGGCCAGGTATCGATCTGTGTTAACAGTCATTGGTGAATGTGGAAGTCACTGCACATCCCCACGCAATGAGGTCAGACGTCCAGGAAAATTGCACCTTAAAAATGCCATTACAAAATTGCCATTGGTCTGAATGTGTGCCAAATTGTCAGATCTTGCTGAAACCAAACTGAGTCGGTGTTAATGGTTCCTCTTATTAACTCTGGTAGGAAATAGTCATGCAACATGGCTAGGTATCGATCTGTGTTAACAGTCAAATGGTGAATGTGGAGGCCACTGCACATCCTCACGCAATGAGGTCAGACGTCCAGGGAAATTGTGCCTTAAGAATACCATTGCAAAACTGCCATTGGTCTGAATGTGTGCCAAATTGTCAGATGTTGCTGAAACCAAACTGAGTCGGTGTTAAGGGTTCCTCTTCTTAACTCTGGTAGGAAATAGTCATGCGACATGGCCAGGTATCGATCTGTGTTAACAATCATTGGTGAATGTGGAAGTCACTGCACATCCCCACGCAATGAGGTCAGACGTCCAGGAAAATTGTGCCTTAAAAATGCCATTGCAAAATTGCCATTGGTCTGAATGTGTGCCAAATTGTCAGATCTGGCTGAAACCAAACTGAGTCGGTGTTAATGGTTCCTCTTCTTAACTCTGGTAGGAAAGAGTCATACAACATGGCCAGGTATCGATCTGTGTTAACAGTCATTGGTGAATGTGGAAGTCACTGCACATCCCCACGCAGTAAGGTCAGACGTCCAGGGAAATTTGTCCCTTAAAAATGCCATTGCAAAATTGCCATTGGTCTGAATGTGTGCCAAATTTTCAGATCATGCTGAAACCAAACTGAGTCGGTGTTAATGGTTCCTCTTCTTAATTCTGGTAGGAAATGGTCATGTAACATGGCCAGGTATCGATCTGTGTTAACAGTCAAATGGTGAATGTGGAAGTCATTGCACATCCCCACGCAATGAGGTCAGACGTCCAGGGAAATTGTGCCTTAAAAATGCCATTGCAAAATTGCCATTGGTCTGAATGTGTGTCAAATTGTCAGATTTTGCTGAAACCAAACTGAATCGATGTTAATGGTTCCTCTTCTTAACTCTGGTAGGAAATAGTTATGCAACATGGCCAGGTATCGATCTGTGTCAACAGTCATTGGTGAATGTGGAAGCCATTGCACATCCCCAACCAAACTGTGTTGAGTTTAATGGGTTGTCTTCTTAACTCTAGTAGGAAATAATCACGCAACATAGCTAAGTAGCGATCTGTGTTAGCAGTCACTGTTCTATTGTTCTCTTGGCAGAAATTAGGTCCACAAAAAAAAATAGGTTTGAGATACAACACCACCAGCTCTTGTGGGTTATTGGAAGATGTCCGGTATAGAAAATTCAGTTTTGTTTACCATCCTCGATAAATGAAAATTGGCCTAGTTGCTCAAACCACTACAAGATCATTTTTCAGCAATTTTAACATCTTTTCTGCCAACTTAAGTCATGCTGCGAAGTCGATTTGCCACAGTTCTTAGAATAGATATTAATCATTCTAAAAACTTTTTTTTTAAAATCACCACACCTCCCTGCTGGCCTGTGTATTTTCGAAAAATCCCTTAAAGTATATTGTAGGTTGCGTAATCGCTACAAATGCCAAAAACTGACAGAAATTTATATATTTATGAATTGAATTCTTTAATCTTGACGTCAATGCGGCGTTGCTACGGCATCTGTTTGCCGATTCAACTCTATAGTCTGTTTTATAATTCGACGGAGTCCCAGAAGAATAAAAATGTGACGTATTTGTTCTATTATTGGTTCAGGTCGAAAATACCGCTAAAAAGACAAGTAGTAGAGGTTCATTACAGATCATACTGTCGAACTATCAAACTTTTATGGTGCTTTTGCAAATTTTAATTGCGCCGCATCACCACCTTTTCTGAGTTTGCTCTAACCAATAGGAAACCAAGCTCGACTCCTGTCGAAACAGTTCTTGACAATAATTTGGCGTTTTAGAGATTTTTATAACCTATAAACCTCACATTCGAGTAAACAACAGAATACATGCAATAAATAAACATGTCAATTTGACAGCTGGCAAATATTTAAATGTGCCCGTGAAATCTCCATTTTTTTTTCAGTTCCAAGGTCACAAACTTTTTGGCTCCTTGAGATCAAAGTGGTCGACACTGTTTGTCCATTCTTGTAGAAATGTTCCTTGCTTTTTTGTTCAGTATTGTTTGACGTTTCATTATGGAAAGACTAAGGCCGGCACAGCATCTACAAATATTCAGGTGCGTTATGAAAATCAGTGTTCTACAAGGATAGTGTTTTATATACGTATAGGGTAACTTATTGTCCATATAATCGACCTACCGAAAGCACTGTTTGCTATACCATCGAAAAGTTTGAAACTCTATCTTTATTATTGGACCATAGGTGTCCAAATAGATCATATCCAGCAGGTAGTAAGTTAAATATAGCGGCAGTAGCTGAGAGTGCACACGAGTCTTTGGCCTCTTGAAAAGCTTGAAGATCCACTGCTTTTGACCAAAACTCTGTTCCGCCATGAGGCTGGTTGAATGCCTACATCAATAAGCAAAATTGGCATATTTGGGCTGAAGAAGTTCAAGAGCTGTTATTACATCCTGTCAAAACAACGACTTGGTGTGGTTTCTAGGCTAATGGAAATCATGGCTCCATATTTTTTGAAAAATGAGGCTGGTCTGAACATAACTGTGATTGAATGAAGCGAACTATTTGCTGCCTGACATTGATGTCCGTGATCTTAACGACACTTGGTTCCAAAAAGACGGCGCTACTTGCCATAATGCTCGTGAAATCATGTCATATTACCAGAACAATTCGGTGTACAGTTAATTTCATGCGAACTGGTCGCCTAAATCATGCAAAATCATAGTCCTAGACTTTTTCCTTTGAGGCTGCGTAAAGTTAAAAATCTACATCGACTGAGGAGTTGGAAGCCATCATTACTCGCATCATTCGTCAAATACCGCTGAAATGCTTGAGTGTGTCATTGAAAATTGGTACCTCTGAATGGACCATGTTAGCCGCAGTTATGGCCTATCTTTGAAAGACATAGTCTTTAAAGAAGTGATTGGATTTTAGCAAGAAAATGCGGGAACGAATAGTAGAGTGATTATCTTGTGGAGTAATAAACAATCTAAAAATTAAAAAAGTAATATTGATAAATGAAAAAAGATCATGGACTGCTGCAGAGAGAATTTTTAGCAAATGGCAAATATAGAAACAAACATAAGACAAGAACCTCTGAAATGAAATACAGTCAATAAGGGTTAATCTTGAACACAATATCACGCAGAAAGAAGAAGTAATGAGAGCAATTTGAAAATAACGTAGGCCATGATCAAATAATCCTAAAAATGATAATAAACCTGGGAAAATTAAAACTATATGAACAAAGTTGTTCAATGAAACAATATCTGAAGATTCAAAAGTTGACATAGCTATTTTAAAATTGCTCTAGAAAAATATAGACGGTTTTTTCAGAATTATTGCTAATGTTGTCTAAACATTCTTGAAGAATTTATCTAAATTAGAAAAATTTTGTAGGTTGATGAAATAATTTTTCAGTTTTTCCTTATTATAGCTTCAAACCAACAACTTCTGCAGTCTTTTTTCTCGTTCTTGCCAAACTTGTTTAGTAGGAATTGTAACAGATAATTGCATAATAGCAAAAGATTTGCAACCTTAAGTGCATCATCGTGTTCAACAATAGGCAATTAAGATTAATGGACCGTCTATGGATGAAGACATATATGCATTTGATAGATTAATGCTATAATGATGGTGGATCTATGTAAACGCCTAGCAAAGTGTAAAATACAGGGTACCTATATGAGAGAATGTTTGCATGGCGAAAATTTTAAAGAGTGCTTATTCGCGCAAATCGTTTAATTTATGAGTTTTAACACAATTTTTGTTTGTTTCGTTCAGAGCACACAAAATTATTTCTTATGCATCACAAAAATATCAAAATCACTAATGTACATAACCTAGTTTAACAAATTTAATTAAATCAACAATATTTACGGTGCAAAAAGCAATGGTCCTAAGTTTGTACCTATCCCATTTTACGAAATCTTTATTTCTAGAGTTTTATATCGAATTAAGTTGTACGCAGTCGTATTTGTAACTCCATATCAAGCTATTACAGAGTAAAATGCATTTTGTGGATATTAACAAAGTTATCTGCACACGATTACAAGTGAATTTATTAAATTAATAAATTAATTTGTTAAATCTAAAAAAATTGCTTGTGTATGCAAATCAGGTGTCTAGACCATAGGTAGATCACTGCCCAATAACCTTTTTTTATTTCAGTAAAATCGAACCTCTATTATTCACTGTAAATTTGCAATCATTTAAGGTAAGTTTGGAAATGCGCCATGCAATTGTTTTTTCGTATATTGCCTATTAATCAGCGTTAAAAACATTAATACTTTGTTAATTTAACCTACTTTCTAGAATCAATAATAACAGAGATAGCAATGATTCGCACTTAATTTGAATCAGCCTGTATATAGGTTGTATGAATTTAAAATTTCATCATATTCTATTCCACTAAAAATAGAAGCGTTACAAAATATAAGATAAACTAAATTTATAGCAAATAACACATTTTGTAGTTTTTTTTAAAATATAGTCGTAAATAAAAAAGCCATGAGCAAGGTTATATGAGCTGGAACACGCGATATAGACGGCAGATTTCTTCAAATTACGACCCATAAACAAATAGCAATGGTCTCAAGTATCTACCGCGGCACACCACAGTTTCCGATTTTATTCACTTCTACGGTATCCAATTCATTAGTGAATCCGAACGATGATTGTCCGTCCACTCGGTGTTCTTCAATTATCATCCGCGCAACATTTGCTTTCAAGTTAACTCATATGCGGTACGTACACATACGACGGCAATGGAAAACCTGTGCGATGAGTTCACGCGACTAACTGGCGCGTAACGGAGCGTGTCAATTCAACACGCGGTCTTTGGTCCTTATAGAATAATACAATACGCCACTTGGCCGGCACAGACTTCGGGAGCTAGGCGTGCGTCGCTCTGGAAACCTCCAAACGCGATGGAAGAACAATGAGTACGGTTATCATATGTTACAGGTGATTGTACCGCGGAAATATAAACCTTAGTAGATCGTTTCGAAGTGGTCAAATACCGATCGATTTAAATAACGCGCACATAATATGAGTAACGCGTAGATGAAAAAATTGCTAGGAAATCGCAAATTTCGCTGACATTAGCGATCTGGACGTGAGCTACTGTTTAACGTTATGCAAATACGTAACCTTGAACTTAAGTTTACTCTCAGTAAGGGGATCGCTGTGAGAAAGGCGGAGTTGCAGATTGCGCTGTGTTATTCGCGATTGTAGCGAATAATTGAGAAGATGACACATATATGCATTCCGATAAGTGCATTGGTGATATCGGGTGGATATGGTAAACAATGTACTTACGTAAACAAAATGGGAAATGTTGTTCGAATTGCCCACTTCATTATTCAATTATGATTATAATTTTTGTTGGTAGTTACATATACAGGGCATTTCACTCGTAAGCGATAGCAGATAGGAAAAAAAAGGTTTTAGAAATGATTTTTCTATAACGTAGAATTATCAACAGCATCTATATCGCTTTAATTTGGTTTCTTAAATACAATACCCCACATTATCATTGAATTTTCAACAAATAAGATATAACATAACTTAGGCTTAACATAAATTCGTTAAATTAGAAGTTATCTCTGATTTTCTAAAAAATATGTCGCTTACATTTTTTGAGAAAGACGCCTGTAATTTAAATACCACTTGGAATAAATGAACCACATTTTGAAACATTTTAGTACAGATCTACTTTAGACTTTCAGATTGGTTTATTCTGCAACTTTAACATATTCGTCACTAATGTGAAAAATAAGACAACTTCAATTGGCGATACCTCATTTGTCCAAATAGAATTCTCTGTATATCTTTACATCATTGAATTTCTATTAATAAATGCTTTGTTTTTTATTAAGTATGTCCTATATCTATCTCTTCTACTTTTTGAGTCGGCTAAAAACACTCCAAAAGAGTTGCGTCGCTTCAGGAAACTTTCTAGCTCCGTAACTTGGGGTGGATCAATTAAGCTTTATCTTCTTAAGTTTCTTTTTTAAATCTTCTTAATAATCTTAGTTTTTTATTTTTAGTTTGTCGCTCCTCAAATCTTCCTCAACTATTTCATTCTAGGTCTTCTTGATCCCACCATTTTACCCTCTGTGTTTTTATTTTCTTTGCTATATCTTTTCCCTAAATATTTTGCTACTGTTGCTAAGTCTGATACTGGAAATTCTTCAATTCAGTTACCATCTGCAAACTGTTCTACACTTTACTTACAATTAGGCCCAGTTACTGAATCATACAATATCATCATGAAAATGAAAAATTCAAAATCTACTGGCTTTGATTCCACTGGAATCGGAATTTTGAAGCAAGATATTTACTTTATAACAGCACCATTGTGTTATATTATTATCAACCACTCGTTTATTATTGGTATGTTTCCTAATTGCTTCAAAGTAAACAAAGTTATACCGGTCCACTATAATGGAGAGTCAACAGAACTCAGCGGCCTATTGCAGTACAATCTGCTATTTCAAAAATCTTCGAACAAGCAATTAGTAAAAGAATTATGTGTTTTCTAAATAAACTCTCAACAACATGGTTTCAGAACGGGTTTCTTAACTACAACTACACTTATCCAATTCCTACATGTGATATACAGCGCAATAGATAAGGGTGATATAGTTTTAGCAACTTTAATACACTTGTCCAAAGCTTTCGATAAAATTGATTTCAAAGTACTTGAGAATAAACTTAAATACTTAGGAATAAGAGGAAATTGTAAAAGCTGGCTGCTATCATATGTTACACACCGACAACAAGTGGTATGATGCATAAACAAAACGATATCAAAAATGACCCCGCTTCAAACTGATATTCCGCAAGGCTCTATTTTGTGTCCGCTATTGTTCATTATTTATATTAACGATATTACAATATACTTAGGAATAAGAGGAAATTGTAAGAGCTGGCTGGTATCATATGTTACACACCGATAACAAGTGGTATGATGCATACACAAAACGATATCAAAAATGATCCCGCTTCAAACTGATATTCCGCAAGGCTCTATTTTGTGTCCGCTATTGTTCATTATTTATATTAACGATATTACAACGACAGTTCAGGATAATAAATGCATATTATACGCTGATTTCAATTTTCAAACAGAGAAAGTTACTTACAATTCCGTCAATTTACATCTTCAATTAATGTATTGTGTATGTAAAGGAACATACAGTTTACTGCACATAGAGATAATCATAGCTATCATACAAGGCACAATACAGATTGGCAAATTCCACGGCATAGACTAGCTCAGTACGAAACAGATTCCATGTATGTACTAAGGCACTATATTTTACAACACCACATCCCAAACGAAATTAAAAGTATTAATATCGTGAACGCATTTAAACGCAAATTAAAGACATTTCTTATCTCTAAAACATACTACTCAATATCTGAATATATAAATGACACTATGAATTAGTCGGATGATTGATTTCACATTTAAAAGTTGGTATTTGCTTCACCTACTTCAATTTATTTTTTTTTTTCATCTCTCATTTTGAATTCAATAATTTAGTTTATCTTATATATTATAATTAGGTACTTCTAATCATTATTATTTTGTTCTTAAATTATTATACTGTATTTATCATTATTTTCGTTACGGTTAAGAGTATAATATTTTTTGTTGACATATCCTATTATTATTATCATTATTAATACATGTGCTGTGCCGGCAATTGTCAAAATGTAATGACCATTCGTCAGCTTACAAAGCAAGGGCCGTACAATTGCTTTTGCAAAATGGTTTTAGGGATCAGTGTATAACAGCAATAGCATTACTTCCTTGATTTGACGCTCTTGAATTTATGAGCGAGCGCATACCCTTAATGACCTACGCCACGGAAGAAAAGTATTTATGCTGTCGCCAGTATAAATACTAAAAACTTTTGCACACATAAGAAGTCTATACTGGGTATTGTCACGAAAAAGAGGCGATTTGTTCGAACATTCGCCAAATTAAAATAAAGGTTTTAATTAATTTTTAAACCTTCTTAATTTTCTTGCAAATTATTTTTTATGTGTCCACAACTACCAATACCTAAACGAAAAAAAAAACGAGAAAATGTCGTTTTCTTGCGAAAAATGTCATTCATTTCATTCAAGTTAGAGTGGGCACTTGAGCTTGGGTGCTCATTGTACATCCCTATTGATGGTTCTCTTATTAAAGCCCAAGTATCTTTGCCCAGTGAAACTTGAGGACCTTCGAGGGCTCCAATAGATCTCTCCCAAATATTTCTGCCTGAGTACCTTCAGTTGCAGATTACATGTAAACTCGTTTCCTGCTGTAGTTCGCATCTTCTATACCACGGTTCGCTTACACGGCCTGTGTTGTATAGATGCTTCTTCAGAGGGCAGTGTCCAGTTACCAACCCAGTAATGGTTTTAACTTCTTTCTTACTGCGCCTTGAGTAGGTTATCAGAGAAACTACCATCCCCATCCCCTATCAGCGTTTTGGTATGGAGTTGACCTTCAGTCGACCTCCATTTCTTTGTACTTTCTTATCTAACACCAGGTCCAGATCTCCCTTCATGCGGAATCCTTAGTAATCCCACATACGGGCTCTGGACCCATGAAGTGTCTCTTAGAGCCCTCTTTGGCTAGTTCATCGGCTATTACGTTGCCCGCGAAAAATGTCAATTTTTTGAATCTTCAGAGTTGCTTGCGGCACCAATAGACTAAGTCCGATCGAGCTGAAACTTTCAGAATCGTATTTTTACTCTAGATGGCACATTTATAGAGGGTAGGCTGCACAAGGTGCAGAAATAAAATCGTGCCTAAGCTTGTATATAAATAGTTATATCAGTCCAAAAGGCACCTCTTGAAAGTTAATTTAGATAAACTACAATTAGGCTGAATTTCAAGGTCAAATTGCATCCCCTAAAGCTAAAGTTCGACAGCACTAACAGAGTATCCTTGAATGACAGTCCATGAGCTCTAGAAACTTACAAAATTTCATTAGAATTTGTGATTTAAGTATACCAGATCTCCTCAGAATATTGATGTAAACTTGTTAGAGAGTAATTCAATTAGAATAAAAACGAACATTTAATTTTCTTTTTTTTTATATCTATACGATCGTAATTACCACCCTTTCGATGAATCACCCCTGTACATTCCTTGTCATTTCGGAAACTGAACTCAAACTCTTCGATCGCCTCCGATATCTCATACAGTCAGTAAACTGTCGTTTGTTCACTCAATTCATTATATTAACTGTACCTCCTCCCACGCTACTGCGGCTTCGTCCTCCCAAACAACAATTGATCAGACGTGCGATGCTGAGATCGAAAACCGATCTGTGCAAGGTGCAATGGCAAGGGGAGTACTAGGAGGAAGTTGAATTGGGAAGGCGATTTTTGGTGGAGGCACCCGTTTAAACTGATATTGCGGGGCGCTAGTTTGGCGAAGCGCGGAGGGGGAGAGGGGGTTAACGGAAATGTCGGGGTATGCAAGAGTGAAGGGGGAGAAGAGTATCGGGGAATGTCGGCTACGAATATTGAAATAATTGATTGCTTATAATGGTATCGGAACTGGGGGGATAATTTTGAGATAATTGGGAAGTTAACAAATCTGGAGCGATAGGAATGATTGGTTTCGATTTTGTTGAGGGTAGGAGAGGGGGTAGAACGAGGGTCGAATCGGGGGGAGTTTGGCGATAAATTACGGAGATTGAATTCTAATTTCGTTAGGTCGATTGCTGTTTTGTGATACCAGTCTGGGTTCTATTATAAGTCATTTAGTTTTCTCCTATTGACTGATGCCACTCATTCTTAATCTTACCGAAATTTTACAAAGCAAACATCCCATTTTAAAACTCCTAAATCAGTACAAATTAACTTTTTACACGGATCGACCGCCAAAAGTGCTGGCAAACCCTCATCCCTCTGAAGCAAAGCGACGTCTTATAATCAAAGTGTTTAAAGTCAAGTTAAATACTTTCTCGCAAGAAGCTCCATCCAAAGTGATCGGGGGACTCTATTGGAGGTTGGAAGGACGGAATATAAGCATCGGCAAAGGAATAGAAAGGGGTAAGAGAACATCCGGTAAACTTCTGGTAATGCGGCCTTTTTTTAGGAAGGGGATTAACTGTCGTTTCATCAATTAATTGGTCGCCTTTAGAGCGGTTAAGTTTTGCCGAATGGATTTTGGGGGCCGTAGTATTGATTCTTCTAAATTGTGGACAACAGGAAAATCGAAACTTCAACTTTAAGATTTATTGTAAACATTGATTTATTGTAAACATTTTTGAGTGTCAGTAAACCAATACAGTACACATGATAGATATATTTTATCATTTGAATTGATTTGGCGTTTACTTGATGTAAATCCATTTTAATTAAATAAACAACAACTGTGTTGTAAGATTTATACTTCATTAATTTTAATCAACTAGAGAGTTGATTGCACCTATCTGACGAAGCCACTGTGCGGCGAAACAGCTGTCATAGTTAAAACTAATAAAGTGTAAATCTTACAACGTAATTGTTGTTTATTTAAGATGTATTTTATTTATCACTACCAACATGATATTTGGAATAAATAAGATCATATGTTACGGGATTCGTTCGCTCTCAAGCTAAAGGTCTTCTTGGATCGAAATAATTTGTTCGAAACACAAAGTTTTGGATGACACTGTATATTTGACAAAACAAATAAAATACAAGATAATAGAAATACAATGCACAACAATAAAAGTTAAATCTTAGCATAGATTACGATGATAATACATTGATGGTCGGTCTTAACCTCTATACTTAAGTAATAAATTAAACTATAGGGGATGATTGTGCAAGGAAAAAAAAAATTAAATAACTAATTATTATGTAATTCCGAAATATAGATTTGATTCTTAATGTCTAAGTTAGTAATGTTGGCCGGAAGGTCTGTATCATGTGATAGGATTTTAAAAATAATAAAATAACTTCAAATATTAATTCGGTACAAGAAAAATAAAACAAAAAAATAAAATATAAGACTTAGCTGGTAAATTTAGCGGGTGCCGGTATATGCGTCCGTGAAGGTGGTTGAGCGCGTTATGCTGATGTCAAGGCGTGGTCCCCTTGCGCCCCTGTACGCGGTGCAGGTGAATTCCACGATCTGGATTTGGTCTCCCAAATTAAGTACTTCGTTCACCCTCGAGGTTTAACTCAAAGCCAAAATAAAGTAATAGTAGTAGTAGCAGTGACCTAAGATGACGCCATTAACAAAAGGAATGCCGGCTTGACGCTGCTGTTGTAAAACCCTTCTCAGGAATATCGATGCAATGGACACAAAACTCCTGGCTGCCCCAGGTAAACGGAAAAATTAATGCACTCGATATTAGAAGTTTCTCGCGCGACAAAATCCCACAATGTGGTAACTAAAGTGAAATTTGCGTCGAGCAACTTGAACAGCGCGTCTGAGATGGTGTGCGAAACCTATGCGTCTCCCTTGCTTAGCGAGAGGGCGGAAGTCGGAAAATTCAACGTGAATCAAATAAGTCAGTGACAACTTAATAATGCGGAGTAATTTACGTAAAAGAAAAGGTTTTAATGAATGAAACTTGAACTAATAATTGAAGAATGAAAAGCAAATTTAACTGACAATGAATTACTAATTAATTTGCAAATAAATAACGAAAATGAGACATTAATTTTTGCTATCACAATAAGATGCGTTGTGACGGGCAAGGAGTTCGAAACTTCACTGCTAGATGGCGTTGCAGGGTCTAATTCTTAAATTAATGGAATAAAAATCTTTCAATAAAATTTATAAATGAAGCGATCGCAATCCAACGGCAACACATGACTTGCTAAAGGATAAATTTAATTGATCACATTAATGGTAAAGCCATTTATGTCTGCATTATTTAAAATATACAATCGGTACGATTTACTAACAGATCAGACAAGTAGAACTAAAACCTAAATTACAAGTCCATCATCGTCAATCGCCGGGCGAATTGTCTTCGTCCTACCACACTAAAACAGCCACAGAGGAAATGACCAATTTGAAGCGGCGACCATATGTAGCGCATAAATACCACACATCACACGATGTAAAGACATCGTCCCATAGTCGACGCGTCATTTCTCAAGGCCATCTAGATCCGTCGAAGGGAACTATCGGACGTTGAAGTCGAAAACCATAAATCCGGTGCTTTTTCATTTCTTTTTGTTCAATTTCTATATATCCGAACGTCATGTCACCTCCCGCTACCGCGGGATTATTAATAATTTCCCACATAGCTGCCGCGGCACAGATAGAGAACCAGACATGTGGAACGAATGCTACTTTTTTTTTTTTGTTTCATTTTCAATAACGACATGAAATAGGTTATTGTATCGAGATGTGGACGCTGCTGCACGTTGTGTCATACAGTTTCGGGAAAACGAACGATGATTGTGAGGATAATTGTGTTGTCGGGCGACGGTCGTTGAAGCGTCATTAATTAGTATGTCTCGTAAAATATATAGGGTGTTACGTAAAAATAGAGTGAGGCGTTGCAAGATTCGTACTTAAGGTTCTGACAAAATATAAAATAAAATCAATACTGTAGGAGCAGTATATTTCACTAAACCACGTGTATAAATGCGAACGAGAATTCGTTGGGATTTGTGAGATTGTTAGTAGGTAGTAAAAATAAAAAGATCAAAGGAAAAGTGCAAAAAATGCAGATAATCTTTTTAGGTTATTTAATTTTCCCGAGAAGAACATTTTCAATCTACTATAGTCAAAAGTAAATAGATTCAAATAAAATATGAACGTTTTTCGTTTAGATGAAGTGATTAATTTTGAGAAACCGTGAAATCTTTGCAAATTTTGCCTTTTTTTAATTGTAACTGACATAAAGGCTTTTAATGAGCGAAATATATTATCAATTTCAAAAACTATATAGGTATTTTTAATAGTGAACAATTTTTTTTTATTATAGCATACAATTTGATATATACAGTGCGTCCACGGATACAATTGACAATAGCTATAATAGAAAGTGTTTGAATTAGGATTTAATATTTTGGAAATAAGTTCTCCTTGCTGTGGAAATTATTTATTATTTGCTTTCGATTTCTCAAAATCTAGTGGGGCAAGATGGGGCCACGAGGCATGATGGGGACATCGTCTTATCTACGAAACGGCAGTAAGCATCTGTCAAATAATAGCAGTCCTAATATTGACAAGTGCTGTTTTAATGAAGGAAACTTTACTAGTCGTAATAACAAAGTTATTGCTGTTTGTGCGTGAACTTTGCAATTTCCAGAATTTCGTTATTATTTTGATGGTGAGTTCAACGGCCAGTATCGGAAGCATAAGTAAATTATTTACAACTACACTTCTTCGTGTTTATTAATTGACATGTATTGCATGTATTTTTTATAGTAGGTTATTTGTTTATTTCAAATATTTAATATGTTATTATAACATAACCAGAAAATGTCCCAAAGAGGCAAGATGGGGCTATTAGTATGGGGCAACATGGGGACAATATTATCTCACTCTTCAGTCTGGTCCGTTATGCCTAGATATGCCATTATGCTTTCTCGAAGACATAATGTCTATTTCTCATGTTAGGAATAAAGTACAGGTTCAATCAAAGCGTAACAAGGGAAAGACAACAATCCTTACAAGCAACACATATAAAAATCTGCTACAAGAAAATAGAATTCTGGAGAATCCCTAAGGCAACTAGAAGTGCTGAGGAAGAGTTAAAGGAAAAAAAAATGACAAAGAAGGAAACAGAAGAGATCAAGAAGCCAAATTTTGTAAGAAAAGCAAAGAGATAGATTTTTAGAAAACGTCAAGGAAATAATCAAGTTCTTATGTTGAGGAAGATGACGCTCAATGTTAGTATTGTAAGGGGAAGTATTGGTACAATGCCATGGATGGCGAGGTTGAGTACATGGAGGCTGTGCGAATAACGTGGATGAGTTCGTCTTCTATTGTCTCAATTGTGAAGATTAAGTTTAATATTCTTATCGTTATTGAATTTTTTTTATTTTAAGTAGTTCCGCTCTAAAGAGTTTAAGCTTTGTTCCTGCATGTTTTTGAGAATATTTTAAGAATCTACTTTTTTTTACCTATTACCTAGACTTATGGTACGATCCATTCTTAACTGGAACCCCATCTTACCCCCATGGTGGGGCAAGATGGTGTATTTACACATTTCTTTTCAAAATTTTCTCACAACATCAAGAGTACCTATCGAAAAATTGTAAATTCATCCATCAGCAGATAAATGTTTGAAGATTACAACAAGCCTACTTAGAATCTTGTATATCAATTTGCAATCCTGATGCAGTGTTTTAAAGCTTAATGTTCCCATCTTGCCCCACCTTCCCCTAGGTCTTTGTAGCTAAGTCAAAAGTGTTTTAGTTTTAGGTAAAGTACTTTTTCCGCTCATAGTACGTTAAAATGTTGTTCAGAATGAAAAATTATGACGACATGCAAATTTTCAGTCATCGATCTACTTTGATAAAATCCATTGCTTCTCATTCTCATTTGAGGTAAAGCAGTATTTGCATCCACAGCAGAAGTTATAGAGTTACGCAAATTTTTAGACTGATCGGCCTACTTTGATAATAATGAAGGAGTTAATAGGTGGAAAAAAACTAACCATGATTATCAACGTAGGCCAATCAATATGAAAGTTTTTGCTCTAAGCATGTTTGCTTGGTAATATATTGGCGTACTGTAAACGTAAACAGTAGGTACTTTACTGGATGCCATGCCAAAAAGCCATGTGTTCGAAACTGTGCCCTTTCACTTCGATACATTTATTTATTCGCAATTGGAATGCTATTCAACGATACAAAACCGTACTTTATTCAGTACTTGACAAGCTGTGAATACTTACACATTGTCCGATCCCCATTTAGATTATTAATTATTAAGCCAATACAAATTGGTTAGTGTTGAATAGGAATATAGAGAGGGGGGATCGAGTTCGGCACCATTCAGTGAGCCTCCTACATTATAACAAATCTTATTAAAATCTTTTTTTGATTTGATGCAGTGTTTTAGAGATATTTCGTTGTCTCAAGATCAAAAACTCACCCAGTATATATTACACGTTTTTAAACTTATACTGCCAATTTAAGTTTAAAGAAGGAAGATTCCATGACCTTCTAGAAGGGTGGAAATATTTGACCATATTGTAAGTTCTAAAAGTATTTCTAAGTACAATGATCCTAAAAATATTTCCTCTCTCTTCATAACCCTAATGGACGGTGACTCATCAACGTACAGTAAAAATAAAAAGTCATAATTATTACTCGTAATTAACGAAATTAGATCTGCAACATCCCCCACCACACCCAATGCGAAAATACAGGGGAAAACCTTCCAACCCTTCCAGCGAGCTAGCTGTCATGGGAATCCCCGGCCTGTCTTTACCTGTTCTTTCCTCCCTTTTCCCTAAATACGAAACGCACATATCAATCCCCAGCACTTTTCCCTCACACCCAGATCTTCTCGTTCGAATCCTTTTCCCGATAATCTCTCCCTGTCCTTGTCTTTCCATTCCGATCCTCGTACATGCGAACATAAAAGCGACGCACACCACACACTCGCCGAACTACTAATTTAAATATAACATCTCTCGAATTTTGCCCCAATCAGTCAGTCTTTTCCTCCACCCCCCCTCAGGGGAAGGGGTAAGCAACAGCACGGCTTAATCACTCTACTACACCGCCACCTCTGCCTCGTGGTCCCCTTTCGAATGTACCACGAGGGGTGTACAGGGGGATTCCCTAACGCTACTCCTCTTACCGATAATCAATAATTATACTCAAATGTAAAGAGAAAAGAGACCACCAAGACGAATGCCAGGGGTGGGGGAAGCGAATGCTGATTTCGAACCTTCTAGCTGTTAATGAGAAAGATAGATCTGAAACTGCTGGGTAGAGGCTAGAGGAAGGCGCATTGTATCGTGTCGAGTAGGAGATGGGTAAACGAACTAAAGTGGTTTGGGGGAATCACCAGTCGATCGGCAGTTTAGTCGGGGTTGAAGGTGTTTCTTTTTGGTCCTTCTACTGCGAATCGGTTTTGATTGATTGGAACGAAGCCAGGCGAAGCAAGGAAGAGGAAGTAATACAGTGCCTGGTATTTCGTTAAAGGATCAAGTCGTGCTAATGAATGTGCACGACTTCCTTCTTCTAATATAGCGTGCAAACGATTTAAAGTAGAAGTGTTATAATGCACTAAGAAAATAAAAATTCCCAAACATGCTCCACCCATTTAGGTCATTTATTTTTTGCTAAAATTACACGGCAGAAAAAAAAGTCAGATCAAGTTTATTCTATTGGCACCATTGAGGCATGTTAAGTAAGGTCATAACCTTTAAACGAATTAACACAAGTAAAAAGCTTGACATTATCGACATATATCAAAGCATCACAATCGAGATGCTTCAGCAAATTTCTTATAAATAATAAAAACAAGAGTGACCTGAGATTAGAACCTTGAAGTACTCCAGAACAAATATTGGAAACGGCCATCCAAATAAACTTCATATAAATCTGAAGCTTTCACTATTTAATTTAGAAACGCAACCAGTAGCGTATACCCAAACATTGCAAAAAAAGGTCAAAATGGTTCCTTTCAAGAACTATTCTTATTCTTACTGTCGAAAATTCTCGTAAATGTATTCACTACTGCTTATATTACATAAAATAGGTTGCTTTAAGTCAAAGCGTACAGAATTCCAAAAGAAAGTAAATCTCATCCAAATAGGAAGATGAACTTTCAGCAATTGCAATTGGAGTAAAAGCAAAGAGTTAATGAGCAATGTTTTATTGTTTTCCTTAAATTTTCCAGCATATTTACGTTTGTTTTGGGCCGCAACTTATTTTATCAAAAAATATCTATAATTGCAAGATTTCAACTGCAAAAGTCATAAAAACTGACTTGACCTGAGTTTTTCAGTTCGAATCTTGCAATCATAGATATTTTTTTTAGTAAAATCGGCTGTGCCAAAATATACAAAAATAAGCTGGAAAATTTAAGGATAACTTTAAAACAATTGCTCATTAATCGCCATTTTATCCAAATTATGCCTAATTTAAGACTGTTGCTACAGTTGAGAGTGGCCTATTTTCGCACAGGTAAATTAATATTACAGTGGAAAGAATTTAGAAAGAAGAAAAAAAAAAGCAAAATGGAATAATAAACTATTGCGTGCCAGATTAGTACTGCTGTTTGTAGTTTGTTTGGAGGACTGCGTGCAGGAGGGAAAGGTTAGGCGTGGTCCTGGATTCTCACAGCAGTATGTATGGAGTTCCTATGCATGGGTTTAGTCCCTATTTATGAATGTTCACAGGCTGACATGGTATAATTCGTGCATATAGCTTTCTGTTATTTACCATCAGTTTAGGCCTATATTTAAACATCACTTTGCATGTATAAATGTAGGCCCCGATATAGAACATTCGAGCCCCGTCTAAAACATTATGCTAGCTACGGCCCTGACCAGAGACGTAGTGGGATTTTTCAGGAATAGGTTGGCTAAGCTAAGAATACATAATCAAAGTGCACAAAACGGTTTTGTGCACATCTCAATAAGGAAAGAATTTCTTATACGTAGATATCTACGGCAAATTTCCTCAGAACAATACTTCAAATTATTTTTGAAACATCCCGCAATTTATTATTTGATTTTACGTCAAAGAAAACCATCTTTCGATTTTATTTTCTGTTAGGAAACAAGCACTAAAACATTTTATAGCTCCCCATTTACGACTAGGAACTTCTGATACGGATAGATAATTTCCGATTTATTACGAACGTAATATAGACGATAATAAAAGGTATCGATCAGCGCCCTTTCGTGTAACTAATAACTAATAGACCGATTTCGAACGGTCGAAAATAATAAAAAAGAAAACGTCGGCGAATCTTTTCCGGGGAAATCGAACGATAGAAGTAGCGTATTGCATGACCTATCAGAAATCGTTCACGTCATAGGCGGGGGGAAAGGGGAAGGAGGCCAAACGGGAGGAAAGAAAAAAAAAGGTAAATTATAATAAGAGCGAAACACGATTGCTTCGAGAAGAAAAATGAAAGCACGTCATTCGATATCACGGAATGGGTTGTTTCGTTTCCGTTCTCTGATGGGGCTCTGTAAATTTTTCTTCTATTTTTTTAAGTAGTTTCTGTTCAAAACTAAATTCTATAGAATAGTTTTTATACGCACAGGGCTTTTTGAATTGAAACGAGCCACTTCAAATAGCCTCTTGCTGTGATTTATATAAAATTTCGAAACCTGTCAATCAGTGGCGGTTCGTGAGTTATGAAAGAGGGTGGGCACAATATAAGAACTTGCCTATTTTTTCTACGTAAAATTCATTCTCCTATTTTTTCATGCCAGAAAAGACATGTATGACTTTGTTGTAAAAATGCGTTCAGTCGATCTTCTGACATTGTGCTTCTCAGAGAAGTTTTAATGCGTTTGAGGGTGGAAAAACATCGTTCACAGACTGCTGTCGACATGGGGGTTGTACAAATAACATCCAACAGTTTACATGTTTCCGTCAAAACTTTTTTTAAGTTGTTGTGTGTTATGAACACTAAAAGCGGCAAAACACCACCTACATCCACGTCACACATGTCCTCGCGCTCACAAATTACTGACAGTTCACTTTTCAATTTTACGCTGTCCAACATAGGATAAGATTTTACATTTTTTTTATACACATAATTAACTGACGCAAAATATGACGTTTTTTTTCACATTGTGGTTGTACTTAATTTTTTGTCGCAAATAAGCACTGTCTAACTATTCACGTATGTCCACTTTGCCTAGAACATTAAAATCCGCGCATGCATTCATGTGAGGAACAGAATTTTCGTGTTTCTTTGCCCTCTCTGCGATATGCTTTAAATCATTTAACCCTTGTTTATGCCACGCACTGAAATCTTTCTTAAAAATTAAGCAGATAGAACAAAATAGTTTATTTGTTAGTGAACATCCGCACATCCACTCATATTTTTATTAAATACTCTATTGTAAGTTCGAGTTTTACTCGTGGAAGTGTAGTTTATTTGGAATATCAGGAATAGGCCTTGCTTTCTCTTTAATTAAAAGTTTTTCCTCAAATGAAAGCGGGGTTTTTTTTTTTTAAGATTTTGCACTCAATTAACTTCCATCATTAATAATAAACGTCACTTCAAGCCTTTGAAACCACACATGCGCGGTATGCGTTGAAAACGATGCAGTCGCAACGAATGCAAGACGTTAACTGGGGACACGGCATTGCGTGCCCCGAAGCGATCGCATAAGCGCATATAGCGAAGATAATCGGAGCCGTCCGATTCATACTCCAAATAGGTACATCGGAAAGAGTGCCCTGGAACATAGTTCGCTTCGCATATACGTTAGCGTCCGCGGTGCTTAAGGAAACTTTGATACCATCGTTATAAAAATACGTGAAAATAATAAAATAAAATAATTCACTGAATTACATGCGAATTTCTTTCTGTGTTTATCTTGGTGGTTGGGTGGGCACATGCCTTGTGCCCTTTATTACCAGCCGCCACTGCTGTCAATTGTCATATGTCATTGGTACCCCACTTGTTGATCCTCAAAAAAAAAATATTTGTGCCCTTTGCACATTAAGCTTGGGTTGATGAAAAACTTTGTCAAAGGTATGGATATTAACAGTGGGTTTGCATATGTGAGGAGTAAGCCCTCTAAGATCAGTGATGCTAAGGTAACGAAAGGTATTTTTGTGGGATCCCAGATCAGATAGCTACTTCGAGATCAAAATTTGTTTGAGACGCTAGATGGAATTGAAAACACAATATGATTGTCTTTTAAGGAGATTTGTGACGGCTCCTTGGGAAATCGTAAAGCTGAGAATTGCGTAAAATTTGTTAACAATCTGCTGGCCTCATATAAAGCCATGGGTTGCAACATGAGTCATGAAAATACACTTTCTTGACTCCCACTTGGACTTTTTCCCAAAAAACCTTGGAGCAGTCAGTGACGGACATGGCGAAAGTTTTCACCAGGATATTCTAGCCATGCAGAAGAGATAAAAAGGTAAATTGAGCCCTACCATGTTGGCAGACTACTGCTGGGCGCTGAAGAGTGATGTTTTTGATGCAAAGTAAATATATGACTTTGTTACTCTGCAACCCTGTCTGATTGAAAAATTATGAAAACAGATATGAAGTTAAAACAAAAAGTACTAGCAAGTTCACCCACTTTACTTCGTGGGGACAAAACAACGGTTGCGGTGTTCATTTGGATTTTAGCAGGGCCATCGATACTATTGGCTATCAGCTACTTTACGACAAGTTAGAGAAGTAGGGAGTGCGCGGAGTATCACTAAATCTGATACAATCGTATCTCTCTGGTAGAAGACATTGCGTGTGTATATCGGCATGTCTTGTCATGTACTTTTTTCCTCTAGTTCTTCAGTTTTACAAGGAGTACCGCAAGGTTCAATTTTAGGCCCTTTATTGTTCGTTATTTATGTGAACGACCTGATAGATTTCGTGAAAATAAATGGCTTGTATCAATATGCGAACGACACTACTCTCATAGTTCAAGGAAATAGCCTTGAAGAAGTTTCGTGTTCGGTGGATGCAGTATTGAAGGTGATGACCGATTGGGGTGAGCTCAATAATTTAAAATTAAACATCGCAAAATCTAATGTTTTACCTTTTAACATAAGCGGCGAGCTGACATGTGTACAGATGGGGCAAATTCAGAAGTCAGATCATGTAAGGTTTCTTGGCTTGAAGTGGGATTCTAAGACTGATCATCTATCAAGAGAACTGTATCGATGCTAGCATGCTATTTATAAGCACCGAGATAGTGTTGATATTGATGTCCTAAAAACGTTTTACTTCAGCCATATTCAGTCGAAGCTGGGATATAGCATAATATTTTGGGGGTCTTCGATAGGTTTCCAGAGGATCTTTGTTATTCAAAAGAGGATTATAAGATGCATACTTCGGGTATTCGCCAGATCATCGTGTAGACCCTATCTTTACATTTTTAAATTAATTTCTTTTTATTTAAATAATAGAAACCTCTATATACGAAACCGAGATGTCTCTAGTGATATGACAACCAGACATGGAGAGAGTTCATGGAAATAAAAAGACTCTCGATTTAACCTTCAAATATTTGATGCACAATACATTTTATAGTTTCAACGATTATATACATGGTTAATGTTTTATTTTTTGTATTTCCATCTCATTCGTCGCTATTGTTGGGTGATTTTAAATTTTAGATTTAAATTTTTTTTATATCCATATTGAAATTGTATACAACTGCTTTTGACAATTGCCGATGTTTGCCTTTATGTGGATTTATAGCAAATAAATTATTATTATTATTATTATTAAATCTGAAATTTTGTTGACAGTGTTATCGATTACTGAGTAAGAGTGAGAGAGGGGATTAAAACCGCTTTAAACAATGATCTTTTTTCTAACGGCATATAATTCTAAATATTCTCATATCCAAAAACTCCCATCTATTAGCGATAAAACACAATTAATAGTGCATCACGAGGTATTCAGTCAGTTAATTAGCGAAGGCGATCCGAAGATATCTCTTTTGGGGCAATTAAATTTCCAATTAAATTCGGACATCGTAATTTATTAATACCAAGGCTTAATTAATTATTACGGATTCTTATTAATTCGTCTTTTTTTTCGGTAAAAGTAAGTAGATTGAAACTTTCTCGTTCGCGATTTACGTTTGAAAGGCAATTAAACAATAGAAAACCGAATATTTGTTCGAATACTCGCTAACTAGGCAAGCATTGATAACAGAAACTAAAAAAAAAAAAAATCATAATGAATAAACCGTTCGAACGCAGTAATTATTTTGAAACACGTTATTCAACTATTTTTCGGTAATTATTTAATTAGTATGTCAATAAAAATTTATGAATGTAATCTATTTACATTATAATTGTGGTTCAATTATATGTTGTTCTTTAACAAAGAATTCGTATAAAGTTTTCCAATAATTTGGACCATACTATAATATATAAATATTAAATTGTTCTGTTTACACTACGGTGTTTTTGTGTTATTCACTTTTATAAATTTATTTAATTTATTTAAGTACACTCTTTTATAAGTTACTCCACCTTTAATTACCTTAGTATAACAGTTGTATTCTCATAGCTAATTTTCTGATGTAGCAATAAATAGATTCCGAAAGCTCAGGATCTGAACATTTGTGTATTTTTTTTTGAATTGTGGCTGCTATATCTATTATTGGTCCTTCCGTTTGTGAAAAGAAATTAGGTTCAACTTTTTTCTGAATTACGATAATATTCCATTGAAAGATTTACAGAATAAATTGCTTCTTATCATCAAACTACGTATTATTCCCATTAGAGAATGTTTTGGAAGTAGCTAACTTCATTGTTACATATACCGTTACACACACATATACACAAACACAAAACATATATCCAACACTTTCACCGATTCACAAATGCACATTGTTACGCATGCGCAACAGAGACAGAACCTAGTTGACACGTAAAGCACGTTAGACGCAACACACAGATTCTTCACAAAATTCAACCGAATAAACATTAAACTTTTAAGTAAATATAGTCCACTAAATTACAAGTGTAGTTTCGTTTAAACCCAACAACATCCATATCACTTACTTATTTATTTCTAATGAGAGAGAGATTTCATTTCCCAAACATAGAGATATAAAAAGTACCTATATGGCCTAACATTCATCGTGAGATTATTCGTATTGGAAATGAGCTTCTCAAGTCAAGCTAACGAATAAATTAAAAAACCAAAAAAGTGACATATTAAGTTATACAGATTATATATTAATTCAAAAACCCTAATACTAGCAGAAAAATTTAAAAATTAAATACTTATATAAGCACGAAATGTTATAAACATTAAGCTACTATACTTAATATTTAAACCAACCACATATATTTTGTTAAGCTTTTTTTTTTTTTTGAAATTAGCATGCCTTTTGTTGTTTCAAATATATGCAAAAAATCTATACTATTGACTGAAACAAGATATTTGGTTAGAAATTTTAATGTACACATGTCCAGATAGAAGCTTCAATTTAGATTGTCATCCATAGTGAGACCCAAAAAAGTTACTCAATTATTTAGAGTTAAATTGTCATACATTTTAAAACTGTCAATTTCTATGTTAGAACTATATTTTTGCTATAATTTTAGTCGTGGCTGTATTTTTAATTCATCGTTTTCAAAACTGCATTTTTTATTATTCTCTGCAATATTTCTTCTGCTTGACTTTACAAGGTGAGTAGTCTTCACTGTTATAAGTAAAGCATTATCGTCAGCATAATTAATTAATATGTTGCACAAATCAATGATATAAATGTTATATAACCCTACCCTGTGGCAGACCTCTTTCAACTAATTTTGAAACGAATTTGACTATATTTTCATCTAAGTTTACTTTTACAAATTGCTTATTACTCTTCAAGTATGATGCAATCCATTTCAAAGTGGTATCTCTTATGTCATAGCTTTTTAATCTAAGTAATAACTTATCACGATTTATACAATCATAAGCTCTAGAGAAGTCAAGGAAAACCATTAGAGGAAAAGCTACCATCCTCCAGGGCCAGATAAATTGTGTCAAGGTAGCCGAAAAGAGTTTTAGAGCGGTTTTAATAGATATTCCCTTCATAAAACCATGTTGGTTTGCATACAATAAATTGTTCTCACTGAAAAAAGCGATAATACGAAAACTTACATATTTTTCAAAGATCTGTGAGAAATAAGAGAGTATTCTGATCGATGTGTAGTTCTCTATCGAACGGACATCAGCCTCCTTGAAGATTGGAACTACAGTTACTTTTAAACGTTCCGAAAATATTCTGAAGATTAAGCCCCATTTGCACTGCCTGGCCTTGAAGGCTTAGGAGTGCCGGAACACACCGAGCCACAGAGAGGTGCTGTACGAATGGTCACTCACCAACAGCTGATACCGCATACTGCTGCTTGACTTTCAAGCATCATTGGCAATGATACATCCTTTCTTCTTAGCCGTAGTGCCGGCGTTCCGAAAATTAGCAAATTACTGTTATTAATTATCTTTTGTAGAAGCTTTACTATTGCATGTATAGATTGTTTTAAAAGTGAGGTCGTGACTTCATCATTACCAGGACGACTATTGTTCTTAAAACTATTAACAATGCTAATGATTTCCTCCTCATTAGTTACATCTAAAGTTAAAGCTTCATTAATAAGCACTAAACTGAGACTAAAATGTATTTGTGGAATGTCTTTGCATAGTTTAGTTCCAGTATTTACAAAATTCTCATTAACGGCATTGACAGCATCTGTTGGCTTGCCGTGTATATTAAAGATATACAAACAATGAAAAAAGAAAAACCCCTCCTGTATTTATTTTAGCATTTCTTTTCCGTAATTCTCGACTTGTCAATAAATTCAAAGTTGCCCTCGATTGGATCCCTGTGCGTTCGTAGATTTTTCCGATACCTGAAAGAAAGCGAAAGGATTGCTCCTCGTCCTTCCTTGGGGGCGTGTCGAAGGACCAATAGAGCGATTTTTCCCGAAGAAAAACTGTCGATTGGCGAAATGGGATGCGTTGTTCGAAAAGTGGGGAGAGAGCGCGTTTCCGATATCGGACGGCATATCGGGAGACGAATCGAAACTTGTTAACATCGAATGGATATTGTAAACGGCATTAACTCGAAAGATAAATCGTTTTTATCGGTACGTTAAAATTAAACGGTCTGGGACTAAATAAAATACCGCTCTGTAGCGTCCGAGGGAACAAATGAAAATTTTAAAATTGATAGGCGTTGTACGACATCCAAAAGCGCTTAAATTCTGTTTATACAGACGGCGAAATACGCTAATACCGTCCTCTATTAAAAAGATACACAACCGCACGATGCGTATACACGCTTTAAGTTGGCAACGCTTCAAGGATAATCATACGAAAAGACAATCGTAACGTATCAGGAAGAAATACGAGGGTTGTATTAAAAATATCGATTTGAAGGCAAGTAAAATCATATTAATTTTCACCTAATATTACATTGATTTTCGTCGCCAATAGATTACAACATAACGATTTGAATCTACGCTTCTGAAGCTTCTGAGACGCTTTGTGTTTTCTGCCTGCGTGTAATACATAATCTCTTTTCAAGCTACCACTGTATATGTAAAGAGAGTTACATGATTGCGTTTTAATGATTCATGATGATATTTGGCAACGTCTGGCTTTAAACACAATGCTATTAATTAAGATTTATTGAAACTTTCGTTAATATAATGCAGGGATATGAATTATTCAACATAATTCAATTAATATTTGCTTTCCTTTGGTTTTGTTATTTATAATACTAATGATGGATGTGCTATTCTTAAATTACCACCTAGATTAATTATTATTTAAAACAAAAAGACTATTTTTTTTAAATTTTAAGGTAATAAGCACCTAACCAAAGTGGTTTGTAAATTTACAAATAATTTTAAGGACATCAAATACTAAGTGCTAATATTTCATATTTTAACATTTTCCTATACAGGCTGTCTACCGAATTGGCTCATTAGATTTTTTCGTATATTTTGTAGAATATTGATTTTGAAGCAGATTTTCATGATTCAAGTATGATTTATTCAAAAGAAATATAGCATTTTCCATGTATAAGATTTTGATATCAATTTGGATTTGGATTCAATCCTACATCACAAACAGAACTCAAGCGGTTGTTGTGAATGGTGTAAAGTTAAAATTGGTTGAAATCACTTCAGGAGTTCCGTAAGGTTCCCATTTGGGACCAACCCTATTTAATCTATACATTAATGATGTAAGTAAAATTATCAATCACTCTAATTTTTTACTATATGCCGACGATATGAAGTTATTTTACAAAATAAATAGTACCGATGATTCCTTGACATTGCAGAGGGATCTAAGTAACCTTGCGGACTATTGGTCGCGCAATAAACTTAGCTTGAACATAACATACAAATTCAGAGAACTAATATTGGACTAAATTCACCTATTTATCGAACCATCCTCACATATAATAATACTGTCAATGATGATATATTTCATCTGAGTCTACGGCAATATAAATCATCTGTTGTCCACCGTTACCGTACTATATTACTCTAATTTTTTTCTAATTTCTCGCTCTACTTTTTTTTTTCACCCTTTCTTAATCGACTTTCTATTTTTTTCTATTTGTATTAACCTTATTATTGTTGAATTAAATATATTAAATTGTATTATACGTATAGTACTGTAATATATATGTATATTTGCGGAAGCTCTTTTGGGTTCGCCTCTTAGCTTCCAAAACTAAAAATAAATAAATTTTCTTATTTTTAAATGGAGTGATATACAATTTCGAACAATTTAGTGAATATCTTGCGTCATTTGTGATTCATTCATGCGTAAACTCAATTAAAATTTTCGCTAGTTTGTTAAATTTTTGACATTTGTAATCTTCCCAATAAAATTAAATATTTAATAATAATAATAATAATAAATGCCTTTATTGATAATGGTGAGTTATTTTTATAATCAACACCAAATTCAAAATAATCAAAATAATATCAATCACAAGGCGGGGCTCAAAAAATACTGCTTTACAGCCAAACCTTGTGTGAAATAAAACATTATACATACATTCTTAAGGTAATACACTTATATGCTAATGTTGATGCAAGTAGACGTAGGATATTGAATGTAATTATTTTTATTTCTTTAAATATAGTGCGTCCACGGATGGAGTTGACAATAGGTACACACTAAAAAATTTCTGATAAAATTCCTATACGATTTTGGGTCAATTTTGTGTCTCTAAAACCGTACAGGTATTTTACTTTTAGAAGTAATATTTCTAAATATAAGTAAGTTTTTGAAGGCTTTTTCATGTAACCTGTAATATTCATAGTAAAATTTGGAAAAGTGGGTAACTTATCCCAAGATTTTTTCATGTAGTCTAGAATACTTACAAGTAAAATTTCTCAAGTAATGATAATTTCCATTGAAGTTTTATTTGTTTAAAAGTAAAATTACAAAGAAAAGTTCAATATTTCTGATATTTAAAAATAATATTTAATAAAACCAAGGGCCATCATATGCAATTGGGCAACTATTGTAATAACAGTTCTTCGGAAATATTTACCTAGCAAATAATAGATAAATATTTGATAACTATGTCTGCCATGTAGAAACTTATATTGTGTATTGAAAGTTAGTGTAGTGAAATAGGAGAACCGCCATCTTCACTGCAATTTCTGTACTTGTAGAATATGTTAAACGCATTTGCTATTATAGGCCAGAAAACTTTGCTATTATATGTTTAGAATATCCCGACTTAAGGATTTACAGTTTTGTAATATAATTTTGACGTAAATCAAACCAATGGACCTACTCGTGGAGTACCTAGCGACAGTGGGGAGCCAGAGGGGGGAGGGGCATAGCAAGGACGAGGCATATTGCGACACCATGAATAAATGGCAGACGAGATGGGACTTGGCAGATTATACGGCGCGATGGATACGAAGGCTAATAAAAGACCTGCAACCCTGGTTAATCCCACAGTTAACTTTTTCTTGGTCCAGTTCCTGACGGCCATGGTTATTTCCACAGCTATCTAAAACGCTTTGGGCTGGAACTCTCGGATGCTTGCCTATACTGCTGGGGCATAGATACAGTTGCGCATAACTTCTTCGAGTGCCCAAGATGCAGCAAGCAAACACCTAAAACGCGAGAAACAACTGGAGAAACTAACCCGGACACCAGAGAGTACCCCAGATGATCAGTAGCCAGGACAGCTGGAATGCGGTTGATGGGATGGTGCGAGAGATCCTCAGCGAGAAGGACAGTCGACACAGACGTCGCAATGGAACGTAGAGAAGTGTGCCCGACCAACTAACTGAGCCTTCCCCTGAAGTAATCCTAACGTAGTCGCAACAGAAATACTGCGCCTCATGAGGGGGGGTTTTTTAGTGGGTAGGAATCCGACACTACTCTGTGACACGGGCCATCGAGTGTCTTGTCGAAGATTTTTCCTCTCTTCCGTTAAATAGTAATTATAATCATAATAATTCATGCCTTAGTATCCTCCAACAGCTTTCGCCAATTGCAGGGGGCATCGGCGGCCATGAGTTATTATTACGCCTGCGTCCGTGGAGCGACTTAAGATGTTCGTCTCTCAGCATTTGCCAAGGAGTAAGGGAAACCACGAAAACCTCACTCTGAGAGCAGTTGGTCGGATTCGAACCGAGGAAAAATAGGATTCTTTTCTAAGACAGAAATTTTCCTATAATATTCACCTAAAATACTTGTATTGTGGGAAAATTTCTAACTTTTCGGCGTTTTCATTAAGTTCCTATATATTTACCCCCATTCTGTGCGGAAAATTATAAGAAAAAAATGATTTTTACCAAGAAAAATTACCTGATTTTTTTTAGTTTGTATGATGCATGAAAAATTTTCCAATTGCAATTTTATATTTGGGCAATAAGTTCTGCTTGATCTGAAGTTCGTTTATCGTTTGCTTTCGATTTTTTAAAACCCAGTAGGCCTTTATAGCAGAGCTAAAACTGTTTTCGTATTAGGTTAAGTAGCTTTTCTTTATTGGCACTATCCCAAAATATTACTAAGAAATGTTGTTCAGAATGAAAGGTTATGATGGTGTGCAAATTTTCAGAGTTGTTGGCCTACTTCGATAAAATCCATTGTTTACCAATTTCCTTTCTGGTAAAGTACTATTTGCTTTTGGAGTACGTCAATATGTTACTGAGAAAAAATGCTTATGACGAAAAATTATAAAGTTACACAGATTTTAATATATTTTTTTTAATCCTTTAAAAACCTTTCTACCGTTAGGTGTAAGGTTATTTCGAGTTTGAGGTTAATTTCTTGCCCTTATCTTCTCTCTCCACTTTTTTCGGTGTTTTGTCATTTCTCTTGTCTCATGCCAATTCATTTCTCTTTCGGTTAATGCTTCCCTTGTCTCATCGTTCCATGTTCTTCTTGGTCTTCCTCTTGTATTTTTCCCAAATATTTTAGTTTCATAAATTTTCTTAGTTATTTTTTCTTCTGACAAATATGTCCATACCATCTTAGCTGTCCTATTTTCGTTCGTATTGATGTCATTCCCAACTCTTCCCTTATTTTCTCATTCCTGATTCTATCTCTTCTCGTTTTATTTTCTACTTTTCTTAGGAATCTCATATCCATTGCATTAATTTTGGATTTATGTTTTTCGGTCAGCGTCCAGGATTCGCAGTTGTACATCAGCATTGGCCTTACTATTTTATTTATTACGTCGACTTTCACGTTCTTTTGCACCCCTTTTTTGCCTAGGAATGTCTTTTTCATCGTATTATATATTCTTCCACCCTTCTTCATCCTTTCATCTATTTCTTTGTCTATTTCTCCATTGGCTGCAATTATCGTCCCGAGGTATTTGTATTCGTTGAGCTGTTCAATTATTTGTCCGTTTATTTTAATGTTATGTTTTGTTTTCTCTTTTGCCACAATCATACTCTTTGTCTTATCTGTATTTATTTTCATATTGATTTTTATAAGTTCTTCATTTAAGATGTTTTATATTATGTGCAGGTTTCTTCGGTTTCTGCCAATATCACCATATCATCGGCATACATCAACTCTGCTATACTGGTGGGTTTCATTTCAATATCCCAATTTTAGTTGTTTCCGTTGTTGGTTTTGCTTCTTATTCAGCAGAAGGGCGAACACATCTTGTTAACACCTATTTCTGTTTAAATTCTTTCGCGTTTCATTATTTATTCTTAGTATATTTATATTATTCTTGTACATTGATTTTAAGACTTCTATGGTTTCTTCGTCGATTTTTCTCTTTTTTGAGAGATGATATATGACTTCCATATATGATCTCCCCTTACCCTATCAACGCTTTGTGTAGGTCGATGTAGCATATAATTTTAGCATTAGCAAATTTTAATATTGATTAGCCTATTTCATAATCATGATGGAGTTAACAATTTAGAGGATATCACACATAACGCAATAACACATCATTGCAAGCAGAAAAAAGTGCACTACTAGAATATGTCATAGCCAACTGATTCCTATTTAAAAAAAAAATTAGAGTTTACTTCTTAACTCAAAAATTCTAAGCAAAATTAAAAATTTAAGATGTCGTTATTTGACATTAAATTTGGCAAAAACAATATTCAAATCAAATCTGTTTTCCATCTTTAGAAATAAAAGAGTTACAGCACTGAAAAGGTTTTGATGAATTTATATTGTTTTGCAAGCATTTAGTAAATCATGTGTTTCCTTAAATTGAGAAAAGCGTATTAAGACTTAAGATCCCGACAGAATAATGCAAATCATTTATAATAATGCAATAACGAATTATTTAATTATCAAACACTATGACAATCAACGCCACCTATCCGCAATACCAAAAACTAACTCGAGTCAGTAAACAAATACGCAATTACAAACGATCTTTTCCGATAGTACTTCCCATACTAATACGGTACAGCATTCCCCTCACCCCAAAAGCCTCCTTCCGCGTAACAGCATCAGATCACCCCCTCCCTCTTCCCACTCCCCACTCTTATCTCCAATCTAATACGGTTTCCTGCTTAATACTAACACTTCGCTCGGAATGTCTGTAGCCGTCTTGTGATTCAATCTATCGGGATGACACTCTGGGGGATATATATGCTTCACGGCGGAGCCGTGCTGGTTTTAATTTGTTTTAAGACGGAGGCTGAGGAAGTACTAGCAGAGTTCGCGCATAGGTCTTCTGGCGTCTGGTAAAGGTAAGCGAAGGCGACAGGACGTGATAGGCACCGCGTGGCGGGCTTGCACCTAATATCTTGAGTTTTCGTTTTGTTAACATGGTAGTAATTCTAGTTGGAATGCTGTGGATTCCGCATAGATAGGCTTTTTTTTTTAATGAATACGTAAAGATTTACTGCTGCTATGCTTTGTCCTAAAAATTGTAACTAATAAGTGAAGTGTGGTCGTAAGTACTTCCTAATTGAGTCAATTTAAATTGTAATTTATTTACTGCATTGAAATTCAGCTAAATTATTAGCATTTTTCAGGTAAAACTTGAAAATAATTGAATATAGGTAATAGTTAATTAAAAAAATAGAAAAATTATCAATTTTAAAACTAAAAAAATTAAAATATTTTCGTACGGCGCTACAGGCGAACCTTCTCCGGACAACCGTATGTACAATCTATCTTTAATATTTTGTTTTCCTCCTTTACTGGAGCGGATATCAAAACTATCTTCCTAATCGTAGGACACGTAGCTTCGCCTTTTTCGTCTAGCGGTAGAAAAAAACCTTGTTCGACAAGTGCGAATGTTGTGAAACATACATCTATATTCGCGGCAGTAAAGCAGTGTATAAAATGTAGTGATCTATAATGAGATAGTAGATGATCCAAAAACTGTAGCCGATGCATTTAATAATCATTTTAAATAGTGTAGCTAATAAATTAATCAACGGAGCGGCTAAGACTGATACCACTTCAATTCCAGTACAGACGAATACATTTTTTTGTAAGTCCAACAACTGCGGGCGAAGTAGTTGAAATAATCAAAAATTTGAAAAGCACGCATTCAGCTGGTGATGATGACATCAATAGCGTTTTACTTAAATCTTGCGCTGGTGAAATAGCATCACCCTTAACAAATCAAATTTAATTAATAAATCTTTTTATGATGGAACGTTTATTGAATGTTTAAAAATTGCTAATTCCTGTATATAAAAAAGGTCTACGTCACTCTATTGATAATTATCGTCCAATATCGATATTAAGTACCTTTTCAAAAATTATAGAGAAATTGATGGCCGCCAGATTAATTAGCTATCTCACAATATAACTTACTAAATTCTAATCAATTTGGCTTCAGGAAGGATACAAATACTACATCGGCTATACTTAAATTTTGTAGTATATTATATACTTAATAGAATTTCTTGATTTAAGTAAAGCTTTTGATCTGGTGAACCATAAAATATTATTACAGAAATTGGAGTGCTACGGAATTAGGGCAAAGCCCTTGATTGGATCTGTGAATATCTCACAAGCAGGTTGCAATATGTCGACATAAACGGGTAGTAAGGTCTCAATTATTTGGCAGTTCGCCGTGGTGTTCCACAGGGCAGTGTCCTCGGACCATTGCTTTATCTTATTTACGTGAATGATTTTCCATTGAAGGATGCAGTAATGTTTGCGGATGATACTTCTTTCATTACATCCAGCAGCAATATAAGTCAAGCTAGAACAACCCCAATTGACACCTTAACTACAATTAGTGAATATTTCAAACAAAATGACTTGCATTTAGATACTAGTAAAACTGTATTCATGGAATTTAAATTGAATGCTCTTGACCGTGAGTATTCTCATTATATTAAGGTGGACAGAAAGAATTTAGCACAGGTAGACTCTGTAAAAATTCTTGGGTATTACGTTGGATACACGTTGTGATTGGAGGGGCCACATTGATGAGCTGTGTAAGAGATTGGGCAGCGTCTGTTTTTTTGTTGACGAAACTAAGAGGCCATCAACTTGGCCTCTTAGTTTCGTAGTTTCTCGAGGTTTTACGTATGTGCTATTTTGCTCATTCCTAGTTTGGGGCGTTTCGGGTGATACTGAGCGTGTATTTAAGTTACAAAAGCGCGCAATTCGCGTACTGGCAGACGTTTCGTCTAAAACCAGCTGCCGACAATTATTTAAAGATCTTCAAATTATAACTTTGCCCGGAATATACATACAGCATCTACTTTTGTTTGCAAAAGAAAATTATAATTGTATTCTCAAATTGACGCAACATCACTCTTATAGTACTAGGAATTCGAATGTGATGGAGATCCCACTATATAGGTTAACTTTTACTCAACGACGTCATTATTACTTAGCAATCAAAGCCTTTAATAAATTGCCCAATAGCTTCAAACAGTTGCCACTGCACTTATTTTAAAACAGACTAAAAAGTATGCTGCTTGATAAGAGTTACTATTCCTTAAATGAATACATGAATGATCTAATTTCTTAAGTTAACTTTATTGTACTTATGCTAGATTTTAAATTCGCTATTATTTATTTTACTGTTTTTTGTACTGTTTTTACATTGTAACTACAGGACGTCTCCTATGCTGCAGATGCAGTCTAAAGGATCAAATAAGATTATTATTATTATTAAACGTTAGCAGCTACAACCTGCTTCTGTCAATGTTTCTAAATATCTTGTGTAAAGGGAGTATCGTGCGTCGGTTTGGATCGAAGTCGCGCGCTTTGGAGCGTGCATATTTTGTGGTATAGGGGTATTTAGATCGTCTTGATGACTTTGGGAGGTGCGTGGCGCAGAAGAGATTAATTTTTTTTTCAATGATTAAATTAATTATTTTTTTACAACACCGGTGAGGAATGCAGGTAATAATAATTTAAATGAGTAAATTGATTTTTGATTTTTTGATAATTTATTGCATTTTGTAGTTGTAACTTCAGTGCTTATGTAATAAAAAAAACATTATTTTCATGTGACTATTAAATTAAAGTTTTTGTCAAATAGATTTGAATAGCTTTTCTTATTACATGTTAAAATGACATTGATATTATTATAATAATTGGCATTAAACTATTGCAATATATGTTGGTTGTATTTTATTCTAGCAGCAAACCTTGGTGGTAACTTGTAACTGAAAGATGCGCGAGCGAACGCAGAACTTACATAGAATGTAATCATACCTCTATCTTACCAATCTCAATGCTAATTCATCTTGCACGAATCGCACGCCTATATCACGATTTCTAATACTAAAACATTGAAATCTAAAAACTTCTCAGTATAGAAACTTCGGCAAAATCCCATGGCCCTCAAAATATTAATTTCAAATCCCCCCCAGAGGCATAGATTCCCCCCAACCACCCGCCACCCTCACCAAAGCCCACATGTTACATCCGCGTTCCCTTATTCTGTCATCCGGAGAGACCCCTCATTTGTATTTAGCCGTCTCTTCGCGTGCCATTCACTTTGATTGGATCTTAGAGTTAAGAGACATTTGATACCATTAGTGAGCGCAGGATAAATATAGGCGCGGAGAGCGGGTCTAGCGAGCGGCAGTGGGACTAATTGCGATGGGTCCGTCGGGAGCAGTTTTGTTTAATTTTTTCTTTTCTCTTATTTAGGGGGGAGGAGGAGTGAGCTCCGAGCATGTCGCACACGCTTAATTTGGGGAGCGGATGGCGGTATCTACGAGTTTGCTCGATTCGATTCGCAATTAGGATCGTGAAGAGGAAGAGATTAAAAAACAAAGTGGTTTGGGGGCGGTGTGGGGTGGATTCTATTCGATAAGGAAATTAATCAGACGCTTGTACAGTTCTGTTCGAAAGGGCGATTCGTAAGAAGTGTCTAGTGATTGTTGGAAAGGTTCATTAGTATTAATATACAAAGTATAATTAGGTATATATTTACATAGCAAATCAAAACAATATTACAATTAGGTTACATTCAAATTTTTATTGGAAAATCACAAGGAGATAGTTCAGAGCAAAGATAACTTAAACGGATGAAAGAGTTTTGCACGCCTAGCAATGTAAGGGGAGGACCAATTTTGATAAATTCCTGTATAATTATAGAAGGCGCTACGCAAAATTTAATATATATTCTACTGTTTTCCTCTTATATAATTATTGTTTGAAAATTGAATGCATTAGTATTGAAAACGTACATTCTACTCAAAAACTAGATAAATTATCACAATCATACAATCAATCTTCAAGCAATAACATCAATTTGTAAACGTATTCTTGGAATTAGACAAATATTTCTCAGAAAAAAAGCATTATATATATTTTTTTTATAATTAAAAGAGGCGAATTAACATTTATGGGTATTTGGTGCCTTTGGATAGGCATTTAAAAAACCTCATTAAAGGTGTTTTTGTTTTTCGATTCGATGTGTATTTCTAGAGATATTTGACGAAATTTTGGGACACCCGGGTAATTATTTTGAAATGTGTCATAGATGACACATTTCAAAATAAGGGAACATTCGAACAATGAAAAAAATATTTCTTATTACTTTCCGGCGACAATGAAATTACTATTAATCAAAAAGGACTAATGGAGTGAAACGGACACCTGGGTGAAATACACTAGAGTTTAAAAGAAGTAACAATAACTGATACTAAGTGGCAATACAAAATCTGAGATTAAATTAAGAGAAAATAGAGATGCAAAAACTAGAAAATCTGGATAAAATACAAAAGCTGCACTGAATCAAAAATGGGTCCTGAAATTATGAAAGAAATCATTGTTCACATGAAACAATGCATTAAAATTGGTGCAAAAAAGGATTTCATCAAATCATCAATCAATAAATGATGATGGAATTTATCGAGTAATAAATTATTCATTGTATTAATGAAACCAAATTCTGAGAATGAAATGGTAACTCGATTGCCTCAATCAAATATGTTATTGTTGTAATGAACACTAGTTTTGTTTTAACAATTTTGTTCCGTTTACTGAATGAATTATCAATTTTATTATAATAAATGATATATAATACAATATCATTTGCTGATATGCTAATCGCAAGTGGTTCTTTTCCTGTTTTAATTATTGTTATAAAGTAAATTTCTAATTACAATAATGAAATTAATTCATTGATGCAGTAATCGAATTTCATTCACTCAATTCACTATAGAGTAAACCTTGCAGCGTTATTTAGTTCAATTGCAGTAAAAGTAATATTGAAAGATTAATATCAAGCATTGGTGACATAAGCAGAAAAGGGAATGAAAATATAAGTTTCTGTCTACCAAGCGTCCTTGGCATTCCTCCAAGAACAAATTCACCTTCATCAGTACCGTGTTTTATGCATTATTTTCGATTCTCCCTCCCTAAGAGATCACGAGTTTAAATGCACGCCCTCTCGGGGTCACATTCTAAACTCTCACTCAGTCAGCGACTGTGGTGTAAGTCGCTAATTCAACCACTGCCGCACACCTTTCATTAAGGTATGCTATCTGTTCGTTCTTGCAATAAATTGCAAATCATTGAACTAACGAAGAAGGTATCATTTAATAATTTATTACGATTATATCGTTAATAATTTTATGAAAATTGTACGTAAAATTGACAATACATATTCGTTCATATTCATGTTATTAACAAAATTATTTATTGAACGTATAAAAATATAGCTATCATCACAAATATTATCCACGGATTAATGTATATTGAAATATAAGATTCGTGTCTAAAATTTCTTCGTGAGCGAATAATATATCTAATTTAAATGTAAACATGTCTAAGGCAGCACTCTACGAAAACTTGAGCGCGTAATAAAATAAGGGCCACATTTTAAGCATAAATAAAGAAACATATATATAACAAGGTGTCCCACCGAACTGGGACATTAGATTTTTTTGAACTTCTAGTAGAAATTTGATTTTGAAACTTGCAGTGTGGTATGGCCTACTGTGATATATTTAACTTTATATTTTCAACTTTATAGCACTTTCGGTATACAGGGTGTTGACATCAACTTTTTTATTTATATCTAATGAATTTGGCGAGTCATTTGCAACTAGTTTATATGAAGGTTCCGTATCTATAAACTCGACCGTTTTTGAGATATTTTCATTTCGTGGATTTTTGACATTCGCACTCTTTCAAATAAAATCAAATATTTCATGAGATACCAGATATTTAGTGGTCTACTAAAGTCCATCGTGAGGAGCGAGAGTACACACATATGATGGCGGTAATTAGCTGAAGGCACGTACAGGGGTTCAAAAACGCGCCTCCAATGTGGATACCTTTAAGCTGACAATTTTTTTTTTTTCAAATGGAGCATGGTATTTTTTACTACAGCATTGAATGCAGCGCAAAATTCTACATCGATTGATATTAGGGTTTGGTATACCTATTCTTAATAGCTTTTAAAGTATTAGCATTTCTTGCAAAAAAATTGCTAAAAATATGCCTAAATTCTAAGTTTCAACCAAAGCCAGAAATGAAATTTGAATTTGACTGTGTAATGATTTGTTATAATAATGAAAACTAATTTATTTCACTAATAAATCTCGTTCTTACTTAATCAAAGATTCTAAATAATATTTTATCCTAACAATGACACATTTCATTCTGTCGATGAAAATTCACTCAATGAATGTACATTTTTGATATCACGTCAAGTATTTTTTCAGTGTAAAAGCAATCTGGAACCTGTGAGCTAATACAAAAGTTCTCAATTAAAACTACTTACATAAGATGATGGTAATTTCGTGAACAACACACACATCATCGAAAGCATTGTAGTAAAAACAAGGAGATATATTTTGCACCGAACGACATCACTCGCGATCAGATAATTATAAAACATGAGAGAGGGAAACCATTGTAATCTTCCCTCCCAGGACGGCAGAACCGCGACGGCCATGGTGATAACTCAATTTAAGAAAATCGAATGCCGTCAGATTAGCAGCACAGGGGGGAGGGAGAGAGAAGCCTCGAGACCTCGTTCTAATAAATTTTCATCAGCGGAATTGCAATCATCGCCCGAAACAAAGCACGACGACCGCCAGAACAAAGTTATTTCAATCAAATTAAAAAGCCATAAACAGAACCTTACGATAAAATTCCCTCGAACGTACGACCCCCGGGCAAGTTTTAGCGGGGGGAGGGGGGATGCGGCACCAAGAAGGGAATTGGGAAAACAGGAGAGAAAAAAAAAACAAACAAGACTTCTATCCTCCCTGCCTATTATTACGAGTCTTCAATTAAAAATTGCCTTTGCTACTACTCCCACTTTCAGCTCCCTCCATTGCACTTCTTTTCACCGCGTCTCGATCCGTATAGCCGTGATACTACGCACATCCCTTAAAAAATAATACCCCATGACAAAACGTAAATCAATTTTCAGATTTTACGTGCCCAGGGGATGGGCGCGATCTTAAAATATTACCGGAATTGCTAAGAGGGGGGGTGGGGGGTGAGGGGGTGAGTAATAACGCCGAAGATGCGAGACAGGATGTACGAAGGCGGTGTGTCCGTAAAAAATGCCAGTAATTATCGAGATTCCCCTGAGAATAGTCGTGTTTTTGTTTATTGACAGATTTAGCTCCTACGAAAAAAAAGGAACGAAAAGAAATAATTAGGATTTATATCATCATCGTCTTGAGCGAGCGGAAAGAGAGGGGCTGTTTGCTTGATGGTAAAAATAGAAATTGTCATCGGGGGTTTCAGAGATGAAAACATGTGCGTTTGTCGACTTACGAAATTAATTCGATGCCCCCCCTTCTTAAAAGTTTTCAAACGTTAAAGGTGGCCATGGCAAATAGGTTGTGTGATTTGAAATACCGTAGCGGCATTACGGTGAACTATTTTAATTAGGAATTCCAGTTCTTTGGTGTAGATGGCGCCGATGATGTAAAATGTCATATATACGTCATTCGTAATCAGATATGAAAGGGCTTGTGTTTGTCAGGTATCTAGATATATACTTATCTAAACACTAACACATATTTATGCTTTTTATCAACAAAGTATGTGCAACAATGAAACGTGCATTCACGTAATGACTGGAAAACCTCTTCTTAAAATGTAGCAAAATAAACTACACAAGGTTTCAATGTTGTGTACACTCAAAAGAAGTCAATGATGGTTATGAATTAGAATCATTGTACACATAAAAAATATATATTATCCATCTGAATATTTTTATTTATTCAGAAATCGAAACTTAATATATATTTAAATGAACTAAATTTTGTTGGTTAGTACATAAGAGCAAATTCTCTGAAAACACAATATACTCTTAGAACAAATAGTATAAATACTTCCATTGAAGTATCTTCCTCCAAATGAACATTGTTATTGTTGTAAGGAATAAATCTATGCAATCATAGTGAGAAAGTCTGTAGATTCAAAATAAAATCCCTTATATGTTTGGTATAATGAATGAATTACTATATAAAACTATTAAATGTTTTGTACTGAAAACATGAAATATCAAATTGAAATAGCAATAATATTGAAACATTTGAAACGAATTTTACCCCATCATTTATTGCACTCAAACTTATCTGTTATTGGTTCCCTCTTTTTTAGGGAGATTTAGGGGGTTTTGCATATACATACTGCTGTGGTCTGGCACCCCGGGGTTCGTAAAGTCAGTGTTATTTTATTAATAGAGATTAATCTTTGTCAATGCGTCGGGCAAATTCTCTCAGAAATTAATGTTTTATTTTTGGATAAGATTTTGTCAATTGTTTTGATAGTTGGAACTATTGTAATTGTTCTGTTTAAATTTAAATTCAGTCAGTTGTACATTTTGCGTTTACCAGTATTGTATATAGTTCATTGTAATATTCTAGTTTTTATTTTCTTTGCGATTCATGTGCTGCGTTTAGCACGCAGATGTTGTAAATTTTATATATATATATATATATATGCGACCGCGTTTAACCGAGAGGCTCAGTTACTTGATTTGATGCCGAGAAGTAAGTTCATGTAAATTTATTTTCATTGCTGCCATTTTGGTATTTCATTTTGATTTTAAATTTTGTTTCGTTTATTTTGATATTATTTCATCAATCAGGGAACTCACTTTTTAATAATCGTTATTATATCATTGTGTGCACAAATTGGATGTAAGATCTTTTATTATATTGTTCTAGAAGAGATTGTTTTTTAAGTATTAGAGTTTAAATTTTTCCGTTTCTTAGTTTTCAAATTAGTTTTCTTAGTTAATCACCTCGGGTAAGGTGAATAGAAGCGTTGTGCTTGTATTTAAATTTCTATTTTATTTATATACTTGTTTTGTCCACGTTTAAATTAATTTAGGTTGTTGTAAGTTTGAGACCACGTGGATTTTTTGTGAAATAGGATTTTCTTCTAGAACAAATTTGTCTTTTGTTTGTATGAAGGACTTGCATTGTCCTTTTAGTAAATTAGATTCAGGCAGGTTTTGATTTTGGCCAGGACTCTCAGTCCAAGGTTTGATTTTTCCTGTAATTGTAATTAAATGTTTTTTTTTTTTTTATATAAAAATAAATTTAATGATTGTTAACATCATTCAAAATTTCAGTTCTTGTATTTTTGATTACTTTCACCCACATTTTATTTTTCATGATTAGTTCAATTGTGAAAATAACCCTGAGTTTGAGAGCACTTTTGCGCCCTTTTAATTTTTTTTCCGCTGAGCTAGTAAATTTAATTTTTTTATTTTTTTTCATTTTTAATTTCACTTTTCATTTATGCTGGTACCATCAGTACACAGCAATACGCTTTACTTGGCGTCACTTTTTGATTGACCAGCGAACAGTGTTGTTGGTTGTGAGTGTAAGTAAATCTAAATGGATACCCCTGCCGTTTCACAGCTATTTGGAGCATGGGGTGGAATGGGACTGATGCACAGATGCTACCATTAAAATATTCGAAGGTAAGTACGTAGGTACGTGTTATCTAATATTAAAGGCTTCCTGGTTTAAAAAGCTTTGAAATAATACTTAGAGTCAGCGCCATTGTGTCGACAATATATGAACATGGTAGGTATGTACATTAACAAACATATGTAGATATTTACTAGTTATTAGTTTTCAGTAGGTAATACCCAGCAAATTATTATACTGATTGAAATTATATCAGTAACCAACGCCGACTAGATACCAGGCCCAGGCATTGAGTGGTAGTAAGTATCCCGAGAACACCGGTCGCAACGACGGATACGCATAACACCTATACGTCTACGCATCAATATCCCGCGCGCACTCCTGGACTACCCCGATACGCTACCTTCTCCCAAACATTGTAAAACTATAAAGTATGACAGTAAATTTATTTAATTACATAATACTTTTTTATTTATTAATTTTCCCCTACCGAAGTTTTTTGGTGTTACATACACAAAATTAGTAAGTAATTATTACACGATTCTCGAAAACCAATGCCTGACAATACTCTGACAGCACACTTTTGCAATAGAAAAATGCCGCTAAGCTATATTATAATACCGTAACCTAATTGCGAATAAAAATTGGCATAATATAAATTTAAAAGTACATGTTGACTGCAATGTTTAGACATAAATCCAAGGGCATAACAAACCCCCCCGCAGACGTTCACAAAGCAAGTTAATATGAGCCCCAAAAGACAAAGTAGTATCAAATAAGACGTCCAACAGCCTAACATCGCCTACACAAGCAATATCAACTGAAACTGCGCAGTCTTTTTCTTTTAATTGAAAGATCTTATAAAATGTTTTTATTTCATTTAAACGTAATTTATTTTGATCAGACCAAATTTTAACTTTTTGATAAACATTATTAATTCGATGGTATAATTGCTTTAAAACTTTTTCAGTAATAATAATAGTGATATCATCCGCATACATACAAATACAAATGTGTATTATTGTAGTTACTAAAATAAAAATAGAGGTCGTTAATGTAAATGACAAATAAAAGTGGCCTCAAAACTGATCCCTGAGGCACCCCTTGAATTAAATTATTAATATTACTAGTTTCTGAGTTACCTATTTTAACATACTGAGACCTATTCAAAAGATATGATTTTAAAAGTTAAAAAAAAATCACGAATACCATATCTATAAAGTTTATCGAGAATTACGTAGTGGTCGACTGTATCAAAAGGCACGCGAATAGTCAATAAATACACCTGCATTATTTAAGCCCTTATCAAGACTATCAAATCACCCGAAAACAGAAATCACAGAGTGTAGTATCAACAATCTAAATTAGGGCCTCTCTCTCTTAAAAAAAGTGTGATTTTTTTTTCTAACTCTCTGTCTAACAACGTTCAATAAAATTTATATTCGCATTAATTCAGAATTTTCAGTATTAAGTGTTGATGGTCAAAACGGTTGTGATTTAGAGTTTATTTTATTAATAATATTTAATTTGTATTAATATTAATAGAAATTTGTTTATTGACATGTCATGCAAATATTGATGACCAAATAAATGAATATGAATATGAATAATAGAAATTAAATATAGTTTAACATTAACATCAATAAGGAAACGTAATTTTTTTTTAAATATATTTGTCTTATAAATAATAAAATATCAATACGGTACATACCTTTATAAATTACAAGATATTAGGGGCACTTTATCCAGCGCGATCAAATAAATACGATCAGTACAAAAAAAAAATATACTTATTATGTAACGTGACGAGATCATGGGACATCTTCACTATCTCCCAGTCGATGATGCAACTAAACATGTATGCGACTTATACTTTTTTCTAAATAAAAAAATCAATGATTGATACAGCGATGTAATTTTTTTTTTTAATATATGAATATAATATTACCGATCAAAGACCAATAATACATATCGAACGAATCCCGATAACCTATGATCATTTTCGACCCTACTTATACACGTATTTCTAATATATATTTTCGGCTGTGTCACACACACACACACAGACATCCCTGCGCATGTATATGTCGTTAAATTATATTTGATGTTTAGAGTTGATCGTCTTTTTTTTTTAACGACTTCGAATTAATTTTATCTTTTGTTTGATAATAGTTTTAATAATGTGTGTTTATATTAGAGAAATTTTTTTGTATGTTTTGCGTAGAATATAGGTACCTACTGACACAGATATCGCAGCTATAATAATTTCTATTCCTTACATGTAAGATGTGTGAACAATGTGAGAACATGGATCGAAACTTAAAATTGTGTTTTAATTGTTCGAAATTATTTTCCAGGATTTACATTTACAAAATTATCATAGCTAAATATATGGTTACGGTTTGGAAGATAAATGACTCAAAACCAGTACTTATTGTTACTTTCTTCTTTATGATTAAGTATATAGCTGTGTGTTGACTGAATTATTGTCTGTAAAACACATAAAAATAAAAACATGTGTTGTTAGAAATCTTGTTTTCTTGACTAAATGTAAATATTTTGAATTTTTTCTTTATTTTTTTTTGTTTACATATAATAATGAAAGAAAACCAGGTTACGCTTTATTAATTAAACTATCTTCTGGTTATATTTATATAAGTTGTGAAAGTGTAAAAAAAAATACATAAAATATATTACAAACAAATTTTTTGTTTGTTATTGATGAAACCAGTATTTTGTTTTTGTTTTAATGTAAAACTTTAGTTTTTGTTCTATTTAAAGATTGCATTTTAAGAAGTGGCGTTATCTAAATTTGAAATCATCTCACAATCAGTGAATTTCACAAAAAATAATATTATTCTTAGTTTAGTTGGCAGAGCAATAAAAAAAAAATATCATAAATTACATTATAAACAATTTTCTTTTATTTGATTGCTGAGAAAATTAATATTCCTTTGATTTCATAAAAAAATAAATTTTATTTTTTTTTCAGCAGAGAGGAAAGTGTCCAGTTTCCTCCCTCATTTCAGGGAGGAAAGCTGTACTTTTCCTCATTAGGGAGGAAAGTTCTACTTTTCTTCCCTAGGGAGGAAAAGTAGTGACATATGACATAGAAACTGTACATTCTTTAATATGTGACGTTATTGTAGATGACATTATTTGTGCATTCGAACCGTCTTGAAATCATTTATGGGAATTCTACATTTATTAGGTACCTGTCTTTAGGAGTGAGAATATTTAAAAAAGAAATCCATAAATATTAATAATCATTTTCTAATTCAGGTTTACAGGTATTGAACTTAACCTACAAAAGTCATCAACATAAACAAATAAACAATAACAATAACAATAATAAACAAAACGGATACACAATCTTGTAATTGCAACAAAGTTAAATACAAGAGATTAGATTACCGATTTATTTTAACATTGAAAGAGTAGTTTATTGCATTTTGTATAGGGAAGCCTTCTTTTAAAATTTGAATCGGTAAATTGAATTCCGATAGGTTTGTTCTATTAAAAACCTGTGGTATATCAGCAGGAACAGATGTCGAGGAATTTGCAGAAATGCTGGCGCATGGCTCATGTTGTGATTCAGATATCTGTACCACTTGACTATTACAAACCTCGCCAAAGTTACCTAATTATCCATTATCCATATATTCTTTTAGGAACTATCGTTTTTCCATTTAAACTGGAAGCGGTATGATCCCTGCTCCTTGCATCTTTAAGAAACACAGCCTCTGTTTTATCTGGAGCCAGGATTAATTCATGCTCCTTCATCCAAACATTTATTTACTCATATACTCCCATTTCTTATAAGGACCTCCTCGTTCCTACCTTCAACTATAAGCATTAGGTCATCAGCAACGGCAATAATGGTAGCATCAACTGTAAGCTCTAAATCCAACACTCCATCATATAACACATTCCAAAGGAGTGGGCCGAGTACCGACCCTGTGGTACCCCACATCCACAATCAGAAAGCGCACTCCTACCGATATCCACCATACGGTCTCTCAAATAGCTAGTTGATTAGATACTTAGAGATATTTTTTCACGTCATTTTTCTTCTATAAGCCTATGACTGGCCAAACTGAAGGCATTCTTAACGTCAATTGTAATAAGGGCACACCATCTAGTAGCATATTCCCTTAAAAACTCCTGGGTCTGTCAACGCATTGATGGTACATCTTTGTGTTCGGAATCATGTAAATTTCTACCTTCCGCCAATTCTTTTAATAACCCATTTCGTATTAATATTTGCAACAGTTTGTCCATTGTACATATGTAGACGGGGCAGTCAAATTTATGGCTGACGATTGCCCAGAAATGGTATTGGCTGCAATGAATGAACTATTAAGAGCCCACAGTTTTCCTGTGGACTAGAAAATAGCCAGGGTAGTGCTGATTCCTACAAGGGACAAACCTCTTAACCTGCCTGACTTGTTTAGGTCTTTATTCAAATAATTATTGGAATAAAATTTCCCTTGCGAGGGAATACAGGCAAGTATGCCCTCATCGATTTAAATGAAACTTGATGAGTTTATAAGCTGATTACATCACATCAGCAGAACAACGGTAACTTTCTTGGGTTTTAAATTGCTCATTTTCGAAGGTTTGACCGTGAAAGTGTCAAGGTGATTGTCTCTGTCTTTGCAGGTCACTGTAAATTCAGAAAGCATACAGAATCCGGCTCTTCGATGAGACTTTACTTATGAAAAGCTAAATCATATCCAACATAAACATGAACTATTCTTTTTTCTCGCAGTATTAAGTTATGTAGAACATTTAAAACAAGCAAATCATTTCTTCAAATGGCAAACCCCTACCAGATCCTGAAACCACCTTACCACACGCATATGCGCAACCCCTTTATCACCCCTTCATAACGAGGGAACGTTTTCGCGTAAAATAATACTTTATTTACCTATCACGATTACGAAATGGTACATATAAATACGCATTTTCTGATGATGATATTCTGCGAAGGGTATTTTTACCGCTTTAATGCTTACGTTAGCGCGTAGATGGCGCTAGCTCATTTCTCCGTTTCTCTTGTTCCCCCCCCCCCCCTCCAACCACGCGGTGAATTTCGTCCAATTATCAAGTACGGATTAAGAGGGATTTTGGATGCATGTAACGTAATATTCCTTTTGGAAGATTTTGGAAGCGGTATTTATGAATCTGATTTTTAATTTCAACCCCCGGTTTTAGTATTTTTTTTTTACGTGTTTATTTTGTTTCAACGACTCATCGATGGTTGTAGCTGTAATATTCAGGGTGAGGATTCTCGGAATTCTTACAAGAGAATCTCGCGAACTGTAAATTCTCATGAAGTTCGGCTGTTTGTAGATCCCATGGAGTGTTACTAAAGGACACTTTCTTTTGCTGCGGAACTTCAACTTTAGGGGGCGCAATTTGACTTTAAAATCCGCCCTAAATTTCGTTTATCGAAAATAACTTTTGAACGGTGAAAGGTAGAAAAAAATTCAATGGAGGACTTACAGCGTTTATGTAGCCCTTTCGTCTAAAATAGCTATTTATATACAGAGTGTTACAATAAACACGGAACGACATATGTTGTGCTTCTTTGATCAAATTTCAATAATCGGTTATAATCACTCTATTTTGCATCGAGTACTGTATATAGATAGACTTGAATTAAATAATTATACAGGGTGCTCACGAAATTATGATTTTTTTCGTATTTCTTTATTTTAATGAGATTTTTTTTTTTTTTTTTTTTTAAAGGGGTGGTAAACGCCTAACTAATATGATTGAGCTTATCAGGCCCCTTCAGGCCAATCTTCCCTGCCTAATCAACGATACGACCCCGGAAAAACACCGATTATCGTAAGTTGCCAGGAGCGAGATTTGAACCCGGGCTCACATGATAGCCAAGCGTGCAAGCCACTCGACTACCAGCCAGGCCGGATGATGTATATATTGTTATGTGGTTGCATTGTATACTAAAAGCCAGTGTAAAATTATGCCAGGGGCTAAATGTCTATATGTGCTAGTTTTCGAATTAGACACGTTTGAATGCAGGAATAAATTACGCCCTGACAGGGGACAGAGAGAAGAAAATGATAATAGTAAATAAAACTAATTTAATATCATAAATATTTATTATAAACATTTTTATTCAATATGTCGATGATATCACAGACAATGATAATTTGTCGTGCACACCACCTGAAATTCGTAAAGCATTATTATATAAATGACTTTTATATGATGTAATTATGGGTTGTTTTAATCATGGGCATTGCGGGTGCTTGTAGTAGAACTGACAAATTAATAAGAATGGCTATCTCTGACGTAGATAATAGAGTTTCAAGAAATTTTGTACTGGGGGAACACACGGATTGCATAATCGGAATACTAACAAATGAGACATGCGGTCATACAGATTATTTTTAAGTCCGCATAATGGTAAAATAACGAAGCAGCCAGTGGGGCATAATACCTCTAGCAGTGTGCCTCAGAAAATCGCTGACTTTTTAAATTTAGAAAACCTTCATATGTATACGGGTTAGTGATTGTAAATTTACCGACTTTTTCATTTACCGGTAATTCGGTAAATGAAAATGCAAGTACCGGTTTACCGGTAAATTACCGGTAATTTTTTTTCATGTGTGACATTAACGGAGATTCCCTAAGAAAATAGGGTTAGAAGTTAGGCTAGAATAATACATATTTTGCACAATCTTAAGGCATAATATTAGAATTTTGTAATAAATATTTGTATTTAACTATAAATTTTAGATAGTTGTTAGAAGTAAAAAAAAATATTTAAGGTTCAAATTTTAATGTTACTTTACAACAATGTTGCATTAATGTCCTCTCATAATGTGGTGTATCAAAATTGCTATTAATTTAAATACGTGAAATGTTGTTCTTATATATTATTATTTTTAAATATTAAAAAATGAGACATTTACTTACTCTTTAAGAAAAACGATTTTAAACTTTTAAAAGTCTCTTCAAATCTCAAAGTACAAATCACATATGCTAACTCTCTCTTCGAGAGATAAATAAAATCCATAGAAAAAAACCATAAAATGAGAGAATTGAAATTGTACTTGTTGATAAAGGCAAGTTGGAAAAGTGGGATGTTTTGCTTCCTACCGTCCTAACAACAAATGAAGATTAATCTTGCTTTTCTTTGCGTTGCTATTCGTTATCCATCTCGTTTGAGACTTATTTTCTTTTAACTTCTACAAGATTTTTTTTCAATTTTTTGCTTTTTTTGAGAATTTTTTGATTCCTTCTCTTTCTGACTAAGGCGATGGAATGGAGGTTATACGTTTCTAATCAAAAATTTTTGTCAGTTTCTCTAGGGCATTACAGCGGCTCTCAAATTCAAGAAAGTTGAAATTAAAATTAAACAGAACATCGCCCATAAAATTAAAAATTGGGTATATTGTTACTTACACTTACCTGTTTTTTTATTTATTTTCAATGTCCTTATAGACCTTTAAATATCTATAATCACAGTGTTTCGTACATAAGAATTTGTAGTATAGATTTTTCATTTACCGAATTCCCGGTAAATTTTTGTAATTTACCGATAAATTTACCGAACGTTTTTTGGTTAACCGGTTAACCGGTAAACCGGTATACAATCCTTAATACGGGTCATTGCTTCCGCAGAACCTTTGCCACTGCACTTGCGTCACAAGGCGGTGGAGTATTAGATGTAAAACTGAAATAAAAAAAAATGCAAAAATGATACAGATATCTCAATCACAACATGAGCCACATCTGTTCCTGCTGATATACCAGAAGTTTTTAATAGAACAAACCTATCGGAATTCAATTTACCGATTCAAATTTTAAAAGAAGGGTTCGCTATACAAAATGCAATAAACTGCTCTTTGAATGTTAAAATAAATCGGTAATTTAATCTCTTGTATTTAACTTTGTTGCAATTACAAGATTGTGTATCCGTTTTGTTTAATTCTGTGTTTATGACTTTTGTAGGTTAAGTTCAATACCTGTAAACCGGAATTAGAAAATGATTATTAATATTTATGGCTTTCCTTTTTAAATATACTCACTCGTAAAACGACAAGTACCTAATAATGAAGCAATTATCTCATAAATTGATTCAGACTGAGTCGAATGTACTAATGTCATCTATCAATAATGTGACATATTATAAGGTGTATAGTTTCATCATGTCAATGTCACTTACTTTTCCTCCATAGGGAGGAAAAGTAGAACTTTCCTCCCTAGAGAGAAAAGTACAACTTTCCTCTCTGCTGGGAAAAAAGTAATTATTTAAATAAAAGAAGTATTTGATGGTGCCAAACACTGCATTATAACATTCACCGCGCGAACTGTTTGAATTGTGCGATTCGCTCTAGATTCCTCGATCCGCATGCCCAGCACAACACACGACTGCGTCTGACCGAGGCACGGTGTGGGCAGACAACAGCAACCGACGAGCTACAGAGAATATGGCACGCAGAAAACGCAGGCACGCGAATGACCGAAACGTTCCCTCTATTTATTTCGGCTCAAAGGCACGCGACACGCGTCCTATAATTCAAAATCAATGGCGCAAGCGAAATAGAGATACACTACAACTGACAATGAGTTGAACTGTGCGCCGTCTCATACTGCTCTCCTATAGCAGCATCTATTTCAGACGGACTTCTTATAGACGACGACGTACGCCGGATGGAATGGATATTGGCAACGGATTCGTGTTAATTAGGTGTTTCTTTAACCTAAGAGACGGATGTACGCGTTCTGACCGAAGAGCAGCATCAAAAGATTCGAGGAAAAACGAAGTATTAGAAGAAGAAGAAGAAGGCCGCGTTCGTTGTCTGCGCGCCCTGTCCTTTATTTTGCGTCGCTAACGGAGCAAAGGTTGATCGCCGTTTTGGTTCTTTTGCGTTGGTCTTGTCGCGCGGCGCACTGCATTCGTTTCAGGAATGTAAACTTGCGATCCATAAAATTTGAAGGTCGTAAAAAGCGATTTATGGGCAACTGAAAGGAACACGACCTGCTTCCGATCGCAATTCGACGCGTACATGAAGTTAAATTTGAGTGTTTACCATTGCTATACGTTAACTTACATGCAGAAAGCTGTAACTTTAAATAGTTAATTGCTTATGAGATATTCAAAAAATATTTTTTTAAGAATTATGTGAGACAATTTTTTTTTTATTATATTATAAAGTTTTTTCCAAAAACTACACTCAGAAAAAATATTTTATAAATTTTTTTTATTAAGAAAATTGTATTAATACCAAATAAAATTAATATTTGGAATGGCAGTATCACATTTATCATATATTTTTATAGGAACTTTTCGTCTTAAAATCGAATTTCAGATTACTTTCGAAACACCCTGTGTGGATGTGTGGTGACGATTAGTAGTGCTACACACAAAAAAGTCTATTATCAGTTTGAATATATTTATTTATTCAGAAATCGAAACTTAATATATATTTAAATGAACTAAATCTTGTTGGTTAGAACATAAGAGTAAATTTTCTGAAAACACAATATACTCTTAGAACAAATAGTACAAATATTTGCATTGAAGTATACTTCCTTCAAATGAACTTTATTATTGTTGTAAGGAATAAACGGAGGAAACGAATTTTACCCCACCATTTATTGCACTAAAACTTATCTGTCATTGGTTTCCTCTTTTTTAGGAGGGTTTAGGGGTTTTGCATATACATACGCTTTACTTGGCGTCACCTTTTGATTGACCAGCGAATAGTGTTGTTGGTTGTGAGTGTAAGTAAATCTAAATGGATACCCCTGCCGTTTAACACCTAGTTAGAGAACGGGGTGGAATGGGGCTGATGCACAGATGCTACCATTAAAATATTCGAAGGTAAGTACTGCTGTGGTCTGGCACCCCGGTTTTCGCAAATTCAGATTTTTTTTCTTGTTTAATCCGATAAGCCTTTGTCAATGCTTCGAAAAAATTTTCACAGATATAGTTTTTATTTTTATATAAGATTTTGTTAATGATTTGGTTGTTTGATTTGTTTTGTTGGGTGTTCAGTTGTTTTAAATTAATTTCATTCATAATTGCATGTTGCATTCGCTAGTATTGTTTATGTTATTATGTTTCGCGATTTTGTCCGTTGGTGAACTGATCTCTGTGTGCGGCTTCGCTGCACGCAGCTGTTATATGTACACGATTGTTTAACCTTGTAATCTCAGTTCTTTGGTAGATGCCGGCGTAGGTACATGTAATTCTTGTTTGTTTGCTGCCATTCTGTTAGTACTTTTGATTTAGAGATTTGTTTCGTTTAATTTGAATATATTTCGTCCATCAAGGAACTCGTTTAATAATAATTGTTATTATATTGTTGTGTACACAATTTAGATATAAGATCATTTATTATTTTTGTTCTGGAAGATATTTTTAGTTTAAAGAGTTAATTTTTTTGTTTTTTAATTTTACTGATTTGTATTTAATTATTAATCACCTCGGTTTGGGTGAATAGAAGCATTATGCTTGTATTTAAATTTTTCTTTTGTTAATTTACTTGAATTGTCCACGTTTAATTTATTTAGTTTTAATTTGAAACCACGTGGATTGATTGATATAAAAAGGATTATCTTCTTGAACAAATTTGTCTTTTACTTTGATAGAGGATTTAGCATTGTCCTATTGTAATTTAGAATCGAGCAGTTTTGATTTAGAGCAGGACCCTTTGTCCACGGTTTTTTTCTTCTGTTTTTAGATAATTTAAACATTTTTTTCTTTTTTTTTCATATAATAAATTTCTTGATTGTTATTTAACGTCATTCAAAATTCTTTCAATTCAGTCAGTTCACAGCAGTACGTACGTGTTATTTAATATTAAAGAATTACTGGTTTAAAAAACTTTGAAATAATACTTAGAGTCAGCGCCTTTGTGTCGATAATATATGAACATGGTAGGTATGTACATTAACAAACATATGTAGGTATTTACTAGTTATTAGTTTTCAGTAGGTAATACCAGCAAATTATTATACTGATTGAAATTATATCAGTAACACCAACGCCGACTAGATACCGGCTCCAGGCATTGAGTGGGAAGTATCCCGAGAACACCGGTCGCAACGACGGATACGCATAACATCTACACCTCTACGCATCAATATCCCGCGCGCACTACTGGAGTACCCCGATACGCTACCTTCTCCCAAACATTGTAAAACTATAAAGTATTTAATTAGATAATATTTCTTTATTTATTAATTTCCCCCTAGCGAGTTTTTTTGGTGTTACAGACACAAAATTAGTAGGTAATTATTACCCCTGAATAATAGAAATGCTCAGATTAAGCAGGTAAGTATTATTAGTTCAATATACTTATATTTTGGAAGCAAATAATGGCAACACTTCAAATAATACTTTTATATACTTCTATCAAATGTACATAAATTATTAAGGCATAAATATGGTAGTTTCCAGTTGAGAAAATCTATTTACTCAAATCTAAAATAATTATTCTTTTGGTGAAAATATTATGTTTTTAGTATACTGATTACATTTGAACTAAAAAATTGTTTCGTCTGACAAATTCACGGGTTTGGAAAACTGAACAAATTTTATTTTCAATATAATACGTCTTCTTGCTTATATAGGAAGTTATGTTATATTCAATGCGATGCATTTATATTCAAATTGAGTAATTATTTTTTTGTGTGTATGCCCTTACATTAATCTAGAACAAATACGAACAAGGCTCTACTTGAATTTTTTTAAACCATAAAGATTTCATTCAGAATTCATAAACTTTTCTCGGCATTATGGCAAAAAATCTTTGCAAATCTTCTGTTATTATCTTTTCTCTTCATATAAATTAATCTGTATTTAAAAGAGCCACCTACGTACACAAAAAAATTTTGACGGCTGCTACATTATTGTCCGAATTGTGTTCTAATTATAACAACCTCCAGTCGCATATAACCAGATCACTATCTCTGAATAAACAGATAAATATAAGCGGCTTTCGACCGTGTCAAAAATACCAAAACATCTACTACACACACACACTAAGACGACACGGGGTTGCTGTGATGACTCACAACGAGAATATTTTTTTTAAATATCGTGATTTGTGCCCAATATTTAGAGAAACAGTTTTTTATACACGGCCAACGACCGTTTGGCAATTTATCACGTAATGTTTTGCGTTTTTTTTTTTTAATCTTCTTATTTATATTTAACGTATATTCGGATGCGAAAAAAAAAATACGGATCGATATTTTCGAAATTTTGAATCATCATGAGCAGGTGCCCCGACTGAAGTAATTTATATCGTTTCGAGATATTTTAGCTATTTAGTGTTTCCGAAATATATCGGTGACTATCATCAGCGTTGAACGTGTCTGTAAAGATGTCGCAACGAAAAAAGCAATAAAACCTTTTAGACAACAATAAAAATGTCTTGTGTTTCTATTATACACAAACAGAACGAAAAAAGAAAAACGCCTATAGCATATACCTATATAGCGACTTTACTAGGATACTCCATTAAAATACATCCGTTTACTCGACTCATTACTTAATGAGAATTCGTTTGTTTACGCATGTGTGCTTCTCTGCTTTAGACGCAAAGAGAGAACATGCAAAAACAATTGAATAATATACAAATGAGTTTATATTGGATATATGCAAGTCTTCGCAAGGGGATCCGCGCACACAAAAGAAAACAAAAAAATTAAATACAATGACAATAACGGTTGCTGTTCGATAGTCAACTGTTGATAAGTTCGTATCCGTTTCCGGTTTCAAGGATCGGTTCAGTTCTTGGACGTAACAGAGGCCGATAGTGCGGAGATATGAGTTCGTTTGCCTTTGGTGATGGGCTATTTATTGATCGTCGTTTCTTTCGGAAATGAATTGGGGAAAGGAAACACATGAGACTTGTTAAATTTGGTGGAATTTTGCTTGGAAATTTGCAAATATTCTCTGAAATCCGGGTGTTATACAGTGTGTCTCAGCCAAGTTGAATAAATTCGATAATAAATAAATGGGTGGGTATTGGAAGAAGTGCTCGGACACGTCGCACAGTGAGATATAGGCGGCAAAAAGTCTATTTTTCGAATATGTGCTATAACTGTTATTTTAGGTTCATTCTGAAGCAGAAGGATTAGAAATGATTATTTAATACGAATAGTTACATAAATTAAAAGTGCTGACGTTCAGTAGCACTTTGAAGTTGAATAATGGTATTTATCGAATTTTTACTTGAAATATTACTGAAAAGTAAGAATGCATATAAGAGAAACAAATTAAGTTTTGAAACAAATAGTACCAGAAATGTTAAAGTGGAGGTTTATGCTTACTATACAGTAACAATCATTAAGATCTAATGATATTACACATGGTTATTATCTAACTTACGAAAAAGTGCAATATAATTGACACGAAAATATTCGCTCTAGACTTTTCAATGTTAGCGCCAACGATCGTCAATCTGATTCTTCCTTCTACGTGTTCTCCATAGCCCAAGGAACAAGAGCGAACAAAAGTTGGCTGCCACTTTTTGCCTCTAGCTGAAAAATAGCTAAAAATCTAGTAGCGCGCACAGTATACAATATTATCTCAACACTAGGAAGGATTTTCAATTAGACTGCCCTTACACAGTTTTGTAATTTTGACAGACACAATTTATTTGTAATTGCATAAGTCTTAATTTACCTATTATACTAAAGTATTATACAAGGTGATCCGCAACTGACGTGTCATCACTATTATTAAGAAAATTAAAAAAATATTAGTTTTTCTCATGCATAATCTATACTATTATTAATGTTAATTTACTGATGTGTGCTGATATTCGGTCACAGTCCACAAAGTACTTTTACATGGAGAACACATAATATCTACTGCTGTGTTACCAGTTGGTTGTCTCTCAGAAGACGCACAAGAAGCTCGAAATAAAGACTATAAGCGCTATCGATTGTCTCATTCCAGAAAGTGTAATGGTTTAGCATCAAATAAAGATATTGTGCACAGACTACTTGTCAGTTCCGACCCCTACAAATTAAATTTACGAACAACATTACCTAAGAAATATTTAGAAATGACACAAGAAGATCAGGAATTAATGATTAATCAATAAAACCGGGGATATGTATTGTTACAACATAACTGTAAGTATTAAACGCAAAAAATGAAACAATTTAAATTATATTTTTGTTATGTTATGTCTATTTGTATAATGTATATTTAATAATTCATCAAATATGTATCGCTTTTTTTGTAATGTTTGGAATAATTATTAATATTCTAGTGTTTTCTTAGTAAGTTTTTTTGTTTCGTACATATGTATATATGTTGTGTGATGTAACGAACGTGATTTACACACATTCGTAAAATATGTGCACTAGATTCGCGATGCGAATGCAAATTGCGAATATTAACTTTTTAACTTTACTAGCGCCATTTATGAGCTCTCATTTACAACGATAACAAAACACTGTGCATTAAGCGCTTATGTGCACACGCAGAGAATAAATTTATCCATCACCGCAGCGAAACTAGCCAAATACAAACCGACTCGTTTCGATTTTTAACAATCTTATTCTTGTCAATTACAAGTTAATTTTTGAGGTTATTCATGTATTTCTGATGTAAACTGCAAATTGTGTTCAAAAGGTTGTTTTAGGATATCATTGAATTTAAATATTAGTTTTTTTTCTTCTAAATTATCCGTTTTAGCAGTTAACTTTTTTATTCGCAATATGTATACTGCAGTAACAATGTTACCTACAGTTACCTATGCGCCACATTAAAAACATGGTGAAATATTAACCGACTTCAATGTAGAAATTCCTTAAATTTTGATTTCCTCTATCGATAATTACCATCTAATATCTAATTCATGTATTATTTCTAATGTCATAAAATAGCTAATTATATATACAACACGTTGAAATTTCATCCGAAGGAACGGAGTGTAGTTCACAAGTTATTAATTTTTTCGCAAAACCACCTAAATTGACGCGAGGCTGGTGCGGGTCTCTCGATTCGTAACAGATTGCGCTGTAATCGCACAAAACGTGATTGTGAACGTCTAGAAAAAATACACAAAAAAGAGAAGCAAACAAACATGATTTTGTGTTTTTTTTATTTTAACATTAAATAACATTTCAGACAGCCATTCAACAACGAAGAACTTTACTTTATTATATCCACTTCAGAGAATGCGTTCGAAAATGTGCCCTTCCACTTCCATACATTTATTTATTCGCAATTGGAATGATTGCATACAACTGAGAAGTATTTCCAGCGTAATCCTTGAACAAGCGTTGGTGATTCGCTCAATCATGTTTTCCCTCGTGGTTGGCACTTCTGTATAAACTTCAGACTTTAAGTGGTCCCACAAAAAGAAGTCAGGGGAAGTAAGATCTGGCGAACTTGCAGGCCAAGACACTGGACCACCTTTTCCGATCCATCGACGATTGTAGGTTTGATCTAATACTTCTCGTGCTATTCTTGAATAATGTGTTGGACAACCGTCATGTTGGAACCACATTGTTTGTCGTACGTCCAAAGGAAGATCTTCAAGTAACACTCGAAGATGTTTCGATATTTTTCACCATTTAAGTTTCCATCGATGACATATGGACCAATAAGCTTATTGCCAATTATTCTACACCAAACATTTACGTTCCAAGGATGTTGATGTTCAACTTGGCGCAACCAATGGGGATTTTCGACACTCCAGTAATGCATGTTGTGCCGATTTACCGTACCGTGATTTGTGAATGTCGCCTCGACAGAAAATAATACTCGAGCAAAAAAATTGGGATTATCTTGTATCCGTTGAAGCGCCCATTGACAAAATCGCACTCGATTTTGGAAATCATCGTCATGAAGTTCTTGATGCATGAGGAGTCTAAATGGATGATATTTCCTACGCTTCAATATTTGGGAGATAGTGGACTGAGAAATTCCTGATCCGCGAGCTATTTCTCGAGTACTAATGTGCGGATTATTAGCTACTGCAGCTAATACCGCGATTTCATTATTTTCTCCAGCAATTGTTTTTTGGCGATTACGTTTTCTTGGCTGTACAGTTCCTTCGCTAGAGAACTGTTGAACGACTCGGTAAAAAGAAGCGCGCGATCGCACATTGTCGGGAAAACGTTATGAATAAAGATTAACAGCATCATCGATCTTCCTACCACTTTCTCCATAGATGTAAATCATTTCAATTCTCTCTTGTAATGTTATTGCCTCCATTACTGTTCAAATATTCAACACTACTAATTTGTATTGGATTAATAATTAATAATCTAAATGGGGATCGGACAATGTGTAAGTATTCACAGCTTGTCAAGTACTAAATAAAGTACGGTTTTGTATCGTTGAAGAACATTCCAATTGCGAATAAATAAATGTATCGAAGTGAAGGGGCACAGTTTCGAACACATGGCTTTTTGAAATGTTAATTTATGTTAAAATAAAGAACACAAAATCATGTTTGGTTGCTTCCATTTTTGTGTATTTTTTTCTGGACGTTCACAATCACGTATTTTGCGATTACAGCGCTATCTGTTACGAATCAAAAAAAGTTTCAAACAAAAACTACATACTTGATGGCGTAGAATCCGAATCTGCAATACAAAATGGAGGTTCCCATTTAAGATTTCAAAGTTATCCCCTCCCCCATTCGGAGGGGGGGGGGGATCGAGTTCGGCTCCGTTCAGTGAGACCCCTACATTATAACAAATCTTATTAAGATCTCTTTTTGATTTGATGCAGTGTTTTAGAGATATTCCGGTGTCTCAAGATAAAAAACTCACCGTGTATATATTAGGTTTAACCCCACATACTTCACTTATGTTACTTACAGCAAAATTATTAATATCATCTCCCACTTTTACATGTAAATTAAATTTTGCAAAAATCTCCATACTTATAAACTTTGCGGCATTGTAATCTGTGTGTGAGAAATGTCTAGTGAACTCGTGGGGTTTCTTTTCACTCATGCGTTATTTGCCATTTTCTGTGTAGTTATAATGCTATAATATTACTAAATATTTTGGAAATATGTAAGTTATTACTTCAATAAACATCGATACCGACAAAATTTCCATTTTTGTAGGAAATTAAATTTCTATTGAACAACCAAGTAAAGGAGTGTAAATAGTTGTCTTTGACGAATACCATAACAAATACAATTTTTAATGTTAATTAATTTATCCTCGTCAAAAGTAGTTTCGATAGTATTTCTTCGTTCAAATTCTGACAATATCATTTCATATTACAATAGAATAGCATCTAACCGAGAAAACACACATTTTAACACTTCTTTTTATAACTGGCATGCACTCCGTATATTTATATTTAGATAATCTACTATAATAAAACAAAAAACAGCAAAGTGTATCAAAAACTCATTTTATTCTTAGGCCCCCCTCATTAAACCTTCGACTGTTTGTCATCGGGCAGATACACTCGCACCGGCTGGCTCGTAAAAATGTTAAATATCCGACATTTATTTCTACAACCTGGTAGTTGACGGACGATGCAATAAAAATAGCTTAGTAGGAAACCTAATAAGCGTGAGCGAGCGGATAATTTTCCCCGATAGAAACGGGCAGAACACTTTTATTGTTCGCTATCTGCTTTATAGAGAGCGTGAATCAAAACGAAAGAATTTCGGTAGATGATGTTCGGCCGCAGTTTTTCTTTCGATTGAGAGATTTCGGTCGATAAATTTGAATGACTAATTCTAACATTCGAAAAAAAAAAAATAATGATAATAAAGGAATGACGGCCGGCGAGAAATATGTATCTACCTGTTCACTTCTTCCACTGCGCGTTAGTATTTTGAGAGTCGCAGTGTGTTTTGTGAGCGAGTGGGTATTTTTAACGCGACAGCGTGGTACACAATACGTGCTCCTTTTGATGTATCTGCGTTTCTCGACGCTGTGGAATAATTTATCGCATCCTTTCGCGAGCGCTATTCGAAATATTCGATATGAGAGGGATTAGCGTGAGGAATTATGGGCGATGCGGTATGTCTGGGTTGTTCGATATTATTTTTTTATTTTGCGAAATTAATGTCAAAGGTATTAGAGCCGGCCAATGATGTGAGGTAATTCAATTGCGGTAACATTTGACAGCATCGTTATAAAAGATCTATAGTTTATGATGTAATGAAACACTTATACAGCTAATGATCGTCTGGACCACAGCGTAAATTATCGAATTATAGGTAATGGATTGGAATCAATTCTGAGGAGAGCAACCTCTGGCGTTCCATAAGGATCTCATTTGGGGCCACTACTATTTTTAGTCTTTACTAACAGTTTGACCTTCTCACTACGCAACATGTGTTTGATGTTCGCTGTTGACGTGAAGACCCTTTCTTCTGTTGTATCACTCGATGACTGACTATCTTTGTAAATCAATTTGATAATAATTGGCAGGGTAGGTGGAACATTACTTTAAATGGGAGGTGGACTAGGAATTTTATGGGTAAAACATTTTAGGGAAATGAGGGTTAATTTGACATATCGACAATATTTTAATTTACATTGACTTTAGCAAAGCGTTTGATACATTAGATCACAACGTCCTAATTTTCAAGCTTAACTCCCTCGGCTTCTCGCCTAATGTAATTTCGTTCTTTAAGTCATATCTTCAAGATCGCTCTAGTTTTATTATTTACTACAATGGATTTTGCTCTGACGCTTTTACTCCAAACACGGGTGTGCCTCAAGGTTCAACGCTGGGTCCATTGCTCTTTAATATTTATATCAATGACTTACTTCATCTGTTAGACTGTAAAGTATTAGCATATGTTGACGATATTAAGATTTTTAGTGTCATTACTTCAGATGCTGACTGCTTTCACCTGGAGAAAAAATTATCCACTCTAAGTGAGTGGTGCATGAGCAATGGACTCCATTTGAACTTCACTAAGTGTGCCGTACTATCTTTTTCTAAGAGTGCCAACCCAATCTCGTTTAATTACTCTGTGCGTGCTGTTGAAATTTCTAGAGTAACTCACTTTTCTGACCTCGGTGTACTTTTTGATAATTATTTTTCATTTCTCGTGCATATCACCAACCTCTTCTCTTCAGCTTCTAAACTGTTGGGATTTGTGATCCGATCTTGTCGATTTTTTTAACAATGTTAAAGCCATAAAACTACTCTTTTTTACTCTAGTCCGTTATAAACTAGAGTATGGCTCGCTGTTTTGGTATCCATATTACATCTATCAGTGACTAATGTTGGAGAGAGTGCAGAAGAGGTTCCTGAAGTTTTTGTCTTTCAAAGTTGATCACATTTATTCACTTCCTTATCCCAACGTCGAGATGAATTTAGTGCCAAATTCTTAGTTAACTTAATGATTGTGGAATGGAATGGAATTGTGGATTCTCCATCCCTTTTATGTTCAGGTGGCTTTGGTCGTGTTTCGTTATAATACCCGATCCGCAGACACTTTTCTAGTCCCCCGAGCGCGCACAAACGTTCTTGTTAAGGCACCACTAACGCACATGTGTAGAAATGTCAATAGGTGTGACTCAGATCCCTTTCGGTTCGTTTAAGTGTTTTTTCTTTAATTATTTTAGACATAAATTTGTAATTTTTAATATGTTGTAATGTACTGTTTCTTTTTATGTATGTATCTATTTTCTATTCATATTTTTATTGTTATATTGACCTTTTATTATGTCCTGTAATTGGATTACCAAGATCTGTTGGACATTAAATATTATTATTATTATTATTATTATTATAATCATATCGGGCGGCAGATAAATAATAAATAACGGTTTACGGTAATTTTAAGTCATTTTTATTAAGAATTGGGAGGGTTAATGATTCGCATTGTGAATGTGGTGGGGTAGATGCAGTCGCGTACTGAAGTTAAGGTATGCTAAGGGGTTAAATTGATTGCAACGCGAAACAGATATTAGAGATAACTATTTTTTTTGCCATCAAGTAGTATGCACAAAGGTGGTTTAGATAACTATACAGGGTGTTCAAACGACCATAAATTGTGACATATATCTGACACTTCATTAAAATAAAATGAAGTAATCAGTGAAAATAATCGAAAAAAAGAAAGTATAAGTATAAGTTTTCCACATTACTTGTCGTGCATTTCCATTCCGATTCTGCCAAGGTGATAGAAGGAATCGATAAAATCATCAAGTGTGCCGTAAAAGTACCAATAAATACGGTGTTCGCCGGCGGCCTACGAGTCGTATCAAAGAAGAAAATCTGGATCGCGTGCTTAATACTCCGTTACCGATCGGGAGTTCTGTTGGCAGGGATTGAGGGGTGAACAAGGAAACGTGGCACTGTTTCGGACTGTTTCGCCTAGAGTCGCTATAACGCTAAGGAATAGATTAAGGAAAAAAAAAATACCGAAGGCATAGATATAGAAATATAAATCAATTCTGGAATGTGTAATAAGAGAGGTTAGGTTAAAATAACTTTTTTAAGTAAATAATTTAATAATTTTTATGATTTTATCAACAAATTTTTCTAATACTATTGAAGTTGTAGCAATGACGAATGCTTAATTATATATACCATGCACTACATACAGAATGGAATCAAGCAAGTTGATTGGATCAAGTAATGCTTTTATTTACTTTTAATTAAGATATTAACCATTTACTATCACAGCTAGTTTTGTCCTATCCGTGATTTCTAACTATATTGTGATTAAATAATCGACTGCGTTGAAATCGATTGACGAAGTTTCCAGAATCGTCAGTTTCTTTTTTCAAGTGATAAATAGATGTAGACGCACTTTTTGTTACTACGTCATGTCAATTCTGCAGCGATACTTTTTTTTGAAACATTTCAGACGTATTTTCATCCCACAGTTTTTTTGACATCCTTCTGGTGTAAAATCAATACTAGCATTACTACAGTTCTAAACTTCTTGTATTTCCCGCAGTTGCTTTCTGTTACAATCGCGAGCTACCCTTACTTCTTTAAATTTCATGTCAATAAGTGGATTGAACTTGATATTATATTTATGGAAAAAGAAATTCTTCTATAAGCTATTTCCGCAAAGCAAGCACAATTTCTTAATTACTAATGCAATGTCTGTGCATCAGAGTCAATTGTAGTCTCCTGTCGTTAACTTGATTCTTCTTGAAACGCAAAATTCCATAAGTCTTTATTAATTTTGGTACTTTTCAGGGTTTCTTCGCAATTAAGCTGTCAGAGTGGGCTATCTCAGTTTACAACACTCATAGGCCACTCTGGCAGTAAACGCCTCAAATAACCTTCGAATCTCCTTTTCACTACCAACTACCTATCGATGGTGACTTACTGGTTGAAATATTTCTTGGTTAACAGTGCTATATCCTGATTTTGACGCGTCCATTAAAATTTTCTGTCATTTTGACAGTACAGAATTTTGTTATTCATTAAAAACGAGTGACAGTCAATTTGTAGTGATAGAACTGTCGCCGATTTGATATTCGATTGATTTCTAAAAATTTGTTTTTGTATTTTAACCAATGAAATTAATCAAAAATGTACAATGTGACACATAAACTGTATCCTCTTTCTTCCGCTCTATTTATTGCTTTACAACTACAAATGTAAGGACATGTTAATTCTTTATTAAAGATGTATAGTATCACTATTATTTTTTTTACACCTGCTTGTTTTTTAAAGCCTTCTGATGAAATAAACGTTATGAACAAAAATAAATTAACTAAATCTCAAAGGAGTTCCACCTTTAACCCTTTTCTTATAATATAATAACCTCATTATTTTCTTATCTATATTTTTGTTTTGCTTTTCCGTTTTTGTCAATTGTATTTCACTATCTACCCAATGACTTTTCTTGACTACGGTAACAAAAATTATGCAATCTATAGATCTAATAATACTGTACAAGGTACAAAAGTACAGGTTAGGTTTGTGAATGGGTTGGTTTGGATTGCTTCTTAACCCTATGCCAAGAATTAGAATAGGAGTATATGGGCCTGGAACCAAGTACTTTGATAGCTTGGGGAAATAAACAGGTATCTTCTAGGCGGAAATACCCGCTATTGAAAGATGCGTCCAGCCCAAAGGAAATTATCGAAAGTAGGAGATTATCATCGTGTCTGATGGTCAAGCAGCCATCAATATGTTGAGCTCACACGAAATCAGTACCAAGATGATCTGCGAATGCCTAGGGAAATTCAACGAGCTAGGCAAAAGGAATAAAGTAACCCTCCTGTGGGTTCCGGGTCACACATGAGTGGCAATCTTGCAAAAAAGCGGCTGTAACAGCTTTTGAAGGACCTGAACCCTTTTGCGGTATAAGCAGCAATAGAATACTGAAGAAATTGAAAAGAGAAATTTAGCAGAGAAAATCTAACTGTTGGGAGAATCTCCAGAGAATGAGGTAAAGTAAAACTCATCTGGGAATATATAAGCAGAAGAGGTTTACAGAATGTATTGACCTTAGTATGAACAATATTCGTATATTGTCAGGAATACTTTCAGGCCATTGTAAACTGAAAAGATATCTGAGTAAGCTTGGATTCGCAAATGAATCTGAATGTAGATTTTGTGGAGAACAGGATGAAACACCCAAATTGCGTAGCACTATGTAACACAAAGGCGTTTAAATCGAAGAGGCAGACTTAGTTAACCTGAGTTCTTCTCATATCCTACACTTTCTGAAAAAGGAATATGATTGGAAGACCAGCTGTAAAACAGCAAGAATAGGGGACACAATAGGTCTCTTAAGTCGCAGTGTAAGATCATTCTCCATACATACATAACCCTGTGTCAGTACTTAGATCAATAATCACCTTGTGCCCTTTGTGTGTTTGAGCAGAAATACTCCATACACCATACAAGCTCACTTAGCTGCGGCAATGAATGTAAATTCATTGAATTTGATCCAAATCCAAGATATGGCTTATAATGCAGTTCATTTTGCTGAATTTCTCATAAAAGTTACCCAATTACATACTGATGGTGTCGAAGGGTCTCATCTTGCTGAAATGAGGAAGCTCTCATTAGAAGCCAGGGTTATTTTCTGGTGTTTCTGCCCGTACGTTTTCTTCTCTTGTTTTTAATTTTTATAAAAGGTAAATACATATATGCATAGCTTGTTTGTTACGGAAAAGCAATTCACGTATATGAAAAGCATATTGGCACAAGAAGAAATTTTATCAACATAATATACATCTGACGTTTAAAGAATTTGGATGAAATATTTCGCTTTATTTATAAAGATGGATAACCAATTTGTAACTAAAAAACGGAATTTGAAGTAAAATACTTGCCTAAGTTAAAACCAGGCATCGAATATTTCGCGTAAAAATATAAACAGTCGATACGACAAAGTAAAAAATCGGTTTCGCGAATAATAAACGACACTTTTTCTCCCCTCCCAAACCACTCGTTCCTTTGCAATGGGAACCATTAATTAACGTTAAAACATCCGACCGAAGCCCGAACCGTAATTAGAGCGGCGTTTTTTCTCTCATCTAAGGAAATCTATCAAGTATCATTTCGCCCCGCGGTATTTCTCTCGCTAATTAATAACGACGGGACCTCATTCTTTCCCATTCGCCTCCCTCCTTCCCTTCCATCCTGGCGGGTATCCACGCAGTATAGAAAAAAATCATCAAAAAAATATTCCCAATACAAAAACCGCTTTGATACGTTCGGCCTGATGGCGTCAAGGAACATACATTCAACACGCTGCCGACCCGGGCGGGGGTAGAGAAAAAAACCTGTTGAATTTTCCCCATTTTTTTTTTCTCCCCTATCGATACCCACCTTCGCCCATTCCATTGCCTATATAATTGAAAAATCAAGAGTACACTCCGAGATCAAAGGGAGAACGGTCGGGCGGATAAAACTGCGGCAAATATAGTTGAAGAAGGGTGGCCTACTCCATCCCTTTTCCCCCGAGTTCGAAACGTGAAAAAATACGCGCATAAAACAAGGTGGAAAAGCGGGCGCTGGAGTGACGCCGACGTTGATCGAACAATTGAAAATCGACCCCTAATTAATGACGCCGCGGTTTCTTTACAAATTTCCACGGCCTCCTTTGACGTAAATTCGATACACCGCAACATCAACAGTTAGGCAGAAGAGAGGATCCGGTGATTGTTAACGCTTTTCTCCCTTCTTGCGTTCGTTCGGAATCTGCAATGTTGATTTAAGTTTTTAGTATACGCTGATGGTTCTTGGATCATTCAAGCAAGCTTTAGATGCTCTAAGCGGGATTTTATTTACTTATCTTTATCTGTGAATGAAGTTATTCGATAATTCTAGATCTCTTTCAGTATGGCTGATAAAGACGTCTTTGAATTATTTAATCTACCTGCAGGGCTAGTAAAAAGTCCTCTGCAAAAGCATATTGGTAGCAAGTGAAGAATACGTGATGATAACACGTCCAACCAAACTTATGGAGCAACAGCTTGGCGGCAAAAGGGGCAATAAACCAGAGCCTTAGAAAAACTACCATCCATCCAAAGGCTTGCAAGTATGGCAATCACAGGAGCAATGTCTTCCTCCCCGTCATTGGCACTAGAAGTTCTACATCCCTCGTCTCCATCTGAGGGGCGAGGCAAGAATGGGCCATCTCAGACTACAAGAATTACCAGATAGTGGCAGATATGCAGAATTGGGACATAATATTGTACACCATGTGGAAGGTCCCCGTCATTGGCACTAGAAGCTCTTCTGCACCTGCCACCCTTGCACATTGTTGTGGAAAGGGAAGGCAATTAACAGCATTTCGTTTACAGAGACTTGCGTGTTCAGGAATGACATGCGTAATCTTGACTACTTATACAGCGGTAATGGAATATCTACTAGACATCCCTCCTCTCCATCAGGTGATAATGGGAAAGGCAAGAATGGGCAGACTGCAAAAATTACCAGATAGTGACAGATATGCAGAATGGGACATAATATTGTACTCCATGTGAAAGGTAGGTAACCTTTTAGGATTGAGATCAGACCAGATCGAATAAGCTGGAATCAATCTAGCTACAGAGATTGGTTCGGGAAAATGATCTGGTTCAGAGATGAATCAAAATGGAAACGAGACTGAAGTATTTAAGATTCTATAGTAAGGTGAGAAACAGAATGATCATCCTCCGGTTAGGAAAATATGCTGTGGTCTTTCAGGCAGTGGCATGTCAAATATTGCATTTTGCAACTGAATTCAATCAGAGGGCTTATAAAAACAAGCGGATATACATTCAAACAGACAGCCAGATGATACTGTGGGCATCATGGAACTCTAAAATATAATCAAGACTGGTTTGAGAATGTATTCGAGAACTGAATAGCTTGACAGACCCAATAAAGTCACTTTGCTGTGGGTGTCCGGATATTCGACAATCGAAGGAAGCGAAAATGCTGATGCCTTAGCAAGGAAGGGATCATTAGTTTCATATATAAGCCCAGAAGCTGTTCTAGGAGTGTCCAAAAATATACCAAATACCAAACCAGGTAAGAAATTGAATAAAAGCAAAATGCAAAGAGCACTAGGATAAAATAACCAGAAAAATTCATGGAAGGGGCATTACTAAGGGACCATCAAAGAAGTAGATTAAAGAATTACTGTAGCTTAGTAGGAGTCATTTTTGCACCCCAAAAAGGTCTCCTTACAGGGAACTGCGCACTGAAAGGACACTCAGAGAACGCTTACCATATTCTGCGTGAATGCGAGGCTCTGGATGCAAACAAGATTGCAATTTTTGGCAAGCCAAAAATAAATCTAGAGAATTACTTTAAATCAACCAGCCAGAGACGGTGCAGATTAGTGCAAGGTACTAGGACACTGGAATAGCTAATATAATGTAATGGGTAAAAGCAATAATTGGAGGCCAAATACAAAAGCCCAAGAGGCTGTAGTATTTTTGGAGACTTCAGATAAAAAAAATGACTGATAAAGAGGCCTTTGATACACCTGCAGCACCATTAAAAAAATTCTCAACAAAAACGTTGGCAGCAAGCAAAGGATTTGTGGTGGTTGTACGTGCTAAACTGTTAGTCAAACTATGGAGCAATAGCTTAGTGGTAAAAGGCGCATAAAGCCAGAAACACAGCAAAACTTACGTTCATTAAAAGAATTGCAAGTATGATAATCACGGGAGCAATGTATACCTTCTCGTCATTGGCAATAGAAGCTCTTCTGCACTTTGCGCATTGTTATAGAAAGGGAGGTTAGATTAAGCTAGCATTTTATCTATGGCACAAGCGAATTGTTCGCCACTTACTCATACTTGTATGGTCAACAAGTCGCTGGAATCTGTGATTAGCGACCACACGCTGGGAATGCCTTCGTTTATGACATGATGTGTATCCGATTAATTATCGATGCTTACTTCACTACTTCTTTTCAAAATAGAGGAGAATAGAAATGCAATTAGAAAACTTGGACGCAGGCGCACACCTGCTAATTTACGAACGGTTCGAAAATAGAGCAGAGTGTTGGCGCAGAAATATTTTATCGCAATCCAAGAGTCGAAAGATATTACAACCTTGAATCTGTGAGGTGAAAATCTATACCATTTAGACGTGTGCTAGAGAGATTTTTAATAAAAACCACAAACACAAATCAATAAATACTTTCAGTGATACTTAAGCGGTGCTGAAAGCACTAGCTGCGCAAAAATAAACTCCAAACTGATCTGGAGCTCTAAACATACCCTGATGCATTGCGGCTGGCTAATATTTTTTTTCCCATAATCTGGCTACCTGGCACTCACTCATTCTGGGAAGTGAGGAAGAAGACACGCTTGCAAAAAAGGATGTTGTGGAACAATTTCAAGGACCAGAATCTGCAACTGGTAAATCAAATTCTGAGCAATATGAAACTGCTCGAATACTGGCACAACTGTCTTGTGTGGTGTATGTTAAGGAGTTATCAGAGCCATATCAGAACCAGGGAACTGTTTGAACTTCATCGTAAAAGTGTCAATGTAATTGTCTCTCTCTTTGCAGGCCACTGTAAACTCAGAAAGCACTTACACAGAATTAGATTCTTCGATGAAACTCAATGCCCACTGTGTTTAGAAGACCAGGAGACAATTTCTGCTACTGCCTGCTGCTACGAGAATCAGGTGTGTAAACTTTGACCTTTTCCTAGAAGACTTGATAACAATCTCATTAAAGGCTTGAACTTGTTCGATGAACTTTAAGATAACAACTGCTCCACAATAGACATTAATGGTCGCAGTAGACGGGACGATTAATCGAACCATGTGGATGATATCTCTCACTAAACTAAGCATAATGCCTTATAATTTGCATCTGAACTTAAACGGGACTTTTCTAAATCGGCAGCCATTAAACCGACTCCAAAGGAACTTAGCCTGGGGCAAAGCGACTTTCAGAAGATTTTGAAATATATTAGGTTATTTGGGCAGGTCAGAACATTACAATTCACGCATATTTATAAGGAAATGGATTATGTTTAAATCATCTATTGAAACCTCCTTTTACTTCAAATATATTTCCGCTCAAAATGTTTTTTTTTTTAATAATGGAGTAAGAGAGAGGCATTATGTGCCAGCGCATCACATAGACACGAACAACGAATCCTCCGTCATATAAAATCACATATATTTACACCTTCTTTCGCTATACAAAAGCACCAGAGGAAAATAAGCCGGCTTAAAATAAAACGCCGTCGTAACACCGGAAAATGATATTAGATGGCGTGCTGCGTACAGATCTTATATGGGATTTTCTAACGTGGCACCAACTCGAAATCCTCAACCATCCCCTCATCTTCCCTGATACTTCTTAGCGCGCGCCACTGTTCCTCGATATCGTACTTTATTTCGGGCGATTCCTTGTCTCTTTGTCGACGGTGTTGTTGGGCTTTCTTTCTTCTATATCTACCTCGGCGAAAGACTGGAGGGGATTTTCGAAACGTGCCACAGCTGTCGGTTTTCCCATCTTAGGCATTAATTACTCGAAAGGATCGAAATGGGGTGGTGTTAGAAAAAGCACCACCTGGTCATGATACCGTTGTAGACTAAGTTACAAAAAAAATCTGCCTTGATGAATGCGTAGATCTAAATTCTACTACTTGCATGAGATCAGGAATTAAAAAAAAATCATTTTTCGTTCTTCAAGACAAATTTTAGAAATCCCAGTCAAAATCCAAAATCAAATTGAGTAGTTTGAAGACTTATAATTTTTCCATCATTAAAATTGCTTCGATGTGTACAAATCTTGGAAAGGGTTGGTAAGACTTAAAATCCAGTGTATTTGGGAAGAATGCAAATTTGGATTCACTCACAAAAAGTGCAAAATTCCTTCAAATTTACTCATAAAACTTAAAATTAGTACAAGTGCAAAGTAGTGGGCATCCAAGTTTTAAAGAATTGCTGGGAAACACAAGAAAAATGTTGAAGTTATCTTGGGTATTTCAAGACAAATTTTAATGATCTTAGTCAAAATCTAAAATCAAATCGATTAGTTTAGAAGACTTATAATATTTTCCATCATTATAATTGGACTACAATGCTGCAAATTGTGCAAGGGATGGAAAGAAACATAAAATCCCCTCTTGGGGGAATAAACTCATTAAAAAGTACAAAATTCTTTCAGATATTCTCATAAGAATTGGAATGATTGGAATTGCAAATCAAAACTGTAATTGGAAGTGTTAAGTAAGAAAGAAGTTAAAACCATTATTGGGTTGGTAACTGGACACTGTCCTCTGAAAAAGCATCTATACAACACAGGCCGTGTAAGCGAACCGTGGTGTAGAAGATGCGAACTACAGGAGGAAACGAGTTTACATGTAATCTGCATCTGCACATGTGAGGAACTAAAGGTACTCAGGCAGAAGTATTTCGGGAGAGATCTATTGGAGCCCTCGAAGGTCCTCAAGTTTCCACTGGGCAAGATACTGGGCTTTATAGAGAACACCAAGCTGCTCAAGTGGAAATAAGAGAATCAATAGGGATGATACAATGAGCACCAAGCTCAAGTGCCCGGACATCAAGTGCCCACCCTAACTTGAATGAATGAATGGAAGTGTTAAAATTTTAAAATATTACCAAGTAAAAGTCGAAAATCATTTTCATTTGAAGTTATCTTAAGCTTTTTAAGGCAAATTTTAAAGATCTTAGTTAAAATCTACACTGAAATTAATTCGTTTGATGACCTACAGTATTTTCCTCCATAAAATTTGTTTCAATATACTGCTTTAACACTAAAGTAAGTGGCCCTCGAAAGCATTCACAATCTAAATTCGTTTATAAAATTGGTGAAATTCCTTTAAATTTACCCATAAAAAATAGATTTGTCACAAGTGTAAATCAAAATACTGTTTGGAAGTGCCCAAGCTTAAAAAAAAAATGCTGGGGAAAACATGAAAATCACTTTTCCTAGAAGTTATGCTAAAGTTTTTTGGATAACTTCTAAAGATCTTAACCTAAATCTAAAATAAAGTTAAACTCTGATGGGCTTATGGGCTGAAACCACTTCCTAGATCGACTTTTCTAATTTTTAACTTAGTACTAGGAGACAGTTCCAGCTCGGAATGCCCCCAGTAGAGTATACTATGGACAGTCATAGCGGAAGTCTACGTGTTAGTCCAAAATGAAATTAATTTGTTTGCTGCCTTAAAGTATTTTCCATCTTGAAAATTGCAACAACATTCTTGATTTTTTTTTTAAGTGTAAAAAATTACTTTTAAAAACAAGTAGCTTCTGTGTGCATTCATTCGCTCAAAATGACTTATAAAGTTTGCGGTTGATACAAGCGCAGATCAATGTCGTAATTAAACGCGTTTAAACTTAAAAAAAAATTGCTGAGCATTGGTTCAAAATCTATTTCTCTTTGAAGTTTTGTAATCGTAAGCTTTTCGAGAAAAATTTGAAACGTTGGAAAGAAAACTATTGAAGACTTGACGTATTTTCCGTCATCAAAACTGATCTAACATGCTTTAGATTTTTTAAGTGTGGTTTTTATTCCGCACTTAAAGTATTAAGCGCCTTTTGGAAGCATTTGAATCGAAATTCACTCATAAAATCATAAAAGTTTTTCGAACCATAAAAACATTTTTGCACATATTAGTTGACATTTAAAGCTCACCAGATTTTTTCTGAAGAAATTAGAGATTCTCAGCCTCTAACATTGCTCCCAAATGCTTCTAATTGGAAGTGCTTTGTGAGACTAAATATAAAAAGCTAAAAGACGCCTCTCACATCAAAAAAGTGCTTCGTGAATCAAAAGGCATTTTGACAATGGTTCATCTAAAATTCTTCAATCTTAGATCTGTAGATTCTCCATAGAATTGCTTCATTTTTTTTTGTAATCATGGTCTTCAATGTGATTTTTCGAATAACTTCTGGCTTAATTAAACTAGGGTTTTCTTAGAGGCACTGCTTATTTCTTAAAGTTTAACCCTCAACTAAAGCATCGAGATGATGTAGAACGAATTAATTCCAATTATTATGGTTGACTAACTTATACGCTAAAACTTATTCTAATTTTATTGGTAATTTTGAAAACAAAAGAAAAGCAATCGTTACTGCGATCCTAGAGTTTTAAAGAAGGAAAAATTAAGCGAGTATCGAACAATAGACGAGCGTTGTAGAGGAAGCAAATAAGTGATGCGACGAGGGCGTGGCAGATCTTCTTATTGTATACCTCTTACAAGCGCGAAACACTGCTGTAAGCTGATTATCGAAAACGCCGATCCTTTTAATGTGTACAAATAAAGTTGGCCGTTGTCGGTAGCATCGGAGGGTGCAAGAGATTTCCCCCAGAAGCTCTTTCTTCTGGGAGATCGAAAAGATTTTGATCGCATTAGTCCTTCGATGTTGGTAAAATACAATGGTTAAAGACAATAGGGAAGTGGCGTTAAAAGAAAACTGGTTTATGATGCTTGCATAAACAACGTTTCTTTGGAATAATTTATATTATCGTTATTTTTCTTTTTTTTGGTATGTAGTTTTTATATCATGAAATGCACGAAGTAATAGTTTTAAATTAATTTGATTGAGGTTTGTGATTTTGTTTAAATGCAAAAGTAAGATTACTCACTTCTTTTTCTTTGGCTGATATTTCTGACTCGTAACCGTGTCTATCCATATTGCTGCTTTCTTTCGTTTCCGAGCAGGGGCCACTCGAGTTGGTTGCTATTTGTTCCTTCAGGGTGGTGACTTCTTTCTCTGCCAAAGTAGCCCTCTGTAACAAAAAAGGAGAATAGATAAATATCATAAAGATTATACAGGAAATAAAATAAAGGTTTTAGGAAGCGATAACAGAATTGAATTCGTAAATCAATTTTCAGGTGATTATTTGAAAGCAAATGGAATCATTCATGAAACAACCTACTCATGTACACTAGAGCAAAATGTTGAAGTTGAGCGCGATTATAGAACAATTATTGGAAGTGCTCGCACCATGCTGCTTAGAGAGTGTGTTATCTAGAAGTCTTTGGGCGTAAGCTGTCAATACTGCAAGTATACACGCTAAACCGTCGACCATGGAAAACCATGTAAAAATCAGTTAGCTGATATTTTCAGTAACTACGTGATAAGTTCGTACGTAACCGAATATCAGAAATAAGAGTGTTTATTGTTGAAATGAACAAACACCAAATGAACTTAGTAAAACTTTCCGAAAACATGTTGAGGCGTGCTAATTTGTATATCAAAGTTCATGGTGAACACCTTGAACATTTCCTGCGAGCTATTGAATGTTTAGATGTTGTATGTATAATATATTAGTAATTTTGCATTCATACCGAGCCTCTTTTATCTTGGCCACTCTGTATTATTAAATATTAAAATATTATTACCGAATCAATAGTACCATTCTGATTGTTACGCTGATTCACCAGCACTGCAACGATGAGGAAACGCTTTAAGGCTGAGTTTAGGGGAAAATAGCAAATTTATTATTTTACTTTATATTTGCGTGATTATTTTATACAGGGTGTTCCACCGAACTGGGTCATTAAAATTTTTCGAAGAAAGAATTTGATTTTGAAACTTGCAGAGTAGTCATAACCGATTACGGTCTATTTAAAAAAATATTTTCAGCCTTATAGCATTTCGATATACACGGTGTTTGACGTTTGCACGTTTTCCAATATCATTAAATAATATCTTATAGACTATCAGACATTAAGATATTCTACTGATGTTGACGCAAGTACACGGTCATAGGTATTAACTGCGATAGCAGCAACTGCAACATGCTATACAGGCTGTTCAGAAACTGAAGTCCAATATGGGTATTTTCAAAGCTAAAGAACTTTTTTTTTTTCAAATGGAACGTGGTATTTTTTCGGTGCAGCATCCAAGATTTTACGTCGATTGATGATAGTTTTTGAAATACTCCCATTTGTTTCACAAAACCGGCAGAAATATGCCAAAGTTCCTACCGTTAAGCAAGTTATTCGGAACACTCTGTATAGTATGTATCGAAATGATGCGTCATCTCTTCTCTCCATTCATTTGTAATAATATTTGAAGTATTTCCCGCGATATTGATTCAAATCATCTGTGTCTTGCTATGTTTATTGATTTATCTCGTGCTTTCGATAATGTCGATCATACTATACTATCTTACTTGAAAAATTAAGTGCTTACGGCATTAGAGGCAATTCTTTACGCTGGTTCGGAAGCTATTTATCAAATCGTAACAAGAAGTAGTGATTAATGAATACTCATCTAATATACGTACTGTAGAGAGGAGTACCGCAGGGCTCTGTTCTGGGTCCTCCACTTTTCCTAATATATATAAATAATTTATATGTATTAGGAAATGGGTATCGATTTTAGTATACAGGGTGCATACTAAAAGTGATATAAGGCTGAATATATTTTATTTGAATTGATCATGGTCGGTCATGACTACTTTGCAAGTTTCAAACTCAAATGCCTACTAGCCGTGTTTCTATATTTTCAATAGTTTTTGAATGACGTGTATATACGCGCAAAACGAGAAACAAGTTTCATATTTTTTAACTTGAATTTAAATTTTTGGTATGAGAACATGACAAAAATTCTGAAAATATTCAATAAAAAAATGAATAATTAATTAAGGAACTGTCTCCTTGGTATCTAATGCACCCTCATCTACGTTAAATCTGATTATTTATCTGAGTTTCGACAGTTTTATTTTAAAATTTGTTGGTGCTATACACTTCCAACATTCCTAATTATCCTGAAAAACTGCCAGTACCTTCATTTTTAACATCGTCATTTCAAGAAACCCGCTCATACCGTCCGGAAACTCTCCCGTCCGACTGTACGTCGTCTCCTTTCGGCGATAGAAGAAAGGCACCGCTCGCTCTACGGCTCCTAGTTGCGTATAAACAGTAGCGCCGTATAACCTGTGCCTGCGCTCGCGAAGTGTTTACAACATTGGGCAGTAAAACCCGCTGAGACGGGATTTATAAACGGCAATTAAAGCGGATTTGATGTCCGGAGCACTTTTCAACGGGCGTCTGCTAGTATATCGCGGCGTGTGTAGATGTGTGTAGTAACGCCGTAGGAGCGCTAATCTATTTTGGGTGGCGATGGATGGATGAATAGAGAGATAATCGGGAGACGGACGCACGGACAAACGTTTTCCGTTTAGTTAGGAGTTTTTAGGCGGTTTCGCCGAAAAGAAGGTGGGGTTTTCCGGTACGCGCGAATTTTTAGAGTTCGGGATAGTAGTAAAAAGTATTAGTATAGTAGCCGAAAGGAGTGGGGATGGTATACGTATTGTAGGTTTGCAATATACATATACAGTGGGTCAGTAAGGTATTTAAACACCGTGTAACTTCTACATGCAGACGCAATGAAAAAAATATATCAGCATTATTAACTTGCAAGACATTTGCATATTGCTAGAAGAATATGTCCTAAAATAGCAAACAACTTTTCTAGATTTTTGCCTGCCGAAAGCAATATAGTAATTTAATAAAATGAAATAACATATAACAGAAACAAAATCACATTAAATGTTCGATATAGCCCCCTTCTTGTTCAACACAAAATGATCCATTAACATGTTGCCATTTATTGTGCAAAATGCGTCACGAATACGATCCATCATGTTTGCTTTTGTTGTTGGTGGTTCTTGGTAAACTAAATTTTTCATATATCCCCATAGAAAGAAATCTAATTTTGTTAATTCTGGAGACCATGGGGACACCTTCTCCACCTATTCATAAAATTTCTTTCTAAATATCTCCTAACTACTCAGCTGTAATGGGCTAGGGCACCATCGTGTTGAAACCACATTCTCTGTCTTACATTGAGTGGAACATCTTATAATAAAAACCGTAATTGATTTTCCAAAAAAATTCAAATAGGCATCCCCGTCAACATTCCCCGAAAAAAAAATATGTTCCAATCAAGTGAGATCCCACTATTCCTGCCCAAACATTTACAGATTGCAGTTTTAAACCACGTGGTGGGATATTTGAATTCCCCATCATTGTGATGATATCTGCGCCCGCTGGTGAAGTTAAAGTGTAGATGCCGTCGCTAGATGAGTGATTCTACAGTCCAAGTGCCACCTGCAATTAGGGATACCCCGACGAAGTAGCCAATTTCGAAGCGATCACCGGACATAACCGCCACGTACGCCAACAGGGGATCAACTCGCCGAGACAACGCCCAGTACAATGAACCAACAGAAACCGCAAGTTTACCGCCCAAGTATATTATTTCTTTGTTTGTTATTTGTTGTTAACTTCGAAGCCATATTTATCTTTGCCATTTGCTTAGATTTCAATAATTTCAATAACTAAATAACGTTTCAAGGGGGCCTCATTTACCTTATCTTTTATTATTGGTTTGTTCATTTTTTCATTATTAAGGAATATATTTTATGAGTCATTACGTACATTGTTTAAAAAAAATGTTGTTAACGTGAAACCAATATCTTTCATTCATATCAGGTAGTCACTGTTTGTCCTATACAAAATAAAACTATTACTAATAATACTGCTTTTTTTCTTAAGTAATAAGTATTATGTACCATCTTTAGCAAAATAAATGCGAATTTAATCTTCAATTATTAATGCAATCGAAGCTACAGCACACTGAATAGTAATTAAAAATTATTTGCAAACAATTTTGAATTACGCATTGCTCGGTACGCAGTACTTATAGTTGCGGTTGCATAAATAATCGAAGACTTGCGGAACTTTTTTTTTGTACTTTATCAGAGTACACAGTAAGCTACTTAATAAATATCCATTAAACTTCCTCGTTTCCTACCCTACCTATAGTTGAACAACAAATCTAAGAGAAGTATATTGTATATTTATAGCAAACCATTACCTTCTATATATCAGGTATTTAGTGAACGTGCATTAATGATACTCTTTCCTTATCACAAGTAATCTAAATAGCTTGTATTAATTATGAAGGTGTGGTAGCTGTTATAGAATAGTTCACTCACAGCAATACACCTACTACTTGACAAGGGCAAATCTTTGCTTACTCCAACTACATATATTCTTTGGCTTAACTACTTCAGTTTAATTATCATAAATAATTTCATAATTTACCGGTATAAAGCAGACCGTAGGTAACTTAGATTGCTATTTGTTAGTATCAGTGTTTAGGATCTCTTTTTTACTAGTGCTAAGTAATCTGTGCTTTTGTCCCCTATCCAGCTAAGCTTTTTACTTACGATAATTGTATTTTTATTTATGATTATTAATTTTTTCTCAGTGTACTAATGGTTGCTACATTGATATTTTTAAATTCTTTAAAATGTTTAATTACGTTATTAGTTAAACCTTCTTGAAAGGCAGTTTGTAATATTTAAAAGTGGTACTTATATCAGTGTTTGTATGTTCATGCAAAGAATTTGGTGAAAAAAAATAATTTAGAAAGAATATTTTTAGGGTGGCCATTATTTGAAAAAAAAATTAAATAACTTTTTTAAATTATCACTAAGAAATCTTATGTCATTGATCTGTGTAACCCTGTTTTTCATAGCGATAGCAGTATTATATTTTTGATTCACAGGATGGTTAGAATAAAAGTTAATTAATCTACCAGAAGATGTACCAATCTAATACAATATTTATTTCCTGTAAATTTTGTTGTGCTGTGGCATTAAAATGTAGGTAAATATCGTTTAGTCGTTTATTAAATGTAATATTTAACATAGTTGGCCATTGCTGATTACTAGAGACCGGATACGGAGGACACGCTAAAACTCCATCACATATTGGAAAATGTGAAAAACTAAAGCGATCCGCATGTGTGCAACAATCTATACGTCAATGTGTAGCATCAACTTCACGAAACTCAGAACAAGAAGAATATAATACGGATCTGTGTAACGCATTAATTTCGTCTAACATACCATTAGCAAGATTAAACAATGTTAATTTGAAATCATTTCTGCAAAAGTATTGCAAACATAATATACCTGACGAAAGTACCTTACGAAAAAATTATGTCACATCTTGTTACCAGCAAACAATAGCAGAAATTCAACAATTGGTAGGGAATAATTTTATTTACATCATGGTAGATGAAAGTACGGATAAGTGTGGCTGTTATATTGCCCATTTGTTAATAAGAATTCTTCATGAAGATATTGTAGGTAAATCATATTTAATTTGTTGTAAAGAACTTCAAAAAACAAATAATGCGACAATTGCCCAATTCGTTCAAGAAGGTTTATCAAATTTCTTTTTACCTGGAAGTATACCTTGTGAAAAAATTTTACTAATGTAGTCCGACGCTGCACCATACATGATAAAAGCCGCGCAAATTTAAATTTTTTTATAGTAACATTATTCATACCACTTGTTTAGCTCATGGGTTCAATCGTGTAGCCGAAGACATTAGGAATCAATTCCCTTTGATTAATGATTTAATTAGCAATGTCAAAAAAGTATTTTTAAAAGCACCTTTACGAATCCAATTTATAAGGAGCGACTTCCCGGTGTTAAGTTGCCTCCTGAAGCGATTATTACGAGATGGGGTACATGGTTAGAGGCTGCAATTTTTTTTCGCCGATAATTTTGAAGGAATAAAAAATGTAATTCTTGAAATCCCTGCTGACTGCATAGCTCTAGAAAACTGTAAAAAGATAGTAACATCAACAGGATTGCTACAAAACCTTTTGTATATTAAGTCAAATTATAGCTTTGTTTCAAGTTCCATTCGTAAACTAGAAACGCAAGGGATGTCGCTCTCGGAATTAGTCGAAATAGTAGACGAATTTGATATGCTATGTAAGAAGGTTAAGGGTACAATAGGTAATTCTAGATAGGATAAATTTAAAAAAGTGATAAATAAAAATGCGGGTATTTGAAATTGAAGAAAGTTAAGAAATTTTGGAAGGTGAAACAGTAAACGATTTTCGACTTTAATTTTAGTTTAGAATGTATTGCAAAGTTAAAAAATGCACCAATTACATCTGTGGATGTTGAAAGAAGCTTTCTATTTCGAAACATATGTATTCTGATAGAAGACAAAACTTCTTTACACAGTTTTGAAAACATTTAATTATAAATTGTTTTAGAAATATGTTGTGAAAAAAATTTGTGCAATAAAGTTAATGTTTAAATTTCTGCTCTTATTTATTTTATATAAAAATTTTGCATATAGTCGCATTTTTTTTGTATATATGCTCCAGGTTTATGCATATTTTCTCAAAAATCGTTGCATATATATGCGCATATATTCCATTAGTTTTTCTTTGCATATAATCCGGTCTCTACTAATTACCATATTTCAACATACCGTCTCTACTCTTGCTCGCACACTTTTCTATCATACTGTAGAAGAGAATTAACCAATCATTCGTAACAGCTTGGACGCCTTAATCGAAATCAACTCTTCGTTATGCATTTTACGAACCTCCAGACATCTAATCATTGACATTTCCGCTTCCGGTCAATACAAATTGGGATCACCATCAAAGAGAGAGTATCGAGAGAAAATAAAAGACCCGAGCAGATATACAAATAAAACGCGCGCACAAGACGTCGCTCGGCGAAAGAATGAATCAATTACGCACACCAATTCTACTCTAGTTTTCCTTTTTCCTCGCGTTTCCGATTGTTTGATTCGGCCGCCTTCTTTCTCAGGCTCGAATTAACGACCAACTACGAATTGAAAAAGAAGAAGGAATAAAGAAAAAATACGAACGAATGCAAATTAAATGAAAATCAAACTGTCAAATTGGTACAATAGATGTCACTCCTACGTATAAGGAACACGCTCTAGTATTACGCGCGGACACAAAGTTGGGGGTGTTTTACAATCAATAAGGTCCTCGAGTGTCGCGTTTCAATCCCTTTCATCTCTTTTTTTTATTATTATTATTTCATTCATCCGTTTTCTTCTGTTTTAATAAGCAATCCACGGCACACCGGAATCAGCTTCAATTGGAGGAAACCGGCTCATATAATCGGAAGAAAACAAAAATGAGAAATCTGCAGTGGTAGGCGTTCGTAAGAATCCTCTTTTCCCCTTCCCCTTCCAGATGCGCTAAATAGGGGTGTTGTAGTGTTTTATAATCGAAATCGCATTCAGACGGCCGTGAAAAAACAAAAAAAAATGGCCGGTTTTCCGGTGCTAAGAAGTGTCACTCAGGCGTCACAAGGTTTGGAATCTTTATTTTTTATTGTTTTATGTTGAAATCCACGAATGTGGTATGTAATAATGTACATACGAGAAGAAGAAAAACGTCCTTACATTCGCCAAAACTTTTTTAAATATATTTAAGACAACATGTTTCGGCTCACAAATTTTAACAAACATTAAGACCTGAAGATGAAATTTGTGAGCCGAAACCTGTTGTTTTTTGTTTTAAATATATTTAAAAAGCTTTTGGTGAATGCAAGGACGTTTTTCTTCTTTTTGTACATTACTTTCTCTCCTCTACATCTTCAGGAAGTGTTTCTCATTATATATTTGAGGCGAGTGTTGTTTTATAATGACGAAAACGGGGCTGATATAAATAGCGAAATTAGGAAATAAAACTGGGTCAACAAATGAATAAATTATGCATGATTGACGAATAATGCAGAAGACGCTCTTAAAAAAAAACCTTCATTTCAATAAAATGCTAGTGTTTCCTCTGTAGATTTGTACACATTAAAAAATTTTAGTAACATGCCTTTACGAATTTGGTAAAACCGTACAGGTATTTTACTTTTAGATGTGATACTTCTAACTATAGGTATTTTTCCAAGGCATAGGAGCCGGCATTTGTGGGCCCAGCCCTAATCAAAGGCTATCCATAAGCCTGGGGAAGCGTGCGACGATTTTCCAGGCACAGATATTCGCCCTTGCTGCGTGTACAGAAATGATTGCAAAGGGGGCCACATGAGGAAAAAATAAGTATAATAACTGACAGCCGGGCTGCTATCAAGGCAGTCTTGAACCCTGTAACTAGGTCAGAACTAGTTAATAGAGACTACAAACAATCCCTCCATACACTGGCACGAGACTACATGGTGTCTCTTTTTCATTCACGTGGCAAAGACATTTTTAAAGTCATTTCCTTTTCCTAACAGCTTTCCCAGAAGTTTAGACAGTTAATTTCAATCTTTAATTAAATGAATTGCAAATAATAGAGAGAGTTCCAGTCTTATTTATTTTCAAATATTTTTGGTATACGTTTCGATCAACGATCATCCTCAGGCAAAAACGTCAAAACTATGTTTAAAATAAAAGGATGTGTCAGTAAATTATTATAATGTGATAAGAGAAAACTCTTAAGTTAAAATCAACAATTAAAGACGAAACGCATTTACAATAACACATTAAAATCTATAAAAATATCAGAAGGAACAAACAACAGCACCGAAGCGAACGTACTTTAATATAAAATATGTCTTTGCTGTTTAATTTATTTGAATAAAAGATACTATTTTAGAGAAATAGTTTGATCACTTCAAAGAAAACAGTAATATGAAATTACTTTATTTTTAACTGTAATTTTCCAAATTGTAAGAAATTTTAAGTTTTTCCTGAGAGATATTAATGTCTTTGATAATGTTTTTTTTCTAAGAAACAGAAATTTTCCCATTAATATTCACGTAAAATACATGTATTGTTTAGAAACATTTAGAAATCTTCCTTAAATTTACGTACATTTACGGAAAATTATCAAAAAAGTGATTTTTATTAAGAAAAATTACTTAAATATTTTTGTCTGTGGTAACAATAATTTAGTTCTTGCGTCTCCAACCAGAAACAGTCATTTTGCATTACTTCAAAGCGGCTGAAAACCTAACGTTTTTCGGCTTAAGACGGCAAAAATGTCACTAAAAGTTAGTACATTAAATTTACCACAATAAGCACTACTAAAAGTAGGTATTTGCTCTGTACGAAAAATCATAGATAACTAACCCCATCCAGAATTACGTTAAAGGAAATATTTGTGTAACCTTTTATTGTTTACTTTAACCAAATGATTTAACGGTCATCGGATTGTTTACCAAAATGAATCATTAAATTAAATGTTACTAATTACTGATATTATTTTCAGATATACCTAAACAGTCTGCCTAAATTAAACCTTCTTTTCTACCTTGATTATCATTGTAATGTTTAATTTGAAGAGAATAAAGCAAAAAACATATATATAGTGTATATTATAGCCAAAAAGTTATTTAGGGATATATGTTTTTTTTCTAATTTTCAATGTAATCTCCTAAAATATGTAAATCTTCTACAAGATGCGATATAGCAGAAATGCAATTAAGTATATTTCATACCGAATTCAACACCTTACAATTATTAATACAACCAATTAACTTATTTATTGTTTAAATTTGTTATCTTCACTTTAACAGCCAAATACGATAATACCAATTATTCCCAATTAATAATACTACCAATGCATATATTGACGCACGTTGTAACTTAATTAGAGTACTTATATATTTCGATATCAGTATTTAAACAGATATAAATAATAGGCAGGTTCAATGTTTGCACCTCATAAAAGCAAATTATTTATTCCTTTTGTTTGCTATGTGACCAATTGCTTAAATTAATTGATATTATGTATTTTATTATAGTAGAATCTCTCCTAACACTTTTTCTTATTGTTATTACCATGAAATAAACGAAAAAGTATGGTTTCTTGAATAAGGGAAAACGGAAGTAGGAATAATTCTTTTTTCTTCCGATCTTTTGCTGTTTTTCTCATTTATTTACGCCTACGCAATAATGTTCGCTTTCATTTCCTCAAGCCACTTTTTCTTTGGTCTCCTTCTCGCGCCTTCCTCTTCATACAACATTATTTAAACAATTCTTTCTGCTGGCATTCGGATGATATGTCCCAACCATTTCGTTCTTTCTACTACTTTTGCGTTATCTTGATGTGTATAATTCACAAATATATAAGAGCAAAACCATTTATATTGCTCTTTTTACTGATATGATGTGGCTATATTGCACTTGTAAATAATACCGCTTAAAGATATAATTTCCCTTTTCTAGCATCACTAAAATTAGGACAAACACTTCCGTATAGAATGAAATCTCTATAATGTCATTCTGAGCCATCACCGACCATAAACTTGTCACCCACATCGTAAAGCAAAGTTATATCTCCCAATAATCCGACGCCATCAAAAGCGATCATGGGAACTTAGAACTATTATACCATTACATCATTAGAAAAAAATCGAGAGCAAAAAAGAGACAAAAAGACGACACGTCCAGTTTTTATAATAGCAGAAGCTGCTAAGCTACAAGGAATGTACTGGTGGTAGTAGGGGATAAAATTAGATTCTGTTCGTGTAAAGAAGGGCATGTTGTAATGTTCCCGTATGATTTATCGGTATCTAAGGAATGCCTCTGGGATGAGACAGGCGGAATGATAAAAGTAAATCTGTCCTATCCACGTAGCAGCAGATGATGTTTAGACTATGATGATGGTGGATTATAAATAAGACTGGTTGATTTATATTAATATCAAATAATATCACTGGAGGTTGGGAGTTTATGCGCAGGCAGGCATAACCTGCTAGTAGTGACTGTTTTGTTTTTCTTTAAGAAAAGAAAGGTAATTAAAGCTTGTATGTACTTTAATAAACACCTTTAGGTATCATGCGAATAGTAATTAGCAATAACTATAAAATTAGTAATTATTTCTGGTATTTGTTTCTATAACTTAATGGTATATCTCCACATAATCATAATAATCTGAAAAGATAAACCACAACAAAGAAAAAGGGACCCATAATCGACTCCTGTGGTACTCCATGTGTTAATTGCAATATATCAAAGCTCATATCGCGAAATATTACAAACTAATTAAAGTAGCTCAAAGAGTTTTTTTTTAAATACACTAAGTCAAGAAAAATCTTTATAGTCCATGTAAGTAGTTACTGATGCAAATGAAATATCTTAGAGCAAAAAAAAGTTTCATTCTATTTAAGCATCTTTATTCCGTGGTCCTTTAACAGCACTGCTAAAATTCGAAGTAGGCACTTTCGATCGCCAGCACAACTTGAGACCTTTCGGTCTTTGATGGTTAATTAGCGAAGCACGAATTAGACGATTGAGGGTGTACTGAGATCAAAGCCGCCCTTAGTCGTAATGATTTTTCCAACCCTTTTGTATCGGTAGGGATGGCCCTTATTATTGTGGGGTTGCTGCATCTTTCGACATCTGTACTCGCTCCTAGTTCACAGTCAGCTCTTCTTGATTCATTTCATCGCTATTCGAATGATAAAAATGATTTTTAATTTATATCTAATGTTGACAAAAATATTCCAAACAGTTCAGATTATGATAGCTTTGCTATTGAACCGTACGTCCAGTTTAGTGCAGTTTGTGGTGAGGGGTCTAGGAGAAGTTTGCAGTATGACATAATATAGACAATTTGGAGAGTAACTGGTTTAAATCTTGGATGAGTAATCCTACCATTATGAGATAGGTTAAAATAATATAACTTCCAATGAATTTGATTTGTTTCTCGGTGTGCTGCGGGGTAGTATCTTTAGACCATTGCTGTTTGGTTTATTTTGTTGAATGTATTAATAATTAAGCCGATGTTATATAAGCGTAGATAGTTAAAGTAATAGGAATCTTTTGCTATTATTTTTACTGATACCTATATGTAGGTGTCCTACATGAAATAGTTCATTAAAGTATTTCAAACTGGTAGTAGGAATTCAATTTGAAACTTTGCAAGAGTAATCGTGGTCAACTAAGAGTTATTTTTTTATTTTAGTATAATTTTAATTGTTTTTGTTTTCCATGATTTGTAATCAATTTCTATTACCATTTCCAAAATTCAACATTTTTTCAGGTATATGCAGTTTTTTGACCGAATATTTGTACATAAGAGTCTATTGGTCTTAGAAGTACGGTATTTTCATGTGATTTTGGTAAACCATATAATTTCAGAACGTGTGCATTATGAATTGGTAATGATTTAGATTAATTTTTTGTAATAAATTTAAGTGATTCCCAAGTTTTTACCAATTCATTATTTTGCTTTGGAAAATTATTAATTGCATTACCTTTAATTTCTTTATGAGTTGTGCTATAACTTAATAGTGCATAAGCTCTAAAAAAGCATGATTTACAAAGCGGAAGTTAGCATAATACACTAATTTCTCCGGCTGTGTCCCGATAGATTTCACTGTTCTGATACTGTGAGTGGCTGAGTGTAGAACTCCAACGCTGGCCGCTTAGATAGCTGTCCAATGAAAATGTGTAACGCGTAGCCATAAGTAGTGCATGCTTAAGGGTTTCTTTTAACATCTACAGGTTGCCTCAACTCTCTAGTCTTATATGATTGGCTGTCTCTGATAACGTCACGGAGAGGCCTTTTTTTTGGCGCGACTTTGAATTGCTTGTACTGCTCTAACAATAGCGCTGTAAATAAAACAAGTATTTCCTACCAAGATTTTATTGTTTTATGAACATAAGCTAATGAATTATTACGCAACTCAATTTTAGGTCGCCAGAGATCATTTTCCCGATTCTCTCAGATAATATGCATTATTGTTTGCTAAAATATCTAATTATGGGAGCAATGGCAACATCATCTGATCACCTCGCTTATAAATTAGCTGATGCCAAGATGTGTGAAAGCGTGTATGGAGATACTTATCAAAATGTAGGTAGCTGAACTGCCACAAACGAAATCAACCTGTCGGTATTCTTTTAGTCAGAATTGATATAATCCTTTGCTCGCAAATTCCAGCACTGGGCGAAATTTGCAGGTTATAGATCCTTGTTAATTCCCGCGCAGTTTTTCTACAAACGAAATCAATAAGAATACCAACAGAGTCTGTGTAGTTATCGAAATATCGGTGATGTGTCGGTGGTCAGTCAAAGACGGCATTACAAACACAGAAAGTCGGGCTTATATACCATAAAATGACAGCAAATAAAAAAAGCATTGATATTACAAACAGGTATGTTCAGAAAGAAATGTACAAATAACTACGTTCGAAAACTAGATATACATAAGTGATAAATTAAAGAATGTGCCTTTAATTAAAATAAATTGATAAAAATTACATTTAAATTTTTAATTATAATTCTAAATGTTATAAACGTTATAGTGGATGCACAGAATCTAAGTTAATTAGGTTAGAAAAGCTTCATATCTGGAATAATATTATTCAATTTGTTTCTTTCACGCCCCTCTTGTGAGGGTTAAAATTGTTTATCGTCACTAGTTTTTTTTTTTCCAGGGAGGAACACATGTTCGAGGCGGTAACAAAAACAAGCGCATCAGAAAATCGACTCCTAGGGGATTCACAGTTACCAATAAATCAGATAAATTCCGTCTCGTACGTGTACACACAGATGCCTGTGAACTACAAACTTAAAACAACTACATTAGGTACAAAACAAAGAAAACAAACTCGGGCCATCGACAGACGAACCGAAAATCTGATTTGTTTACAACCAGTCGGTAAGGCACAGAGAGAGCGTACGAGCCACCCCCTTGTAATGTAACGTATTTCGGCTTCCCGAACAGTTCGATGAGACAAGAAGACGAAGAAGAAGAAGAAGAACCGAGAAAAAAAGGACCGTTTAAAATTATACACGTCAGAGAGTTGTTATAGTATAGACGGACGAGACAGTCGGTATAGGACGGTAAAAAAAATACCCCATACCATACGATAGACAGGCGGTATTAGGAAACTAAAACATTTCAATATCGTCTCCTTTAATATTTACCACATGGCCCACCCCATTTTCTTGCATCGTTGTGTTGTTGCGTGTGTTCTATCGTTCCGTCTGACTGCATGGGCTCTCGAGAAGATAGTGTTGAAGATGTGGAATAAAGGGAGTTATTTTCTTTTACTTCAAATATGTTTTTTTTGATATAATTTTTATATCTCTCAGAAATCGCAGTGTCAATAATAAAAACTACGAATAACTACAAAACTCGATAGTTTTTGATTTGAAATAGAAAAAATTACGGCTATAGTTCCGTAAGAGGGTCACTGATTTGGCGATTTATATGCATATTAACGGAAAGAGCATGTGTTCCTGAGCGTAAAATAACTATTAATTTTTTGAGCAAATGGAAAGAAAGTACTAAAAACAGTGTTCGAAAAGTGCTATTTCGAGGTTATGTGCGAGGCGTTTTTGACGGATACATAACATGTGGTAGCAATGATGCGGAAGGAAAAGTTACTAAAATTTAAACATACCAAAATGAACTAGATTGAATTGTGACTGCAATTGTCAGTTTAGCCATTACAATTAATTTTTCTCTAAATCCTCCTCTTCTTTATGGTGCGTAGACCTATTTGTAGAGATGTTTTGCTTGTTAGTTCCGCCGAAATAAAATAAATGAAATAAATTTCTGATTTCTTTTAACGTTAAAGACCTAATTCTGACTATTACAACATCCGTCCAGGAAATGTTGATGGAGAAGAACATAATGTAATGCATCCATGACACTGCTTGGATAAGTGTACACAAAAGATAGTCCATATTCGATTTAATGATCCCATTTCAGTGTCTACTGAAGTTTCGATGTACACACATTCTTGCAAGGAGAGACACCTTCGAGTAAGACATTGGAACTCTCCTTTTACGGGAAAATTGAATTGGCATGGAAGTTGTTATTGCGATGGCAGAAATAGGTCAGACAAATTTACGGTTCCAGAAAAGCAATATTCAAGTGGAGGTGTTGCTGAAGAAAGCGAAACTGTGATCATCAGAGTCACGACAAAAATCACTGGATACTTAGGAGCATAGAAAACGATTCGGAGTACTTTAGGACGATATACCACCAGTTATATCAGGGGATCTTAAAATACATAAAAATAAATATAGGTAATGTGACCGATAACAAAGACATTTTACGATATGTATGTACAGTGTAATTCAAATTAAATGTTTAAAATCAAACAAATTCATTACATTATTGTGATTTAAAGATTTTATTTAATAAAATTGAATAAAGCGGTTTGTTGTTTCTATATCGTCTTTTTATAATTCGGTTTTAAATGTGAAACGAAGCATTGGTCTACATATTAAATTAAAATACGGGATACGTAGTTGTTTTTAGGGGCATTAAGAAAGAAGAAAGAACTCTACACCTCATTATATTCACAAAATCCATTTATTCAAACAAGTCATTAATATTTTTTATTAATGCTTTACTAACGATGTAATCAAATAAATTGCTTTTATATAAAATAATTCTTTTATAATTATAATTTCAACTATACAATACTAATTATTATTTATATGAAGTATGAATTTGTTTCTATCCGATAAACCAACCAATTATAAGAAACCAATAATGAGATATGTGAAAACTTCTTAATAATAATTCTTACAATTGTGCTGTTCAAAATAAACAAATACTTTAAAACAAACAAATTTCAGGATATTGTACCTAACCGCTGCCTAATTATTACTTTAATTTACAATTGATTCACATTAACTTAACAAATAAGTTTGTATTTGGCGCCTGTTTTATTTTAAAATTTGGTCACTTTTAGTAACTTTTTCTTCAACATCATTGGTACATGCTAAATCCGTCAAAAACGCCTCGCACATAACCTCGAAATAGCACTTTTCGTACACTGGCTTTAGTACTTTCTTTCCATTTGCTCAAAAAATGAATAGCTATTTTACACTCAGGAACACATGCTCTTTCCGTTAATATTGATATAAATCGCCAAATCAGTGGTCCTCTTACGGAACTCTTACCAAAATTACTTCTAAAATCTGTGATATCTTTAAAGTAAAAAAAAAACTTTTTTTTTCAAATAGAAGGTGATAATTTTTAGTGCGGTATTGAATACAGCGCAAAACTCTATTAAGAATTAGGGTATTTATTTCCGATAGTTTTTGAAATATTCACACTTATTTTATAAAATCGGCAGAAATATGCCAAAGTTCCTACCTTTAAGCAAGTTATTCGGAACACTCTGTATATCATGTTTTAAAATGATGCGTCATCCCTTCTTCCATTCATTTGTAATAATAATTAAAGTATTTATTGTGACTAGTTCCCTTATTATTATTAAAATTTATTTAATCGTGCACAACATACACCTTAATTAGCCATGTTTATAACACAGCAATAAACGAGCACATTGTCCACGTTATATGACAACATATGCTTTCAAAATTAGGAAACATTAATATAAACTCATCACAAATGATGCGAGCAATACACTGGACCCATAGAAACTACACTATTCCATTTAAAATAAGAAAGTTGATATCGACAACCTGTATATCAAAAGTGCTATAAAATATTTTTTTTTAAGTAGAGCATAGTCGGCCATGACTACTCTGCAAGTTTAAAACTCATATTCCTACTAGAAGTTCGAAAAGTTCTAATGACCAAGTTCGGTGCGACATTTGTTTATGGATGAAGTGTACATAACCTCTTATATTTGTTTAGTAAGTAAAGTTTTTCGAATTTGAAAAAAATATGGGGTGGGAGGTTGTTATAGGTAAATAATAATTGCGAGGGAGGAACTATTTTGTCGCTATCCTTTAGTACTACCAAAACAATTTTTGATATGTTTATAATTTGGGAGATATTGAAGCAAATAGCGAAGGGTAGTGTTGCCGATAGGGCGTTACATCCTCCGAAAACGAGGGATTTAGCAACTAAGAAACTTGCCGTAGTTCTTACACTACACCAGTCTATAAACCAACCAACTAATGGTGCTTTTAGATGTCTGAGATCTCATACAATCTTACTCAGTTATTGTAGAATTTTGTGAATGCGTTGATGCTGAATTTGTCACTTCTACGTTGATGTGTTTAAATAACAAAACACACAAAACCCTTTTTTTTTGGTAATTTCATATATTTACATAGTAAGATATTTACAAATGTATTGTCGCTTGAAATGTCGGAACAGAACTGCTTATTACAATATGGTTTTGAACTAGTAGTCCCTTGTTACACTGACCATTTTCCCTTGGTGGGGTTATAAAAGTGATTGCGTGTGGTGTACAAAGGAACTCTAGTGGTCGTAAATTACAAATGAAGAGGGTATCTGACAGAATAAAGAAAGAATCGAAAAAGGGAAAGATGTCTTCACTATTAACTTCTTAGACTGAAGGAACTTAAATCTAAATATGGGGACGTAAGAAAACTAAACTACGGAGTCGGGTTAGGACAAAACAAATGTATATAATTCTGTTCTAAACAGTCATGATGTAGTGAGTGCTGGCTCAGTTAATAAACTGTCACATAATCTGACAGTCTCGCTTAAACTGATTTGAACAAAGTCAATTAGAAAGGTATTTTAACTGAGACAAAATACGTGAGTGAGATTATATGAGATCTCTGACATCTAGAAAGCAGCATATGCTTCTTTGTTAGAGTCCAAGAATCATCAGTGGCATAAGTAATCCTCTGTATAATATAAAACAAAAAAAAATCCAAAATAAAGAAAAAAAGTCAAATAGATTTCCAGAAGAATTAAGACGAACCACATTCCCAGCCTGATTAAGCTAATTTTTCAACAATTCATGGTCTACTTCGCAATATCGATTCCAATGCACAGGGATTAAGCTTCAAAATCGTCACCGAGCACAACTTTGGAGACCGGAGGAGACCAATCAAGCCCAAGACGATCTCCTCCGAAACATCTAAAACCGAATAAACAAGGAGCTGTAAAGCCCGCGGAGGGGGCTGGAGGAGGAAAGCCCTAATAATTAGAGACCCGCCGATAAAACAGACGGAGACCGCCAGAGAGAAAAAGACAAAGACGCCGGCATCAATTACTTAATTAACTAACGTGATTAGCAAGGCGATACAATAATCGGGAGCCTGAGTTTACTAATCGGATTGCGTTCATTCGGGAGAGCGAAAAAATCCGGTCCGTAATTACCGAAAATGGAATGGGGGCTCACGATTTCAGAGAGCTGCGTATCTACTCTTTTGTTCTCCGTTTTACTCTTTATCGTTGGGGCGGGCGGATTGAGTGGTAGGAGTGACGGCAGGCTATGGATGAAGATGTGTAGGTGAGTGAATTCGATTGGAAAATTTACCTCGTTGTTCTAGGGCGAAAATCCAATCATTATTATCTCCTGATTTGATGGCATCTGTGAAGTACGTTCACGTCCATGGTTTAGTTTCAATGTGTTTACATCAGCTTTTATCATCAATTCAGAGATTACATTACAAGTGGCAAAATGAAATGGGATGCAAAGTTCTTGTTCAAGAATGCTTCGATCTGACGACAGTAATTCTTATATTACATCTTTGAAATCCTTCAGTACTTCTATATTGCTGATGTACCATCGAAGACAAATTGACTCAAAATTAAAGAGAGAAATATTGAAATACTAAAAAAACTCCAATGATTCTATCTCTATTTAAGTCAAACTTGAGTCAAGACTTTTGTGTTTGATAGTACATAGCATATTTATTTATAAACAGCTAAATAATTACTTAGACGTATAAGATATCTAGTATTCTATAATTTTTTTTTTATTATTTACCACAATTTTTCTGCGACCGGTTTCGATTTTAGCAAACCTTCATCAGGCAGATTTTACTTATAATAGCCAGAAAATGAATGAAAAGGTGAGCTTAGTGTAGTGAACTTTGTGATAAGTGTGTGGGGTAATAAATATTTGTTTCGCATGGTTATGTCCAAATTGAGTGTAAAGGATAATGAAAGCCAAATTTAATAGAAAGTATCGGTTCTTTAGTCGAGACTAGCCAAGGGTCATATTCAGAGTCATGAGCCTAAAAATATGGCTCTAAAGCTGATTGTTTAGGCGAAACTGCTCTGAAACACCGATTGGTTCGACAATACAAACATTTGATGGTGGTTACTGAATAGGAGAGTTAAATATACCTGAACCAAATTATCTGGCTACCATATTTTGATTAAATTTATTACATATATTGTTAGCATAACTATACGAAATATTTCATGTTATAAATCATATGGTTGCATACACCATACTATAACCAAAATTTTATTAAAAATAATCAAATCATTTCAGTTAAAGTTTACTTATGAAACTTAAAAAAAAAATCGAACATTATATTTAAATGAATATTTAATTAAATTAACTATAATCTGTATTTTTGATTTAGCAATGCATTGAAAGCAATTGTTTGACTGCATAATATGTAGGATCTTTGGTTGATGTTTTAAACGCTAAGCGTTAACCCCACGTATTGGAAGTTGATTGCTACTGTTAGGATACAGTGACGGGAGTTGCTCTTACAATGATCACGTTACTTATTACATGTTTATCTGGCAAATATACCAGATACCATGCTATAATTGTATTTATCGTGCCATAGTACCCAATATGTTCTATTACTGGAATGAAATAAGAAAAGCGCCATCTATGTGACAATCTCCGTACAACGCATCAATATTTAGCGTATTTGCTATACTTTATGGGGAAAAAAGTGCTGTAAGAAAATTCATGATAGGCGCTCCGAAAAAAAAAACATTTTTGTTGATTTAACCAAAAATTGTGTTAGAGCGATTTCAATGAAGTTGTTCTCAGCAGTTAGGCATAGAACGTTGAACGTCTAAAATATTTCGTTAAAACAACAAAGTGTTTGTACTTGCAGCTCTTTACAAAATAATTTGGTTGAGATGACTATACTTTTTGACTAAATATTTTTGTTGCTACAACGTTTAATCTTAGTTTATTTGTAATAATCTTGTTGAATTATGAAGCTTTTCTTGATAAAATATATTTTGTTGCCGCAAATAAATCGGTTTTTTTCTGTGTTGGCTTAATCCAACACTTTTCATTACATTTGATTGAGTAATACACCTGTCTTTCATTATCCTTTAAATATTTCGTCATTATTAGTATGAAGAAGGTGAAAATGCAGCAAATGTAACGGTTTGATCATTTAATGAGAATAAAGGAAGAAAGACACGTGAAAGCTATATAGGCGAGGCCATTGATGAATGGGACAAGAGGGAGACCTAAGATTGAGTGGAGTATAATATACACTAAATGATATAGAAAGGTAGATTTGACAGAGCGATGCATTGATTGGCATGGTGGATATTTTTTATTACGATATTCGATTCTTATACTAATTCTTTGCTACAAAACGAAAATAAATAAAAAAAATTCGTTGTTGAAGGGAGGTTTGAACCGTCTGAACCAGGCTTCATATCGTACATATCAGTGATCGTACTACGTAATTAAGGCTTTATCTTAGTGATCTTTTGCCATGTAATACCTTCATCTTCAAAGTGCCGCTTAAAATTAAACTACGCTTAACGTGTTAGTACAATCGGGCCTAAGAAGAATTACTGATATTTGAAAATGACGATTCATACATTCAATTCCGCTTAAATATTTTCTTTTTAGTATTACTTAACTACCCTTATTCAAATCATTTTAATTTTGTATTTCGTAAATCTTGCTGACTCCTTGTTAGTCGGATAGCGTGTATATGCACTGAGAAAAATACCGGACGTGATATCAATAAACTGCATTCATTGAGTTAATTTTCATCGACAGAACGAAATGTGTCATTGTTACGATAAAATATTATTTACTATCTTCCATTAAATAATAACAAGATTAATTAGTGAAATGAATTAGTTCTCATTATTGCAACAAATCATTGTACATTAATTTAAGGATAATATTTGTTATGATAACTATATTTATTCAATGCGTTTAATAAATAATTTTGTAAATAACATGAATATGAACCAATATATTGTAATGTTATTCTTCTCTCTCTCAAGGTGAATTAATTTTGTGAATCCGTTTGTCTAAGACATGCGTTTGATTCCACATTTATCAATATCAATTTTGAAATAATAATAAAAAAGAATGTTAATTAATGTTGAATATTTACAATTTATATATAATTTATACTATTTCATTTCCAAATTCTTGACAAAACCCTATTTCAATCCCTACTAGCTCGAATTCTTTATGTATGGTGTGTGTATGTAAATAGATAAATTTTGCAATCAATAAAAAATGAATATTAAAGTCCGACCTTAAAACAAATCTTCTTTAACAGCTCCTATTCAATTTTTGCACCTTAACTTTAAACCAACCTTCAAATAGCATCTCTTGAAACAATTCTTCTATATCTTTTTCTTTAACAGCTCCTCTTCAATTTTTGCACCTTTAGCTTTAAACCAACATTTGAATAGTATTTCTTCAACTAGTATTTCTTGAGACAAGAATTCTATCAACTTGCGTTTAATATTTCTTTATATTATATGTCCTTAATTTTTAGAACTTTTATTTTATCTTTCAAACCAATCAATATTTTTTTCGTAACTAATCAATAATAAAATCACTTTTTATTTATCACCATGTGCACCAGAACACACATATACGATGAATTGCACACAGCCTCCCATAAACATCGTATTTTATCTTGACAATTTTAAATGACTTTGAAATTTTATGAAATATCAACACTTGCAAAGTGTTACATGCCCAGTCTGTATTAAATTAAACATTAATTTCGTTTATAAAATAATATAAATTATATATTTTAAGTTTATGCAAACACTGAAATCCTATAATAAGTAAATACATAATGAATTCCAAAGCTAATATTACATTACATTACAATATATTGTTATTTTTAAGTACACTTTTCATAAAATTATTCACGATATGAAGGCAATGAAGTATTAAATGTACCTTCTTCGTTAGTTCAATGATTTGCAATTTATTGTAAGAATGTACAGGTAACATATCTTAAAGAGTACGACAGTGATTAAATTACCGACATACGCGCCGTCGCTGACTGAGTGAGAGCTTGGCGTGTGGCACCTAGAGGGCGTGTATCTAAACTCATGATCTCTTAGAGGAAAATAGAGAGTAATAAGTAAATTGAGTGAATGAAATGCGATTATTGCATCAATGAATTAAGATCATTATTTTAATTAAAAGTCTGCTCTATGGCAATGTCTAGTTCAGTGTGGGTACCAATATTTAAGAATTTACATATCTTTTTCTGTTACCTTGCTTAAAAAAGCATTTAATTGATGAACAATCAATACTTTTTTAGATAATGAGCTTGACCAACATTTTCCTTGCAACTACATTTCGCTACATTGCAAAAAAAAACTCGTATTAAAATTCTAATTACCCCCATTTTATCGGGCGACACAACGCCTAATAAATATTACGGACGTAACATATAATTCCGTCACGCAGTTCGACCTACATCCTGACGATATGGGAATAACTCGCATTCTGTATACGCTATATAACCGTAGAATTACTCATTTCGCCCGATATCTCGGGAACGCCGGCCGTCTTAAATATAATATCCGATTCAATTTCTCGGTAAACCGCCGCCGCGTCGCCACCCACTCGATATTTCAACCCCCTTCCCCTCCCCCTCATACGTCCTCCCGCAACGATCCCCCGCGTGCAGTAATAATAATATTCGAAAACGTCTTGCCGGGTTAGATTTATTAGGTGACGCGCGTACGATTCATAAATTCAGATCAAGAGTTAAAGAATAACTCGCGCCCGCACAAATCCACCCACCCACAGCGCAGCGGGGAGGGGAGGGGGGTGAACACCCCACCTGAAACAATACCCGGCGATTTTCCATTAACGTTTTAAAGAAGCGGGTTTCTAAGGGCCATATTGACTACGAAGACATTGCCGCGCGACTAGTGAGTGGGGTGGTTTTCGCATACGCCGTGAATAAGGGGCGGCAGTCAGCCCCCCTCACCGCAGGTGGAGTGAGTCGCAAGCGTACTGATATTTATCACGGCACACTTTGCATATTGAACTTATTTATATGTTTATATATGTATGTGGTGAAAATGAGAGGGGGTGGGTTCGGTGTAGAGGGTGAAAATGGGGCAATATATGAAAGGGGACGTTGTTTTATGATATCCGAGGTAGCGCGTAACGATTTTTTTTCCATAACGAAACTGCCATTGCAATCGCGTGAATATGTTTTCGTGTTTTTTTTTTTTTAATACGTGGGGGTGTCAGAAAATAATTTTTAATTAGCTTAGGCGACTGTTTGTGTTCTAGGAATGCTATTATTAGAAACTGGAACATTTCTATGTTGAAATTAAAAAATTATCTGCTTTAAACGTTGATTACTCCTTGGTTTTTTCATCAGAAGATCATTATCTCATGTTAATTCTACCTCATTCTTCTAAGATTTAAATTTTTAGAATATTTACTCATTTTGCCACTCCCTTACTGATGAAAACTGTACTTCTAATTGATAAGCTTTTTCTGGCTGGTTAGTAGATGTGTTTATTTATTAGAAACGTTATTTTCTTTACAAAACATGGCTCAATCGTTACATCGTTACTATGTTCTAACAGCACTGAACACTAATGTTTCTGTGCAATGATGGGAGATGGCGCCACTGGAAATTCCTGATATCTCGATTAAAAAATCGTGGGAATTCGTGATATATAAATAATAATTTATTTTTCAAATTTCGTGCCAATTTTAGATTGGGATAAAACGTTTTTATTTTGTTGGATAATTAAAAGAGCAAATATAACGTTTATCGAATATTATTAAATTTGCTATTATGTTTTTTGAAAAACGTTTACTTTACAGCCAAATTTAAATTTCCTAAAATTAAAATTAATTAATAAAATTACCTACCATTTTATACTATATTAATAGTTATCTTAAAGCCTTTATTTTGAACTTGAAGAAATTTAAATTTGGCTGTATGGTACCACATATATTTCAAAAAAGAGATAGGTACAAGAAAGCATATATATTTAAGTATATGTATATATTTTTATTACGAACACTACACAACGTAAACAGCTATAACACAATAAATATCTCTCTCAATAACAAATAAAAGTTGCATATTAATAATCATTGATATGATTTATTAATCAGATTCTTCAGAATCCAGTGCACATTATGAATATTATATCTCCTATCCATTCTTTGTATGAGGTCTCTTGTTACTTTGAAATTAAAACATGTGGATTTACTTCTTGCTATTAAGCTCTTGGTAAGTAATAGACTACTTAAAGTATCATTTTTCAACCTATTCCTTATTTGGGTCTTGTTCAAATGAATCTATGAAAAAATTCTTTCCACACTAGCACTTGAATGTGGAAGAGATAACAAATGCAATATAAATTTACTTAAATTTCCAAATTTTTGCTCTCCATTTCCCAATGTGATTCGAGACACATTTTTCCAAAACTTAATAATATTGTCATTTTCGCTCAAACCGAAATCTACAAAATTGACATTTCTCAGCATTCGGCATTCATCATTTAAGTTTGGTAAATTGTTATGTAAGTGTGGGAAATGTTTTGCATTATCACATATGGTATTAAGTTTCTTATTTACTACTACTAACGGATTCATAAACATGAATTTAGGAAATAATGAATTTTTCAAAGGAAATCTTTTCATAATTTAATTAATATTTAATTAATGCTTTCTATGTAAAATTCGAAGCATTTCAGCTTTACTATATGAAGAAGATTTTCATCCATGCCACTGTTATTTATTGCAACTCCAAAATACATTTCTTCTAAATTTACAGGATATAAAAATGTAAAGCCACTAGATATATAAAGTACTGCAATACATAAAGAACCTGTGTTGGAGGAGAAGTACATTTTGGACCCAAAATGGCGGTTAGGACGAGGAGATGTACACACCAAGTAAAGAATAACCTTACTTTTGTGGTTGTCTTAGACAGACGTCAGTTCATTTTCTTTATTTTAATTGTGTACTTCTGTTAATTGAACATCCTAGTGTCATGTATTTGATTACTTTTTTAGTAGAATTTCTGACTGCAACAGTCTAGAGGACGCTCTGGCATTAAAAAAACGAATAGATGATACCTCCTTTTTATGCTTTAGTACGACCAGATACGCTGTGGAAGGATGTTGCTCAAATGTTCTCCCTCTATTCCAATATTCAAAGTTAAAGTGCTTAGTTTAAGTGAAATAGTGTGTATGAGTCTCTAGTACATAAATTATTATCGACTTACGTACGATAAAGAATTTACGTGCAAACAAATGGCGTTTTATTTAATAAATGGTTCTAAAGGTAAAGTAGTCTGAAAACAACGTAAATAAGAATATAAGCATCTCAGGTATGTACGTAAAATGATGCAAATTCTCCTCTCACTACAAACTGCACTAAACTGGACGTACGTTTCAATGGCAAAACTATCATCATAAGCAGAAACACTGAACTGTTGAATGTAAAATGAGTTTGCTTATCTAGTAACAATTCGTCATAGAAATATGAATACGTTTAATTTAAAAATTAAAAGTTCCCACATTTTTGAGACGTTTATCTGTGTGATTCTATGCTTAAATGACGGGTAAATCAGTATATGCAACATTTGAAGGTAAAAATTACTGAGTATTCGATTCGTACCGTGAATACATCTTAACTAGTAACATTAATTTTAATTTATCGATGTGAGGGGAAGCTAATCATTTGTCGAATATCAAATTACGTTTAAGTTCTTTGAACAAAAGGAATATTTCTATTTCCTCGTAAGGTATCTAAAATAAAGTTTTGCATATCACTTATTTCTAAATAAATTAAAATGTAAAAACTTCATTTTGGTTTTGTAAAATCCCATTTTTAAGTCGATGTAAGGTTATAAGATTATAAGATAAGTTTTCTCAAAACTGTGGCTCAATTTAAAAAAGGTACTATTTCATTTCTTGATATCTAAGAGAAAGAAATCAGAATTTTGTTGCAGCTGTAATTTCTTTTTTGCTACATTAAACGAAAACGTCAATTATACTAATATCGTGCACATAATAGGTACGTAAAACATCAAATTCAGAGAAAAAAGTATATCATTAGCTTTAGAGAAAAGTGCACTTCATCCGTGCTACTAAAATTGTGCAGTGATTCCCTCAAGAAGTTGAATAGGTTTCCATAACTTACACATCCTCTTAGTGCTAATACCAGTTTTATTAGAGACTTGCAATAACTGTGGTCGAAACTATTTCTAACATCACCTAGCAAAACATTATCGTATGCTCATCTGCTCAGAATTTATAGTAAACTTAGGGCATGTAATGACGACTTGATACGAATAGGTTAATCGCGTTATCGTGTGTCGAGTTAAGATAGAGGTTATTACGACAGGATTATTTTAATATCGCTATAAGCGATATTGATGCAAATGAAACCGGAGGCACATAAGAAAATTATACACTTTGTTTTATTATTTACGATATCGCAAAGGTTAATTGAACAATAACGCTTTGCATACAGCTAAATATTATGCACAAATACTCTTTTTATGTGCTATGAAATTGGTATTTAAGTTGGTGAAAAAATAAACTCGGAGCAGGTGTTGTTTTGTTTGTGGGCGTTTTTGGATGATGTTGTGACTTGTTTTCTATATACATATGTAGAACTTTTAGGGGATAAAATATATTTAGAACTAGATATAGAATGTGTTGTAAAGTGGTTCAATATCATACCAAGAAAAATCATTTATATTCTTTTTAATTACCCTTAATTATATACAAAATATATTATCAACAGTAAAAGAAAGAGAAAGAAAAAGGCAAACAAAAAAGATTCAATCTGTAGACCAATCATAAGCGGTTATAAATGATTCTGGTCTATCTAATGTGATTTAATCATAATGGTGATATAAATTTTTGTTTATAGATGCAGCAACTCTGTCAACAATATGAACATATGAGCAAATGTTGTTTTCTCATCAATAAGGTGCAAATGTCCATGTAAGTTCACTGTGAAAGAAAAAAATTCAAGATTTACAGCCTTAAATAAATGTGGGGCCTGACAATATCATTTAATTCCTTAGGAAGGAAGACTAATTAGATAGGAAATGTGTTATGATGAAATTTATTCTTAGCCGATAGTGTAAATTATGTTTTTTTTCTTTCTTGAGATAGCGGCTTCTTTTGAACAATTTAATGGATAATTTTACTAAATTAAATCATTTTTTAACGTTTCGACAATTTTTTTATTGTCACCACCAACATTTTAAAATTTTACATAAAAATTTACATTTTTTTAAAAAATAAATAACATTAAAATGTTATTTGTCAAAGTACTTTAATTTACATGTGTGTGACATCCTGTAAACTAAACGTATAATGTAAAAAAGGCATTGATGATTTTCTGAAGAAGACAATACAAAATTTGTCGAAACGTTAAAAAATGATTTAATTTAGTAAAATTATCCATTAAATTGTGTAAAAAGCCGCTATCTTAAGAAAGAAAAAAACATAAGGAAATCTGTTATATATAAAGCATTGAAATGGTATTAGTCTATAGTTATACTCCACATTTGGTTTTATCAGTTCATTGTTCGCATTTTACAAAATATTAATTTTGTACTTTTGTATTACAACAAATAATTTTTATCTCACAATCAGAAAAATCTAAAATTTGATTATTTTGAGATACAATAATTTTGTTGCAACAGCTCTTCAAGAAACTGCAAGATTATTCAAAAGTCATTTTGCTATTGAAATCATTTATTGTAGCATATTTTATATTGTTGGAAAATAATGTGACACTGATTCCAAGCAGTACTTAGCACATTTAATTTATTTATTATATTTTTGTTTTATTTTATTGCTACAAGTGCTTTATTTCACAATTAGTGTTGTGAGTAGTTTTTTTTATAGGCTTCACATAGCAGCTAATGTCTTAGTAATCAGTTGATTGAACTAATAAAAGAAGTTTTCTTCTTTTTATTAGTTCAATCAACTGATTGAAAAGCTCAAAAGTGAAAATTTTTAAAAATAAATTAGGGCAGTATTATAGATAACGTCTTATTGACTAGTTCATAGTTGTAACGTTCTAGATATATACTTTTATTTACTGTAATTTTGTTTTACTATTTGAGCATTTTATTACATCAGTTCTTGCATTTGCCTCTGAAAATGTTATATTTAAACTGGTGTTGTTGATATTGAATATGTTCAAGTTAAAGTTATATCTTTTCATAAGGAAGAAATTTCACACCTTAATCACTATTTGTTTCAAATAATTCGTTTCTTAGAACCTAACAAATATTTCTTTGCTACTATTTAAAAGAATAATTTATTTAGAATAATACATATTTATTAGGGTACACTTATACTACGGGCACGTTGCTGGACGGGCCATTGCTACTAATGCCCACGGATAGCATGGCACCCGAAATTATCTTCACTGAAAAGGTGAAAATCTCCATACCGAACAGAGACCAGGCACGTAGTGAGATCACTGCTATTGATAACTGGTTCACGGACGGATCCAAATCCAGCCAGGGGACAGGAGCCGCTATTTGTGGGCCCAGTCCTAATCAAAGGATATCCATAAGCCTGGGGAAACATACAACGGTCTTCCAGGCAGAGGTATTCGCCCTTGCAGCCCGTGCAGAAATGATTGCAAAAGGGGCCTACATGAGGAGAAAAATTAATATAGTGACTGACAGCCAGGCTGTCATTAAGGCAGTCTCGAACCCCGTAACTAGGTCAAAACTAGTTAGGGACTGCAAACAATCCCTCAATGCACTGGCACGAGACAACACGGTGTCTCTGATTTGGGTGCCGGGACATGAGGATATAAAGGGCAACGTAATAGCCGATGAACTAGCCAAAGAGGCTCTAGAGACACTTCATGGGTCCAGAGCCGCATGTGGGATTACTAAGGATTCCGCAAGAAGGGAGATCTGGACCTGGTTAGATAAAGAAAGTACAAAGAAATGGAGGTCGACAGAAGGTCAACTCATACCAAACGCTGATAGGGGATGGGGATGGTAGTTTCTCTGATAACCTACCCAAGCGCAGTAAGAAAGAAGTTAAAACCATTACTGGGTTGGTAACTGGACACTGTCCTCTGAAGCATCTATACAACACAGGCCGTGTAAGCGAACCGTGGTGTAGAAGATGCGAACTACAGGAGGAACGAGTTTACATGTAATCTGCACATGTGAGGAACTGAAGGTACTCAGGCAGAAATATATCGGGAGAGATCTATTGGAGCCCTCGAAGGTCCTCAAGTTTCCACTGGGCAAGATACTGGGCTTTATAGAGAACACCAAGCTGCTCGAGTGGAAATAAGAGAATCAATAGGGATGGTACAATGAGCACCAAGCTCAAGTGCCCGGACATCAAGTGCTCACTCTAACTTGAATGAATGAATGAATGTTATATTTAAATTGGTGTTGTTGATATCGAATATGTTCAAGTCAAAGTTATATCATTTCTCACCTTAATCACTATTTGTTTCAAATAATTCGTTTCTTAGGACCTAGCAAATATTTCTTTGCTACTATTTAAAAGAATAATTTATTTAGAATAATACATATTTATTAACGACAAAGAAATCTTTTTCTCAGTGTAAGAAAAGTTACACTAAATTACGTAATACACTAGAAGTGTATAGACCATTTGTGAAGCCATAATCAGTTTTACACTATTTTTAGCGCTATTTAATGTGGATCTCCCCATATAAATGCTACTGTATTTCTAGTATTAAATAGCGTAAGAAAATATGGCAAATCACAATTGCAGTAAATTTAACTACAGATTTTCCCTAAGTATTTTTATCATATATGAAAAGTAATATTTTGTAAGCGTGGGCATGCAGATATATTGAGATCTCCATTTTCTTTACACTACCGCAACTAAACCAACCTTCCCTACTCAAAAAAAAAAAAAGTTAACGAACCAATTTAAAAACATTTTCATCGAATATTCATTTAACCACAGACTATACCTCCGCTCTTCATTAAATTTTCTCCTTGACTGGTTCCGGGGAACCACCTACTGTATCCTACATCGACGCAGCCAGGTCTATTTTACCGCTCTCCACTTTCCGGTCGGCCCGGAGAACCGAACTCCGAGGGTGGAAAATTGCCGTAGCGCGCGGTCGGTTATACGATACAGGGAGACCGCGCTATCGTTCCCGGAAAAAAAAAAAAAACCAAACGGGTCTTTAGGTTTTAAAACTAATCCGAGGGATCGAGCATTCAAAATGGAGTGATTATTTTTTCCAATTTCGGTACGCCTCGTATATATAAGAATCGTTATTAGCGGTGTCGAAAAACCGCTTTTGTTTCCCTCGCCGTCTTTATTTAACGGCCTAGCCGGGGGGATCAACCCGGCGCATCCGCCCGCCTCGTTTGCACGGATCTCTTCCTCCGAGGGACGAACGCGCAGGGCCGACGCGGCTCGTATCATAAAACAGTGTCTGACTCTGAATTAAAAATCAAAATATATTGCCGCGGTATTCATATATTCGGTGGGGGTTTCGCCCGGTTTTAATAAGCGATAGGCTCTGCTCGGTTCGCCTTGGTAAATCCAGCGACGCGCGATACGCGTTGGCGGATAGAGCTTTTTTACGGCCATTATGTTATCTGTAAAAGTTCTATATAAGTTTGTTGTGCACATTAAGTTAATGCATATTACAACTATGAGAGTACTTGGATAACTGAAGGTAATGAGGTATGTCCATACTTTGGAGGGATATGGATACCAGAAAAGAGCCAGTGTACTGCAAGGCTCAGTATTAGGGCCCATGTTATGAAATATTGTATACAGCGTACATAGATATTCTGCACGTGGTGACTTAATATGTTAAATTCTTAGCATATTGAATCTTAAATCTCCAATCTATAATATTATGCGTCTGCATGTTATGTTATCATCACTATATAAGCGCACCCTCTGTTGGTGTTTTACGGAATCTGTTGTTTGGGAGAGTTTTACCTGTTTATAAGGTAAGTAATATTTTATTTATCCTTTCATTTAGACGCAAGATATTAGTAATAATCTTTCGTACACTTAAAAGGTGGGTTTCTGAGGTTCAAATAGGCATAGTTGTCAAATATTCTATCGTCTTGATTATGTAAAAATTGGATTATTGATGGGGGGGTTACTAATATGGCACAGTGGTATGCCATATTTATACCCACACTATGCCAAAATTGAATCCTACACTGTAAAAAAAGTTGCAGTAAAATTACATGTTAAATCGTTGGTAACAAAGTTGCCTACAATTTTACAGGTAAATTTGCTTCATAAGGTGAAATTTCTACCATCTAGTAAATTTCACATGCTGATGTGTTTTTCAAATTGTACTGTAAAATTCGTATGTAATATTTATATGAACTCTATATTTACCGAACACTGGAAGTAATTTTCATATGTATATTTTTATAAAGAGGCAAGCAACTTACCTAATTCTTTTATAGCACCTAATAGGTCATACTGAATCGCTCAACCAGGAATCAAGAATGAACACGCTTACGCGAAACCTACGATTGTTTGTGACGTGGATGATATCATTGAGCCAATAAGTTCGACCAACGAATAGAATTACCTACGCGCACAGATAAATAATCCAATAACCAATGACATTGCGGCGTATGAATTTCGTATTTTCCATGATATCTATAGTTTTACCCGAAAATTCAAGTAAAAACAAATAAATATAAAAGATCCTCATATTTTTGCAGCAAAATTAATAGTTCACTAGTAAAATTACTTTTAAAGTGCACTAAATACCCCAAAAATGTCAATTTATACTTTTAAGTAAATTTTGAGAGTAAATACAAAATGTGTACATGTTTTTTCTGTATTTCGTTTAAATTTTTTGTTACATCTAAAACTTACATGAAAAAGCTATAAATTTTACCGAAATTTCTTTTCCATGTTAAATATCCTAGAAAAAACATATAAAACAAAATTACATGATTTATTGTGGTAAATTCACAACGTTATTACATGTAATATTCCTGATTTACCATGGCAAAATTACTGTAATTTTTTACAGTGTCCTTGGATTAGCTAAAGGTAATGAGGTATGTCCATACTTTGGAGGGATAACTGAACTGATTCTCCATGGTCCGACATTCTTCTTATATACGCCCCTGGTGCATCCAACCGTGTAGTTTCCGCTCCATTGACTAAATTGACTAACCCACTAAAGGCCCGGTTATCTTGAGTAAATAAGTTTCTTGCTTATAACTCTCTTATTTTTTAAAACAACAGCCTTAAGCCTCATATCATCGAAAAGAAAAACGTCAGCTCTACCACCTAAGCGTGCCCTTCTGGCCTTTGAAGCGTATTAAAAAAAAAACGAAATTGAAGATGATTCCAAATGTACGAAACGTGGTGTTGCATTTTTTGTAATAGCATGTGATAAAGATATGAAACTTCTCCTAGATCCCTCACCACAAACTGCACTAAATTGGACGTACGTTTCGATAGCAAAGCTATCATCATCAGCAGATACACTGAACTAAATAACTATACTAAAACTATCCTAATTTATACCTAAAAAAAGGCCATGGTACAATGATCACGGTTATGGCTAACTGCCGTCATGGTTAACTAATCACTAATCCTAACTCCGCCTAATTTACTACTTATACTTAATAAACCGTAAAGAAAAGAATTTAAGGGTCCTTGTGATGTGATAAAGAGTAAAAAAAATGCATTAAAAAGGTAGTTTCCGTTTTTTGTTATCTCTCCAAATAATCTCACTAGACAAGAAACAAGACTTTTGCGATTTTCACTATTTCTTTAATATTTCAAGAACCATTCAAGATATTTTGAATTTCCCAAGCGGATTTTGTTACCGATATAATTGCGTAACTTCTCCCTAATTGAAGGCGATAATATCGATAATTTTATAGTATATACAAGTCCTGCAACTACAATATTTGAACAAATTTTCTTTCTTATTTGTTATCGTTTACAAGTTATAGATATAGACGAATTCCCTGTCAACGAAACACCCTGTAGATAACATAGTACATAGTACATCGCCAATTACCTCAAAATATCACGAAAGAAAAATCAAACGACAGACAAAATCAACGATACATGATAATTAATACATCACCGACAATAACAGGTAGAAGAGGCCCATCTACCGCTGTAACGAACAACCGATTCGTGGTGTGTCGAATCCGCCACCGAATATCACCCCGATCGTGGGGGTAGCGTCATCCCGAACGGGGATGTGACGCGCACGATTTCAGTTGTGACAGAAACAGGTGTCAGCCGTCGCGATTGTCAATTATTCGCCTGTCACGGCACGCTTGACCGATGCGTTCAATTGTAATCGACACCATAAATAAAGCAACGGTTAGCGGGCAGCATTCTGCCGGCCGGCCGGCGTTGTTGTATGCTCGCATTAATTATACATCGTCGAAGTCGTATTTAATTGCGACGAAATAAGTGAAGTGCGCCGTTCAAAACTTGCATGCTTAATATTGTGCGCTGTATAATTGTTCCTTCGTTTTGAAAAAAAAATATATGGATTTAAATTAATAAATTCGTAGTTGATTCAGCAGTAATTTAGTATATTTAATCTACGATAGAAGTTTGTCGCTAATAACTAATAGGAAATACCAATAAACTTCAGTCTCACAAATTCATTATTATTATTATTTTTATTGGTATTTCCTATTAGTTATGAGTATATCTCACAGTGCTCGATTTACCTTCTATTTAATTTGTCGCTAATGTTAACAAGTGTATCGATCTGACGTCAGTACTTATTATATACGCCGACATCTTCGACATTCTTCAAAATTTATGTATATTGTCGCTACTGAATTCAGTAAACAAACCGGCCGACAAAAACTTAGACGCTTTGTTTGAAATAAAAAACAAAGACAAATAATGATCAGTAGTGCGTAGATCACCCGTTATTCTTAATGGCTTCTAACAGTCTCTTATTAATAGATTTATATAAGTTTAACACATAATTGTCGCAGATATTGTTTAAAACAATAAACAATAATTTCTATTTACTTTATGTATCACTGTAGAATGTATTTTTGAGTTATGTACTATAGAGAGTTATATATTATACTTTTATGAATAAAAATTTAATTAGACATCTTGCTAGTTTTGTCAAGAAATTCTATAACCTTTAAAATTCTTACCGCGTCTAAGTTTTTGTCGGGCAGTGTATATTATAAAAATTATTTTCATTTACATACTGACAAGGGAAGCTTGCGAAATGTCACTCGCAGATTCCGATAAAACTTGGTCGATTTCTAGACTCCTTCGAGTGTTATTCCAGGATACTTTCTGTTGTGGTGGAACTGTAACTTTACGGGGTTTAAAACGCCCTTGAAATTCGATGAAAATTTCGATTATCTAAAATAACTTTATATGGTTTTTTCTTTTTTTCGTGAGGGTAGCGGCTGGTTTCTATATGATGAATCAAATTTTTTAAACAATTAAACTCTTCATTTTTACGTTTCGACAAACTTTATTTCCTGTTGACTTCTTCAGAAGAATGTATATTATAATTTAACTTTTTTTTATATTTAGGGACATTCACAACAACATTTTAAAAACTTATTTAAAAATTACATTTTTTTTTTAAATTACTGGAACATAGTCAATTTACAAAGTACTGTTAACTTAACATTTTAAATTTTTTTTTTTTTAAATGTAATCTTCGGCAGTTTGAATTTAAAATGTTAAGTTAACAGTACTTTGTAAATTGACTATGTTCCAGTAATTTAAAAAAAAATGTAATTTTTAAATAAGTTTTTAAAATGTTGCTGTGAATGTCCTTAAATATAAAAAAAACTTAAATTATAATATACATTTACACACGACAACAGAAATAAAGTTTGTCGAAACGTAAAAATGAAGAGCTTAATTGTTTAAAAAATTTGATTCATCATATAGAAACCAGCCGCTACCCTCACGAAAAAAAGAAAAAACCATATAAATAGCATTAACGGCTACGAACAAATCATCATCAAATAAAATAACTTTTAAACGGTGAAAAATAAAAAAAATCAATGGCGGACTTGCATCATTTGAGCAGCTCTTTCGGCCGATATAAACATTTATATACAGGGTGATACAATAAACACGGAACGACATATGTTGAGCTTATTTCATTGAATTTCAGAAATCGGTTACAATTACTGCATTTGTTATCAAGCAAAGTATACAAAAGTGATTTAGATAATTATACAGGGTGTCAAAAAATATGAATTATGGTATACTTCCTTATTCTATTGAGATATTCTATATATTATTATTATGTGGCTGTATTGTACGTCGAAAATCAGTCTAGAATTATACCAAGTGTTAATCGGGCATATGCGCGTTTGAATGTAGGAGTATTTTATCCTCGGCAACAGCAAGAAGAAAAAATAGGTGATATGACGTATTAAATGTAGTTAATTTTGGAGATATTTGACTACTGGATAATACGCCTCACTTACAGATATTTTGATGTTATCTGGAACAACTAGGTTTGAATAACTTGGCACAGACAAGTATATAAGAAGTCTATTTTTTTTTTTTAGTTCATATCGTATTGCAGTGTCGCTACCTAACATGATTCATATCAATCCAGCATATTTTATTCATCTGCTAATACTGTCGCATTATAGGCATTATCGTGTAACTACCTGTGGTGGCTGATAAAGAATGCGCAGTGCATGGAACAGCTCTGCCTCATATGTAGATACGACCAGATTCACAACAACGAACTGATCTAATCTATATCTCTTTATAGATAAGGCCACAATTTCTTATTACAATTGAAGGGGTCAGAATAAGAAGGGTATAAGTGCTTGTTTCTTTGCAAAAATAAAAATCTTACACTGAAAGCAACTTTAGTACTAGAATTCTCTTATTTTTTAATGAGTAAATGTATCATTAATTAAAAAATAAAAGAATTTTAATTGTAAAGTTGTGTTTAGTGTAATTTTTTTTTTGTAAAAAGCAAGCACTTATTACAAAAATGTACTTATACCCTTCTTATTTCAATTAATAAGTTATTTATGATAAATTGTGTGAGAATTAGTTTATAAATACACTTGCGCACTGCACCATTCGCAATTTTACTAATTATGAACAGCAAAACTTCTCCTTTCCAACTATCAAACACAACTCAATTCCCCAAATATCGACAATTGACAGAGAAATAGCATCCCATTATAGGATTACGTCACCCAATACCAAATTTATTATCGAGTTTTACTGCAACGCTTTGGCTAATATCGGCTGACGCCCTCTACGAATGTCGCTCGCACTAGTCAAACTCGCGAGGCGATGGGTCCCGCTAGCGTCTTCCGTAATCGAATCAAGTCATCTTTGACGCGATAAGAGAGACCGGGTTCCCGATTGATCCCGGAAGGGGAATCGATGGCAGCGCTACCCCTTCTAAAGCGCGCTGATTTTCCTATGTCGTATGCAGATGTTGAAATGAATTTGTTCGGAAAATTGTGCGCGATTAAAATATGTTTTATGTATATATTGTTATGTTTTTCTTGATAAATTTAAAAATCCGCGGATTGTGAATTTTTAAGCAATGGATGTACTTCTGTTCTAACTAAAAGAATATTCTTTTATAATACAAATACAACTTATTAAGATTAATTTGATCTGAGAAACGAATAATAAGAAATAAAACTTCCTCAGGTAAAAGCAAGCTCACTCACTGAGAGCCAAAAAAAGCTTATTTGGACGTGTTATCCAATGCTCTACTAGTAGTTTCACTAATTTTTATTTTAATCAAAATGAATACACATCTTGTCACAAAATCCCTAGTTATTCAAAAATTCCTAAAATGTTACAGGGTCACTTTCATCAGTCAAATAATCTATTTTTTTTTTAATTTTAAGAAATAACTTTTACACCTAATGTTGGTTTCATAAAATTTTTCTTCCAACCTATGTATTTTGGGAATAAATGCTGTGGCATACCTTGGTTTTTAATATTAAGCAGGCACACAGGGTTCAAATTTGGTTGCAGCAGAGATTTTATTTAGGGGTCAAATGCGTGTGCTCTTGAAGGAAAGGAAAAAAAATTGTAAGATAAAATCCCATAGCTGGGAGTCCATGATTTTTCGGCAATCTTTACAAAATAGGCGAAATACGTGGCTTATTTGACATGAATAAATGTCAGGATTAATTTTAACAATTGGATATATATTCTTATCTAGTATGTGAACTCACCCAACTGAGATTTTTGTTCACTGTTTTTGTTTTAATTATTATGTTGATTTGTCAATTGCGATGACATGTACAAAAAAAATATATGCATAAATTATTATAATTCACGGTAAAGTTTTATATTATTGGAAGATAATATAACAATATATATTGTTAGGTTTCCCCGCAAAATCTTCAAAAAATTAAAAGTTGCTGTGTTAAGAAGTCAAAAAGTTGAAACCAGAATTCTTTGTTTCTCAAAAAAATAATTTTATCTTTCTTGCACCTAATGGCCTAGGTTTTATAAAATTTGTGGTGGCAGAAATTCACAACCACTTCTTTTAATATTCTCGATATTACTTACTTATAGCATAGAAATGCTTAATTAAAAGAACAATAACTATCAAAGTAATTATCTAGTGTCAAAATTCTTCATTAGCATATGACGGCCCTGCTTTCACACTTTCAAACTTTTCTTCTCTTCTCTTTTAGATTGTCCTGTTTCTTTTTTTGTATCTCTGGAACAACAATATTTTCTTGCCCTGCCCTTATCTATTTTCTTTAGAAACTTAACACGGAAAGTCGCTGGATTCAAGTTCAGTTTCTGAAATACGCAGCATCTAACAAAAAAAAATTAATAAACATAGTTGCATTCATAATATATTATTTATTTGATAATATTCCCATCATTGAAGACCGATACTGCATTTTACCCTTCGAAGTGTAGAGTTCTTAGATGTACAAATACATTTTTGAGCAACCTTGACCAATTACATTATTTTTGATTATTGAAGTTATCATGAAGGCATTTTTAACAGATCTGGATATGCTAAATCCCTAAACACATGCTTAATAGCATCCATTATCGCTGAGGTTACAAGTATATGCATAATATAATAATATCAATTTATTGGCATCACATAAATATGAACATGCCAAAAAGGCTTCACCTTGATAAAGTACTCTTCCTTTAGCCTCTGTTTAAATTTTCATGGTTTTGGCCTGTTCATATGTATATTCCATTAGTGGGCTGGTCTTGTAAATATTTGCACCAAATTGCATCACACAAGCCTTACTGAGCAAAGAAATAGCTCACACTGCTTTGCACATGGCTTCTACGTCTTCAAGGTTCTGACCAAATCACAATATCTTTGGCATTGCATTATTGAAGCGATTCCTTCCCACATTGCGTTTCCCACCACAGAGGTTTGCTCGTACCAATTCTCCTTTTTTTCTTATTTTCGTAGACGATTGCGGTCGCGTCTTTGGATGTAGCCCATACATTCCAGCTTTCAATTGGATTGTTTAGGCCATACGGTCGATTCAATTTTAAATATAATAAAGGTGAATTTTCACCGATAACATCATTCAGGTAGATCAAAAACAACGTGGACCTCAGGAATAGAGCCCTGTGGAGCCCCCAATGTAATTTAATTAGCATTGTATTATTGAAGCGATTCCTTCCCACATTGCGTTTCCCACCACAGAGGTTTGCTCGTACCAATTCTCCTTTTTTTCTTATTTTCGTAGACGATTGCCGTTGCGTCTTTGGATGTAGCCCATACATTCTAGCTTTCAATTGGATTGTTTGGGCCATACGGTAGATTCAATTTCAAATATAATAAAGGTGAATTTTCACCGATAACATCATTCAGGTAGATCAAAAACAACGTGGACCTCAGGAATAGAGCCCTGTGGAGCCCCCAATGTAACTTATGTGATGACGTCAAATGCTCAATTACACCAAACAGTTTGAATGACAATATGTCAACATGTATTTGTAAACTTTATCTAAGGTTCTGTGAATGGTAGATGGCAGACTTAATTAAACGCATTTTGTTTGGTTTTGCCATTCACTTTATGGTTGGTTTTGTTTTAAATCTACTCCTTTCCTAATCAGTTTTTATTTAACGTTTCTTTCCACTAGTGACACAAATCCTTTGTGCAGAACTTCGTATAAATACCACGGATAATTTAAAAATAAAGCTACAATTGGTTGTGATCATTTGTAACGGAATTTATCGACGAACAAGACAATTATTCCCTTTCTCTCTTTAACAAACGACACGGAATATTTCGCCGATTTTATCGCGTAGAAAATAAAAGAATAATCATCAAAATTCCGCGACCAGAAGAAGTATTCTTGCTCTCCGACACAGCAGCAGGCGCGCAAAAACACAAACGAAATAATTCTCTCTCTCCTCGAAGTATGCTTTTGATCTCCCGATCGTCTATTTACACCTCATCGGCGTCCACTTCGCAATAATTAATAATACGGTGGCCCACTTGTCGCCGCTCCGAACAACGCGTCGATATAATAAAGTCTCGCATTTATAGATCGCAACGCGAGGCGAAACAGAAGCGAAACGAAAAAAAAAGAAGGAAGGACACATGAAAGGAGGAGCAGCCACGGGTTCTTTGTCCTGGTCGATCTGCCGCGGAGATTGTTTACGTTCTGCACGGTCTTAAGTGTAATTTTATGAATACATAAAAGTAGGATACGCGCAAACTGCATTTCGTCCGTTGGATGGTGGTGCCCCCTCCCGCGGTACTTAGCGAATTATAATGTTCGGTGAGTGGCACGGAAAACACTACATAGGAGAATGTTTAGATGTTTTTTTAGAAGTGTAGAAATTAATAGAATCCTTCAACGGAGTGTGTTTGTATGTGTTTGCGTAAGTTATCAACGGCACATTAATATTTACGTACACTAAGAGAAAATAATATCTGGCTTGCTTTTAAGCTGCCATGCCAATTCATGTAATGATTAACGATTGCTTAATTAACTGTTTCTTAAACAAAAATTATTCTAAAAACGATTTACAGGAACGCGTGGTAACCCGCAAACCATTGCTACGCCAGGGTAACCGATTAAAAAGGCTACAGTGAGCTTAAAAATATCGGGACTGGACGATAAAACAGTGGCAGAATGTGTTACGAACCGATGAATTGATATTCAAAATGTTTGGTCAAAATAAGAGAGTGTTTGTGAGACAGGCCGTCAATGAGAGATTGCTTCCTGAATCCATTTTTAAATTCATCGGTTCCCTGCACATTAATTTTTCTGATCATTTCGTTTTTATTTCAGAGGCGTTGGTGCCCGAGATTGCATACTGCACGACCTGTGCCAGATGATCAGAAAGATGTATGTTAATAGTGGTCTTAAGAATCATAGAGCAGTGGACATTCGTGAACACATTATCTATTAATGTACTGCTAGTTGTTGTTACTCTTGAGTAATCGTCGAAAATTTGCTTTAGATTACATGTCTCTAACATTGTAATTAATTTGGCTGTTGTATTTGTTTTTAATTTAAAATTTATATTAAAGTCACCTGTGATAAAGATCGGCTTGTGTATTTTTCCTCATTTAATAAAAAGATCAGCTGCTCCAACCTGTCCAGAAAAAAAAAATCTATATTACCTGAGGGGGGCCTGTAGATCGAGATCACAATTATTTTGTGTCTCGTTAGCTCTACGGCAGCAATCTCTAATTGCTGTTGTAATGACAGAGCTACAATATCATCCCTTTCAGTAGCTGTTGTATCAGTTTTTGTGAGGATTAAAGAACCTCCGTGTATTGTATTTGCCCTACAGAAACAACTGCTGATGTTATAACCTCCCATATTATAAAATTTTAATTTTTCTTTTGACAAAAAATGCTCTGTCACACACACCAAGTCTAGATCTAGCGTTTCTAGTTCCGTATGTAGGGCATCAATCTTATTTGCCAGACCTTGTATATTGTAGTTCATAATATTTATTTTCTGGTCGGTGTTCTTAGATGCGTTTTTGTTAACGGCTTTTGTTTTTAATATGTTGTGTGTATTTACTTCGTCTGTGCCTATCACTGTAACTTTTTCTTTTTCCGTGTAGGTTCCGAAAAAGCCGCACGCTTACATGATGCACAATTTTGTGACTTGGGATATTCATTACAATAGCTAACTGTCTAGTGCTAACTGAGATATTCCCGTTTTCTTTAGGTTAATTCTCCTCTTCTACTTGTACAATGTGTATTTGCGTTGGTATTGCAGCCTTTCGATGACTTGATATAAACGAACTCGTTTCCCGAAGATGTTGGTCCAACCTTCGAAAGAAATTTGCTGTAAAATGCCTTCGGTTTGGGTAGCAACCACGATATTCTCGCATTGCCTTGTCCTCATATCCATTACAAGCACCATATATCATGTATCATCTTTCTCAGCTAATTAAATGCGGACCTAACCTCTACAAATGCTGTAGCTTCGATTATGATCACTAGGGCAATGCAGAAGCTTTTCAAATAATGGATAATCAACACCATATTCGTAGACTGAAGAGGACCAAACCACATGAGCTTGCAAAATATTTTGTATAAAAAGGAGAACACATGCACGACTGATTAGTCAACAATCTAGTGAACGACTTTTAGCAAGATAAGATAATCTTTAATATTAGTTTGGTTTAGGTGAAGTACCAGTAAGGGGTTTGAAAAAAGAAATCTAAAATTATGGAAACACAGAGACAAGCATTTGCAGCCTAAATGCATGTAGAAATGAGCTAGGAGAAATGCCAAATTAGAATTAGATAATACCTGAATTGACATCGAATTTGTTGTTTAGTGTTTCATAAAATAAGTCGTTGAAAGCTTGATAGGAAAGACTGGGCATGCAAAATTGGCTGCCTTTTTCAAAATTGGTGTCAATATGTTATTAAAACTTAACTACTTGGATCATCATCTGAATAATTTTTTTTGGACAATTAGCCACTGAGTTGGATGAACAAGGAGAACAAGAGAACAAGTTGTTCTTCTACCTGAAAGGAGGTAACGTGACTACTTATTTTTTTCTTGTGGGTTAAAAGCTAAAAATCCACCCCAAACAGTTGTTATAGAGATTTGTTGGTGAAGCAAGAACAAATTTGAAGAACATGAAAAAGTTGAACAAGCAACTACGAGTAGTGCCACAAAACTGGTCGATTCAGATTCAGATGCTAGCATTGACAATGACAGCCACGATTTGACACTCCAACTAACACCATCGAAAAAGGCTTATTTGTGTGTTTGGTGTAATTTTTTTCTTTTATTAAATTTATTGCAAAGATACGAACAATTTTTCTTACGCATAACAAAAATACTGAAAACATTCCAACTTCAAGGATTCATAAGAAAGAATTAGGAGCTAATATAAGAATACTTCGTTCTAAGGTTGTAATTAGCTGCTGGTCTCTTCATTTAGGATTGACTTTATGGTGATTTAATATTTATTGTACAGTGTAATCAGAGAGAATTGGAATCTGTATACATAGCAAATAATCTATGAACTTATATATCGATTTACTTTTTAATGATATAAATAAAAATATTATATTTTTAATTCCTATAAGATATTTTTTATTATTTAAAGTACTAACCATTCTTTTTTAGGTATTACTATTAGAAAATTTATGCACTCTGTCTATTCCACAGATGTTAATAGGAGGTGTGTACATCATACGTAGGTGAGACGACAAACAATTCACAAAAAAATGTCTTTCTTGTGACGCCAGACGAAGAAATTGATTTCTAAAAGGCTGAAGCATTGTATTAAGCTTTTGCATCTTCGCACAACTGATTAAATCTAAACCCCCTTTGAAAAATATCTCGAATCTTACAAGGCAATACCAGCTAGACAAAGATATCTCTTATATACACCCGAAAAATCAACTCTACCAGCATTCATACAAGGATATGACTCCCATATCTGTAACCACGTATACTAACTATGTAGGTGTCGGGATGAATGAGATGCACTTTGTGTGATTCAACGGGGCATTTTTTGGGCGCGGTTTTGTTTATGTTAACGATTGAAACGGAGCAGATGATAATGATGATGATGTTGACGACTGGGTGGGAGAAAAGAAAGGATGAATAAGAAAGACGAAAAGACGTGAACGGGTTAAAGAGAATATTAAAAAAGAGTTGTGTCGCATTGTGATATTGTAAATGTGATTTCGTCCACTGTAGCCCTGCTATTATCGCTGTTATTATTTCTTATTGTGTCTTCGACTGGGCGCACTGTCCTTTTTCATTGTTATTCTTCGTAATGTATTTGTGTGTGTGTGTGATGGAACATTAAAAAAAAAAACTCCTACTAGTTTTGACTGGCTTCGAAAATGCTTTCTGGATTTTCTACATTAAAATGTACTTACTTCCACTTCTGTAAAATTACAAGTTTAAAAATGTCACAATTTTCGTAAATTTGTGAATTATTGAACTGCACCTTTCCTAAAAAAAATGTGTTATACATTTTTAGGTATCTTTGTTTAACAGTCTTGTTCCTGGTGAAGCGCTCCTCTTGCTCTTGTTTACTATTTAATAATGTATGCGTTTTAATTTGATTAAAGAAAAAAAAGTTCATTTATATTCCTCTGATTTTGCCATTAATTTTGGAGACTTAATCTGTATTTTTTTTTACATTAAGTATCTTTTTAAATATAAAATTAAATATATCATAAATTAATTATTTTAGAGTTTAGAATGAGATTTTTTATTTAGCCTGTCTTAAGTAATATTAAAATGTGTCTGCTGCTAATTGGCAGAGAATAAAAACTTGTTTTTTAAAATGTTTCGACTTTATTAAAGTCTTTTTCAATTAATAAATCTGAAAACAACACGAAATATTATGATTCTTTTTGACGGAGATATAACAAAAAATGTTAATTAATTTTCCTCTATCTACTGAACAATACAATAATAAAGGACTTAAAGAAATTATTAAAATCGCTGCATTTAATGGATTCTCAGAAGATGTTGTATACAGGGTGATTCTCAATATATGCGACAAACTTTAAGAGCTGATTCCTGAAGTTATTTTGATCATAAAAGTTCATATGAGTATATGTCCAAAACGCTTTGGTTTTAAAGTTATTGAATGTTTAATAATAAATTATGAACTATGACTAACACGATATAATATCACAGTTGGTTCTTCAAAAACTATTGTGTTGAGAGGGAATTGTTTATTTGTCATTTCAATATTTGTCAATAGTTGTCAGAGTATTCATTCAGTTTATTGCCAGTTTCTGTTTTCTAAAATGAATTACGCGAATGCTGAGATGTGTGATATGCATTTCGTTTACGGTCTTGCCAATGGAAATTCGCGTGCTGCTAGACGTCTTTATGAAGAACGATACCCGAACCGTATCATCCCGCATCATTCAATATTTGCCCGTCTTCACCAACGTCTTAGAGAAACGGAAAATTTTAAAAAACGGACGACTGATAACGGGCACCCATCTACAGTAAGAACTCCACAAGTTGAAGAAATGGTACTAAATGAAATTCAGGAACATCCTACTACAAGCACCAGAAAAATTGCGTTTGCTTTAAACATTAATCAGGCCACAGTTTGGAGAATATTTAAAGATCAACTGTTGTATCCATATCATATTCAACGGGTGCAGGCACTTTTTCCGGCAGATTTTCCGCAAAGAGTGGCCTTTTGTCAATGGATGCAACACAAAATCGCACAAAATCCTGACTATTTGGCTCAAATATTCTTCACCGATGAGGCTACTTTCTCTAGAAACGCGATTATTAATTTTCATAATAATCACATATGGGCCGAAGAAAATCCGCACGAACTAGTGAATGCCCGTTATCAACATCAATTCTCTCTCAATGTGTGGGCCGGAATTGTTGGAGATCATTTGATAGGTCCACATTTTTTACCGATGCGGTTAAATGGCGAGGTATACCGCAATTTTCTTGAAGAGGAGCTACCTCTACTGCTGGAAGAAGTTCCGTTGCAATTAAGATTACAAATGTATTTTATGCATGACGGTGCTCCAGCGCATTTTAGTTTAGATCGGTGGATAGGACGGCGAGGTCCATAACCGTGGCCTCCTCGGTCTCCAGACTTAAATTCTTTGGACTTTTTTCTCTGGGGTCGCCTTAAATCATTAGTTTATACGACTCTTATTGAAAATGTCGATGAACTGAGAAATCGTATTATTGCAGCTTTTCAAACAATTCGAAATACCCCTGGTATTTTAGAACGGACTCGCCAGTCCATACGACGGAGGATAGAAGCTTGTATTGCAGTTGGGGGCGGTCATTTTCAACAGTTAGTATAAGTTAATTTTGTTTTACTAATTATTTTGTTAATTTATAATAAAAACATTAAATATGTTAACTTACTATTAAACATTGTACAACTTTAGAACTAAGCGATTTTGGATATATGTTCTTATGAACTTTTATGATCAAAATAACCTGAGGAATCAGTGCTTAAAGTTTGTCGCATATATTGAGAATTACCCTGTATAATACCATTAGAAAACCTTAAAAACAAAATAAGAATTAGAAATGTGAGTACTTTAGAACTTAGTGACAGGAAGAATAAGAAATATGTTAAATTACCATTTTATCCAAGTTACACGAAAGGTCCACAAAAAAAATCTTTAAATTCAATCTTGGCATAGCACCTACTTCAAATAATGGTCTTAAAAATATTTTAGGTAACCCGAAAGATCAAGTAGATAATTTGGCCAAATCAGGTATTTATAAAATATCTTGTAAAGATTGTGATCATGTATGTATTGGGCAAACTAAAAGATCAATTAAAACGCGTTACAAGGGGCATTTGGCTCATCTTAAATTCAGAAGGTTTAACAAATCTAGCGTAGCCCTACATATGTTTGAAGAAAACCATAAAGTTGACAATGTGAAGTTAGTTAAGGACGTAAACAACTATGTGTAATTATTTTGCACAATAAACAAACATATTTTAATAAATCCAGATTTAGGACCCTTAAAATTCTTGTCTTTACAGTTTCTTAAGTAGTAGTAAATCAGATGCACTTGGGATTGGTGACTATTTAAGCATGACGTCAGTCAGCCATGACCGTGATCATTGTCCCGTGATCTTTTTGAGATATAAATTAGGGTAGTTTTAGTGTAGTTATTCAGGTCAGTATTTCTGCAGATGATGATAGCTTTGCTATTGAAACGTACGTCCAGTTTAGTGCAGTTTGTGGTGAGGAGATCTAAGAGAAGTTTGTAATATTAAGGTTACAGCTTATATTGAGACTAGACTCTCTACAAATTAGAAATTCATTAATTGTAAGGTTGTCTTGCAAAGCAACAGGTGATATAAACTTATTTGTTGTCAAAGCTAACTATTTTAAAGCATAATATTTATCAAAATAATGGCAACGGCATTTTTCTGTATGTATGATCAACCCGCAAGTTTAAAAATTATATTCTTACCACAGATTTAAAAAAAATCTAATGAGCCAGCTCGGTGGAATACTCTATATAATGTAAATATTAATCCTTATATCGTTCTGTAACGAACAGCATTTCATATAAACACATCTCTAAGAAATGCAGAACAATCTAGGTAGGTAACCAACCGCCGAGTCCGCCGACTGCGATTCAGATAAAGAAATAACTAGAAATCGTGTTTGCAAATTTAATTTATCGCAATGCCTATCGACAGACAGATGAAGGAGGCAGAAATCAGCCGACAGCCACCAACAGTCTGGTCGCTTGGAATTCGATTATTGCATTTTTTTTTGTTCCTACTGGTTAGGTTTCGTTTACGTTTTCAATCTTCCCACGTAGAATTCGCATGCGCCTGCACCAGATATAATAACGGGCATTATTGCTTTTATCAAACGATTCAAATAACAACATCTATAACGTAAATAATAATATGATTAATAGGTAATAATAACTAGTAGTAATGCCTCACTAGAAGTTGGTGTAAGCGCAGGTTTATTTTATATATCGATATCGAGCAAGAGAAACGTATATTAACTCCGTCATGTTAAATAATTGTTGTGTAAGCATATCCATATCGATATTGTCGTAGACGGTTATAGAATAAACAATGATTGCATTGACGCGGTCGAAATCGTAAGTGAAATCCTGCTGTGATGATTCGTGCAGTATTTAGCAAAGTTCACAGCTTGCAAGTACCTTTGAATAATACTAATAAGTCTGAAAACGATCAACAGTAGAATACGGAATCCCACAGGTGGAAACTTATCACCCATTTTGTATATAATGTACGCAAATGATATTGCTACCAAAACACATGGGAAAATTTATGGATTCGCAGACGAGATATGCCTAATCTACTCAAACCGAAAAATTACACGATCCTATCTAAAATTTAAAAATAGACACCAACATACTGTATATCGGAAGTGCCATACAGGGTGATATAGAAAAAACTACAATGCATAGCACCACGAGATAGAGACACGAAAAATAACAAAAAAAGTTCCTATACACTAATGTTCGATTGCTTTTTTTTCAAGTTACAAACTGTTTTTTTATTTTATTCTTGTATTTTAGTATTACCTAGGCAATAAAAAATATTTTAAGGTAGGATGTGATTTCATAAAACAAAACATTTGGTAAATGTCAAACCAACAGTGCAGCATAGTGGCTGGAAAGTTTTATTTCAAAATAGTGCGTTATACTTTCGTAGAATACAGGGACATGATCATGTGTTACGACGAAGCTCGTACAAATTCTTCCGAAGCTCAACGGATCTATCGAGAGAGATACCCATTAAGGCAAGTTCCTAATGTTACGACATTTATTGACGTACATAGGCGTTTGGGAGAAGATGGTTGCTTTAGAAAACCAAAATTTGATTCTGGGGTTATCAGAACTCGTCATACTATTGCAAATGAAGAAGCTATTTTGCAAATAGTAGAAGACAATCCTAGAATAAGCACCAGAAGAATAAATGCAGACATTCGGTACATGTCAATCGTGAATCTGTTAGGGAAATCCTCAAAGAACAACTACTTCATCCATTTCATTTCCAAAAAATCCATCACCAGTTGGAACAGGATTTCCTACCGCGTTTATAATATTGCGAGTGGTTGCAAAATAAAGGGCAAAACTTTCTGTCATTAATTTTGTTTACCGATGAAGCAAGTTTTAGTCGCCATGGCATTTTGTATATTCACAATATGCATTATTGGAGCGATGAAAACCCTCATCAGAACGTAATAGGGAATCGCCAGTATGGGTTTTCCATTAATGTGTGGGCAGGTATAATCGACAATTATCTAATTGGTGCATTTCGAATGCCCAGACGATTGACAGGCGAACTCTATCGATTTGTTTGGAAAATGAACTGAATATTTTATAAGAAGATGTTCCATTGAATATTATAAGAAGAATGTATGCTACATTCATGACGGGGCGCCAGCTTGCTATTCTAGGAGAGTAAGGGAATTTCTGCAAAGAAAATTTGGAAATAGGTGGATTGGTCGTTGGGGACCTACACCCTGGCCAGCTCGTAATCCAGACCTTAATCCTCTCGATTTTTCATTTTGGGGATTAGCAGAACTAAATAGTGAAGAACAATTATGGAACAGAATTGTGGAATCTGCTGACAGATTTCGTAATAATGCTAACATATTTCAAAAATGTCGTCAGTCATTAACACGAAGATTGGAAATGTGTATTCAGGAATAAGGTCACCAATTTGAACACCTTGTGCATAACTAATATGTATTTTTGAATGTTTTGTTTAATAAAAGCATTTTAACTCCAACAGCTTGTAATTTGAAAAAGCAATCGGACATTAGTGCATAGGAACTTTTTTTTGTTATTTCTTGGCCCTCTATCACATGTTGCTGTGCATTGTAGTTTTTTTTATGTCACTCTGTATATAAACTCGCAAAAAGTATTTTCCTGAAATATATCTCACTTATTTTATGACTATAGCCTGTATAAGTGACGTGTAATAAACCAGAAATGTCTACTAAGATTGAAAATAAAAATTTTCCCATGGTATTGTTCCACGTGGTCGATTCTGCTGACTGGTATGTACTTCTCCATTATTCTCTGATACGACTCTGGGTATAGTATATGCTTTGAAGCCATACTAGGAAGGTAATTCTTACAAATCAGTGCGCTCATACATATTACGTTTGTACGTGACTGATATATTCCATACTCGTCTGTGTATGATGTGCGTCTTTTCTTTAATATATAAGTTACAATTACTGCAAACATTTCAAAACGGAATCACGTAAATACGAATGCATCTAAGTATTTTACTAGGTATTACCAGTGGTGTTTGGTTTGTGTGGCATATTTTCTTTTCTCATTCTATTTGATGCAATCATGTCAAGGTGAATAACACCAACATGCTGGCATGTTGAGGTTGCAGATTTTATGTAAATATACAATGATTGGTTGAAAGTAATCCGATGAACTGCCCCTTTCAAGAGAATAATATTGTAGAAATTTGCAGAATATATTGTTTAGAATTTATAGATTATTGTCGTTTTCTTTCGCTTTCCTCATTTTTTGTTAATTACATTTAGCTAAGTATTTGTGGTTACAATCTAATATGGGACTTCATGTTTAATACAAAAACTAAATTCACTATTAAGTATTTCCTTAGAGTTAAGAAAACATCGATCTGGGATGAATATTGAAAGGCTCCTACTGATTATAACAAAATTTTAAGGAATTCAAAGAGATAATCCTGGAGGAGGCACTGTGAGGACATTGAACAAGCCCCTAAATGTGCCAGATTCAATAGGATGTTATTTAAAGAGCCTCTAAACTTAATATATACTTTGAAAACAGAAGGAGGCTACTCTAAGACAGGAAGTGAGACCATAAGAGAACTCTTTCGGGTTTGCTTTACGGGATCTAGAACTACCCATTTGTTACTGCAAGCCTGCAATAAGGCAGAACTGGAAACTGAGAGATCGGCATCTAGGGGGCATTGGTAGGTAGCAAAAAATGTGGTGTGATGTGAATGAAGTGGGCAATCAACTCATTCAAACCATATGGCATTTATCCAATTATGCTACAAAAGAGTCCTGAAACTTTGTTTCAAAAATTTTGTGTGTTACTCATTGGGATACATACCAATGAAGAAAAGGCTGAGCAGCGTTACTTTTATTTAAAAAATTGGGAAAAAATTGGCCTGGAAGGAGCAAAGTCAATAACCTCGATAAGTCTGATGTCATTTGGACTGCCAGATGGACATATAAGGGATGATGTACATAATAGTATATTAAAACACAAATTTCATAAAGTGTACTTTTGACGCACGAGACAAAGTTTGGAAAATAATGGTCGAGAAAGATTCTTTTTGAGCATCAATAATAAAAACATATATTATTCATCGTTTTAATTACAATCATCAGCTTCCAATTCAGTGGTAAATAAAACCAACAGCAAAATAACCCATCAAATGATTTCTGACAGGTTCCAAAAAGGTACTTACACTAATATTAAAAAGACACTGAAAACAGTGCTATAATGGGTTATATTAGAACACTGTTTGAATTGCGAAGTTGCCAGCCTCCAGCTATATATATAGCTTATAGAAGGTGACAGTTGCCCAATGTACCAACCCCAAAATTAAACAAATACCGAAAACAATGTTATTAGAAGTTAGAATACGAAAATAACATTTATACAACATGAAAATCATAACTACAATCCTAAGACGAAGTTCAGTAGAACTGCTCCTACATTTAACCTTGCCTTGTAAAGAAAGACATAAGGTAAATAAATGCCAAAAATTAAGTATTCGGTGAAAAGGAAATATGAAAGATACATTAGCGTACATATAAATTACAATATAAGGTATAATGTGTTTGCACAATGCAAATAACTATATTAATAAAAACCTAAAATTTAGTTCAGTGTTTCTGCTGATGATGATAGCTTTGCTATCGAAACGTACGTCCAGTTTAGTGCAGTTTGTGGTGAGGGGTTTAGTTAAGTGGCGATATATTGTCCAACAAAAAAAATAATAATAAAAAAAAGAAAGTGCTAATTAACATATGAAAACTGCATGCCCTAACAACGCTGTCGCCAAAATAGAATATCTCTCATAACTTTTTTGAAAGTCTTAGGTGGAAGTAATAAGGTAGTAGAAGTTAATTTATTGGTTAAGAAATAAATTCGAAAGGAGAAAGATCTTTCATAAAGAGAAGTGTTGTGTGAAGGTGGAGAAATCTAATCTTATGGCAGAGGTATGGGGAACATTTGGACAAAAGGATTTGATGGTAGAGTGATAAACATCGCAACTCTCTTCTGGCCTTCATATTTAGCCAGTTAGCAGTTATTAATTTATGAGAAATGTGTTCAAATTTTCTGATCCCGTAATTATACCGAAGGCAGGAATTCTGAACCTTTTGAATACAGTTTTTAGTAAAGCTGTTCAGGGCAGAAACATACACAGGTGTGCAATATGAAAACTGAGATAAAATAAAAGTTTCACATAAGTTCTTTTTAGTGGCTTCATTAAAGACATGTTTATAAGGATATAATTTTTTTAAATTTTATGTCAGCTGATTTTATATATTTAGTAATTTGGTTTCGATATCTGTGAGTATTATCTAAAATAAGACCAAGGCTCTTAGCTTTCGCGACTAACGGTAGCTTAGTGTTATTAACTTTTAGAGAAAAGACTGCAGATGAACGTTGCAAAAAGAATAGCTTTGGATTTAGCAGGATTAATAAATAAATTATGCTTGCACGAAGTACTGCAGAGTTGATTTAAATCCTTACTGATTCTCTCGGAAGTACCTCCCCAATCAGACGGGAAAAAGGAAGAATAAAGTTGAGTATCGTTGGCATAGACATGTATATTACAATATTTTATTTCTGAAAATAATTTACAAGTGTAAATTGAGAAAAGAATAGGACCGATGATCGAGCCCTAAGGTACACCACGCAAAATACCAACTAGGGTAAACCTAGTGCCGTCTAGTTCAATCAGCTACTTGCGATATCGTAAATAATTACACATTAAAGAAATAGCCACTCTATCAAAACCAATGTGCTGAAGAATTGCTAGTAAAATATCATGGTTAACCGTGTCAAATGCCTTGCTGAAATCCAACAAGACAAGGCAGGTGACAAGACCAGCATTAGTCGCCTAAAGAATGTCATCAGTAACTTTTAAAAGTACAGTTTCTGAGCTGTATCCAGACCTAAAGCCTGACTGAAATTCTGGCAAAATGTTCCTCAACGAACTTGTATCTAAGTTTTAGTATAAGTCTAAAATTTTGACATTTTGTATTCAATTTGGCCCAACAATAAAAATAATATCTATCTATCTATCAACCACTATACCAAGATTAGTATGCGTATCAAGCTGGAAGATCTACCTTGCATGAGTCCGTATAGAGAGCTGAGCATGCCCTGCAAGCTAAGGAAGTGCTTTTATGCACTTTTGTAGACGTAGCATTTGACAATACTTTTGCAGACTGTATGCTTAAAGGCAGATTAGTTTGCAAAACCATGTCCAAAGAGATGATATATAATTATTTCTTTGATCTAGAATATATTTCCCTGGAAGAATCAATAAAAATTAACAATAGAAAAAGTGGCTTAGCTAAAAAATATTACCACTATCACCAAATAAAACTTTAGCACATATTTTTTTTCTTCAGAGATGAGTACAACATTCTATGCGTTTTTAAGATATAGAGGCTTATTTATCTTATAGTTACTGTGTATCATACGTTTATACATATATTCTTTTTTCCTTTTCAAGCGTGGGTTGATGTGGATTGTCTTTAACCCTTTGTCATAGCGTCTGTCTGGACTTGTTCAAATTATACTGTATAATGAATTTCAACTGTTAAATCGCCTGACTATCAGACATCGTTGTGTGCTAATGCTTGCACGGTGAACGTCTTGTATTCTTTGTATAATGCAGACATTATGAGGTGCATAATGTCCTGATTACGCTCTAATAAATTGCCCAGAATGTGTCAGGTTTTATATGATGAAAGCAATTAAGCTTTTGGTTCACATACATGAAGCTTTTAAGTTTGCTGGAGGTGTGAAATTATGCAGCAGTTTTATTATTTGCATTTATATTATAATAAATTTTAATTTAAACATGCAGCATAGTGGAAAAACATTGAAAAAATATTATTGTAATAAAACAGGAAGAGATTTTAACATGCGAGGAATAGTCTTCATTAAGTTGGCGGGTCAAATATTGTATGCTCCTTTAGATTCAGAAAATTAATGCGTCATTTTTAAACTAGATAAGTTCAATGTGTCATACATATTTGCATATATACATATTTTCCTTGACATTTCTGTTATGTTCTCTAAAATTACAGGTTAATATGTTGCATTCACGTGAATAAAGTATTAATAACTGTCAGCTGTAAAATAGTATTTTTTTTTGATCGAAGATAGCGCTTCTTATCTAGCCGAATATCTACTTATGTGTTACCACAATGAGTTGGGTATATATTTTATTGCCGTGTTATAGTGAATGATTTGTTCTTTTTTTTATATAACGGCTTTTGTTGTTTCACACCTATATGTAAGCAAGTCCCCAATAAGTAGTTATTTGCTGTATATTTCCTTTTCAGTAGAAATATAGATATTTTCTTAAAGTTGGTGTAGTGAAATGTGATGAACTAAAAGGGAAATTCATTATTTATTTATTATGACATCTAGGCTTTTTCAAATAAGTAAAAGAGAATATAAAAAAATTTCTTGGAAAAATTCCTTCTAATTATTACAGTTATTTAGCTAGAAATTCATTAATTTGTCAATTTCTCACTGTAAAAAGCTTGCAATCTTTGCAAAAGAGAATATATGTATGTACTTCTGAAAAATGCTATTTTTGAAATAAAAACATTTTTTTAATGAAATTATTTCATTTATTTTTAACTAGATTCACATTTCGAAGCGTTGAAATTTGTTTTTAATTGGGAAAAAATATGTCACATTTCGAAAAATAACTTGAAAAATGACAAACAATTTTAAAGAGAAGAACTTTGAAAACAAATTTTCAATCTTTCAAATGTTCATTTATTAAAGAAAAAAGATAATTTTGTTTTCTTTTATATAAAAAAGAATGTGAAGACGATTTAGTTAACGTTTTTTTTTTGTCCTTTACTTAGGTGAAATGTCAATAAATTTATTTCACTAAATTCCATTACGCCAAGAAATTTTGAGAAAAAAATAATTTGTTTTTGATATTTAGGTAGATAATTAGAGAGTAAACGATAAATAATGTTTATTTTCAAGTATTTTTCCTGCCACAGAATAATAAATATTGGTAGGTATCCAAATAGAATTCGGCGATTGAAAACTTTTTTTTTTATTTTCAGCCTTGGTGACGTTTTGGGACAATTTTTGCCTTTTACAAGGTGTATAAATACATATCTAGCCACAATGTATATATTGTTGTGTTTCATAAGAGGAAAGCTATCAACCATATTAGATATAATTATTATTTTATGTATGCACCTATTTGTAACTCTAGTATAATTTGGATTAATTCAAATTAGTAGTCATGGAAATTGAATATAATTTATCGTCTGACAACTGTACGATATCCTGGTATCCTAGGTTTTCATTTTATTTGAATGGGGTAGTATCTCAATGTAATTCGTTGAAAGGAAATGAATGAAAATCCTTGGTGACGGAAGGTTGTTGATAAAAAGTCTTTGAAAAAAATGTGTCAGTTCTCATCAAGTGTAATGAATTAAATTGCTGTGGTATATCTGGTATCGAAGGGGATAAATTCACAAATTTGGTGTTTACTATACCTGGGTAGATGGTCTACATAGAATCTTACATGTGTTTGCTGTTTCGAATGTAATCATACATCTAGAATGCTACGAAAGAGATCTGTTTCCCTGAACTTTTGTGATTCTGGTGTTCTCCTCGCGTTCTGAACGTCTCATCACGAACATTAAAGTTTGATTTGGATTGTCACTACAAGGAAATTCCATCTGGAGGTACTCTGGTGTCTGTGTAAACCGATAAACGAGGTATCTGGTCAAAGCATTGTTTAAATTTTTATATAAACGAATGTATAACTTTGATAGTATTTTGATGTTACGATTACTTCTTGTGAGATTGAAATTGTAGTCTGTATAAGTTGGTAGACGTGGTTGGTGATTTTCTTTTCTCTTATGATAGCGCGGGATATTTATAGTTGTTTTTGAGAATTAGAGAATCCAAATATATACTGGATAATTGATAATATGTGTTTTGAACATCCCAAATAAGTATACTTGCCTTGTTAATAAATTATACATGTTACTAATGATTATACTATTTTATTAATGAAAGCTCATTTGATACATTGAATTATTAAGAATTGGACCCTAGATTCAATATTTAACAAAGTAAAGGCAGATCTAATAATTAGAAAGTTATTTGTTTATTTTTATTTTTAGTAAAAATATTAGCTGGGAAAATCACAATAATATATATAAATTAACCAGAGAATCACTTACTTTAGCATGCTTACTATTATTAAATATTTTAATATACAGGGTGATTCACGGAACCCGCCCATTAAAAGTTTTTGACTTTTCAATGATATCTCGATTTTGAAACTTTGGAATTAAGCATAGTTGGCTATAGTTTCCTAAGGAAACTTAGCCAACTATGCCTTAGATCATAGCCAACTATACTTAACTCCAAAGTTTAAAAATCGAGATATCATTGCAAAGTCAAAAACTTTTAATGGACGTGTTCCATAAATCACCCTGTACAGACACTTATTTTAAAAGCAAATTATTTTAAAAGCAAAATTTAAATACACATTTTTATAATTTTGACATTAAAATTGAAATTTAAATATGTTTTAAACAACCAATTCAAGCATTTTAAATAATTATAATAGATATAAATACAAAATCTTTTTCCATATATAATTAAATTTTCTAATTATTAATTACATACATACTAACCATGTTTCTTTCTATTTTTGTCTAAAAACTCTTCTAATTGTGCTGCATCGGATGATTACTTTTAATTCATTATATTTTTTTTTTAATTTTACATACACAGAGAAAAAAGAATGCGGTTTCTACATTTTTTTTACATTCATTCAATAAGCACATTTTAACTTTGTTCGAAAACACTGATCTCATTGTAGGAAAATCTATATTTTTGTTGAAATTTGTTTGCTAATTCCAACAATTATTTGTTTTAAACGTCAATGGAACTATAAAAAGTTAAACTGAATCTATGTGGTTGGTTTGTAAGGAATACTTATTGTTTATTTTTATTTTCTTTTTTCGAGCAGGCTTTGATGTTATTTCACACAATATTAAGAGTATGAAAAGGTTATTAACTCGAATATGCTTAGCCCAAAATACATTTAAATTATCATTGAGTGGTTAATAAATTAAGTGTTTTCAGGGCATCTCATACAAATAGGTGCGATTGTTTGTACCCAATGTTACACACGAATATGCCTTTCTTGATAGCCCCTGTCACTGTCTCTTAGATAACTACGATAACAAAATTATTACCTATTAATTATCTATTATGGTTGTTTTGTGATTATACAATAATTTATAAAAATATAAATTTTAGCATATTTCCTTATTTTAAGGAGATACTCTGTATGCAATTCCAAATTAAATCCATTTTCGTCTGCATTATAGACATTTTCTGCTCCACATGCTTCGATGTACGGTTTTACAGAATTGACAACGTTTGTAGCTATCGCTTCCAGTTTCTCTTTCTCCTGTCCATAAGTTCGGCCAACATATTTAGTTATCTTTCTAGAGGTAATTTTATTGTTTCTTTTAAATTGCAAAATCCAAGTTTTAGATGCTCTGAAATTTTCCAGCCCAATGATTGCGTTTGCTTCTAGCGCCCACTGCCGCAGGTCTATATCATTCAACATATCGGTATGATTATATCCGGTATTTTTAAAGTTTAATAATTCTATAAAGGTATGAAGATATATCAGGAAGATACCGGTATCTTGCATTTTGGTAGATGTCCCGAGTTATGACCTATTTTTTGCAGAATTAATTGTTATTCTCTTGAATCTCCATACCCTTGGAACTTGCTCTTTTAAATGTGCTTGCAAAGGTATAATAGTTCAAATAATTCCAAGGATGCCAGTGCAATATCGAATTTTTGCATTAGGCAAAAGATTATTTAACAGAAAAACACCAGTAAATATTTTTTTAACATATCGGTATGATTATATACCTAAAAAAAAATATACCGGTATGATACCGGTATTTTACATTTTGGTAGATGTCCCGAGTTATAACCTATCTTTCTGGAATTAATTGTTGTTCTCTTGAATCTGCATACCCTTGAGACTTGCTCTTTTAAATGTGCTTGCAAAAGTGTAATAGTTGAAATAATTTCAAGAATGCCGGTGTGATATCGAATTTTTGTATTAGGTAAAAGATGATGTGACAGAAAAACGCCGGTAAATATTTTTTTAACATATCGGTATGATTATATACCTAAATAAAATTACACCGGTATTTTTAAAGTTTAATAATTCTATAAAGGTATGAAAATATATCAGAAAGATACCGGTATGATACCGGTATTTTACATTTTGGTAGATGTCCCGAGTTATGACCTATTTTTGCGAAATTAATTGTTATTCTCTTGAATCTGCATACCCTTGAAAGTTGCTCTTTTAAATGTACTTGCAAAGGTATAATAGTTCAAATAATTCGAAGAATGCCGGTGTGATATCGAATTCTTGTGTTAGGTAGAAGATGATATGACAGAAAAACACCGGTAAATATTCTTTTAACATATCGCTATGATTATATACCTAAATAAAATTATACCGGTATTTTTAAAGTTTAATAATTCTATAAAGGTATGAAAATACATCAGAAAGATACCGGTATGATACCGGCATATTGCATTTTGATAGATGTCCCGAGTTATGACCTATTTCTTGCGAAATTAACTGTTATTCTCTTGAATCTGCATACCCTTGAAAGTTGGTGTTTTAAATGCGCTTACAAAGGTATAATAGTTGAAATAATTCCAAGAATGCCGGTGTGATATCGAATTTTTGTATTAGGTAAAAGATGATATGACAGAAAAACGCCGGTAAATATTTTTTTTAACATATCGGTATGATTATATACCTAAATAAAATTATACCGGTATTTTTAAAGTTTAATAATTCTATAAAGATAAGAAGATATATCAGAAAGATACCGGTATGATACCGGCATTTTGCATTTTGGTAGATGTCCGGAGTTATGACCAACTTTTTGCAGAATTAATTGTTATTCTCTTGAATCTGCATACCCTTGAAACTTGCTCTTTTAAATGTGCTTGCAAAGATATAGGGGAAGTTGGGCCAAGATGGGAACATTAAACTTTAGAACACTGCATCAGGATTGCAAATTGATATACAAGGTTCTAAGTACGCTTGTTGTAATCTTTAAACATTTATCTGCTGATGGATGATGTTTTTGTGATTATGTGCACTGGCGTTTTGCACCTTTTCGATGTAAATAAAAACACGTCATGGTTCTTACTTACTACTATATTTGATTAAATTAAACAAATGAAAACAAGTAAAGTACATTGGTTTTACACGGAAGTTGATGCTCGTTGTGATAGTTGAATTGAGCTGGGTAGATATAACTATTCTGGCTGTGACTCGTGACTACATATCTGCAACTGCTCTTCCTTCGGTCAGTTTCTGTCTTTGCAACGGCTAGAAACTCTCCCGAAGACGGGGGGTAATGTAAACATACGTCACGGGAAATTACGCTGTGAACGTCAGTCCCTCGGTAATTCGGAGAACCCGGAGAAAGTGGTTAAACCGGATGAGGGCTATCAAATGTAATATAAAATGATTACCTTAAATACTAGAAATGCTAATCAGGTATTTACAAGAATATTGTGCCTCTCTTTTCCGAACAATGGTTATGTAATTTTGATTTCTTCATATATCTAAAAAGTAATGAAAAATATTGCAAAATAACTGCAGTTTCATTATCTTTTCACTAGATGGTGCTTTTAGGTAATAATAATAATTTGCAGAAGATTTTGTGAAAGAAATGAAATTAAATATGAAGGTGTACATACATAGAAAGAGAGAAGGGAGAAAGAAGAAGTCGCTTTGTGTCTGGGCTTCAATATATTACTTCAATCATCATCAGATTTTATAAATTTTGTAGGAAAATTAAAGCTGAGGATGCTTATTAAATGAAACCTAAACTAACACACCGTTGTTTATTACACATTTTGCAATTTTCGACTAATTGAACGAGCTTCAACATTCCCATAATCTTTCTAAGTCATAATAATGATTTCAACAGTAAATGGAAAGGTAGAACATAAAGAGATTTCATCATGTTACTTGATCACCATCATTACTAATTACACGCCTGTAATACACATAGTAAAATACATGCTTACCAAAACAGCACGCAACGCAAAAATGCAAGTGAACAGTACAGGTAAGTATAAAACTACAAATAATAAAAAAAAAACATTATCTGTAAATTTGCTGGTGAATATTACATGTTTATGTAATAAAGATACGCTGATCCTTAAGAACAAATGACTAATAATAATCGCTGTAAAATTACAGAAAAGTTCTTCAGAGTAAAAATAAAAGTACTACAGTATTTTCTTCCATTAACGCCCACTAGATATCAGGCCTAGTACTTTGAGTGGGGGATACTCCGAGAATTAGGTTGGTGGGCACAACAGTGTATAGACAATAGACATGAAACATGATCTCTACACTTCTAGATGGCTCTACAAGTGTTTGCATATTTTATTTATATATAATTGATTCTATAGATACTACTAACTTCATATTTTTTTTTAAATTTAAGACATGAAGATAGTGTCATAAATCTTAACTGATTTCAAATATACAAACGGATAGAAAGGATTATATTTTTTTTAATTCAATATTCAAGACGATAAAATGAATATATAAGGTAAATAATTAATTAATAGTATAAAATATAACAAAATAAACACAGATATTATGACAGCAAATAATACTAGGCTAAGGTTAGAGAAATAAATCGCGTACTTGTACTAAAATAACGATGAATGAGGGTTATTAATACGTCTTTAAACTTTCTGGCCAGAGTTCAATAGTAATCTTAATATAATCTACAGCAAAAAAATGCACATCTATTAATTAAATTATTTTCATGAAAAAAAAAAAGAAAACATTATTGATCGCACCTCGTATATCAAATCCACCTACAAAATACGTAAAGACGGCTACGCTAGGAACGCGTAACAAACAAAAGCGCGTCGCCGTGGTTTTGTCGTTGCACGCAGCAACAACATAGCCCGCGTTATTCGCTTGCTCTTCGGTCGTTCTCGTGTCTAGCGCATCGTGCGAAAACAAAAGAGCATCGGAGATGCAACGTTCACGTCACGGAAACAGCGGACGGTCGCGTCTGTCGTTGGCCGTGCCAATGTATGTTCGCATCGCCGCTGCGAACCCGGATTTTAGCGCAGCATCGAAAGAATGAGAGAGATAGGGTGATGGAAAGATGTTGGTTTGTTACCGCGAGTCGTTTGTTTCATTTGCGTTTATATGAAAAAAAAAAAATGGTTGGCGTAATGTGGAATTAAGAAATTGCTGTAAACGGGATTTTTAGTATTTAAATAAAGTTATTTTGCTTTGATGTATGTGTATAAGAAGAAAATGTATCCATTGTGATAGTAACAAAATAAGATTTTATTTTTCTTTCGATTTATGAAAAGTATGCTGAGTAATAGATGAAAGTGTATTTTTTTATAATTAAACGTAGTAATTTAACGTATTTTTTTAACAATCTAATGGTTGAAATACACGAAAACGGAAGGTAATATCAATTACCTAGTTTAATTTAAAGACAAATATTATTCTCTTTTATGTATTAGTAGGAACACACCATCTGTAAGAACAGCAGTGTTATTAATAACAAATAAAATGGGTAAGTTAATAACTAAGAAATAAAATTAAAACAAACATACTCACAAATCCCATGTGCCGTATGAAATGAAAAAAAAAAAAAACACTCAAAACAAACAAAAAATTTTTTTTGTTATGCCTCTTCTAACCATAAAAATTTTATCTATACTCCATTCACTTTAAGAATGCAGTAGATAGCGTTGCGATCGACGCCCAAATTACATCGAAGAATGAAAAATTAGCGGCAAATTTAAATTGTAAATTGTCAGTGTCGAGTGAAAAATGTTGGTTATCAAACTTTTGTAATAATAGCAAAGGGTAATATGAAATCACTACGTTTTTAGTAGTTTATTTAGAACGTTATAGTAACACTATATTTGCACCCAATAGTTTTGTGCATGTAGGTAATTCGTTTTGCAAGGAAAAGGAATGTACGTGTCGTCTAATTAAATCGTCCAAGGAATCATATGCACTCTGACGAAGACGTTTTTTAGGGGGTGAACTGATAACTCCTGTGGTATCCTTTTCTTTTACAATATCCCACACTGTTTTTCACCCAGCCCAAGTTGCTTTGCAGTCAGTTTAATTGCTGTCGATTTAAAGGTGTTCCGCTTAAGCTCCAGATATAAATTATAAGCAATTATCCTTTGCTTTGTGCCAATATGTTTTCTCTGAGGATTTTTTGATGACCCTGCAGGTAGATCAAATACCTCTTCATCTGCTATACGAAAAATACTATGTCATCACTATCATTTTATATAGTTATTAAAACAATACCTTAAAATATTCAACAGTACTCAGTAGAGCTCTAAGAAGAACTATTTGTATTGTAACAATTTGCTTATTATTATTTGCTTAAAAAACGAAGACACAAAAAAAGCAAAAACACGCAAATACAGAGCTGAAACCAACACCAGGATTGACAAATGTCATAGATTTCAGTGATATTTTGTTTTATTCAACGTAAATTTCATTTGCCATATAAAATATTTTTCGTGTGTGTGAATTCGCCTCGTCTATTAGCCAATCGCAAGTCGTAAATATTTCGGCTAACTAATGTAACGCTGTATCCTTATAGTGAATGGAGTGTAGTAATAATTATTTGATGCTTTTTAGACTTATATTCATTTTGGTTTCTATCAGACATCACTTAAACTGTAATTTATTGGCATTCAAAATAAACCAGTGATTTTTATAATGTCATAAGATTAATAATTAGTTATGCAACACTCGATGATTTAAACACATGCGATATGGTTCTCGCTGAACGTTTTGTTTATCGGATGCTATCTTATAGCTATCATCGCATTCAATTTTGCAAATGCTTGATTTTTTTTGTTTTATATTTCAATTTGTTTTTTTGGGTTACCCAAACGCTTTCTTAATGTATTGCTAAGTGACATTTCATCAATGCTGGATTGTTTCTCGAATGGGTCATGACTTACTTAGATATACCAAAGCAGGATGACATTTTAAAAAACTAGATAAGCTACCTTCTTACACCATACATACATATTTTACTAATTATCTTAAAAAGTATCCATTTTAGATGGGTAATGAATATAACTTTTTTTTTGTATTTTTATAAGGGCAGTTGATAAGAAAGAGAAAAAGTAGGCAGTTGTATTTAAAAAAAAAAAGTTTTGATACTTTTTCAATTCGAAAGTTTAACTGTAATTTTCGAACACGCTGTATAATATTTTCGAAAAATTCATTCGGTTTCGGATGCTATCCTATACCGTCAACAATTCTACAAATTTCCAATTTTCCAAGTTAAATACCTTTGCAGTTATAGAAGCTCAGATGCACTCGTCTATCTGTCAAAAATTTAAAAAAAATGCAAATATTTCAAATATGGTTGAAAATAACAACGTAGTTGTTTTAACAAATTTACTTTAGATTTGAACGAGGAATTAAAAAATGTAATAATATATAGGGTGTTTCATTTAAAATAATAAAGTTGACAGCCACTTTCGGTACAACCGGATGCACTAGATTATTAAAAATATTTTAGTTCAATAGCGCAGGTCGGCATTAGTATACTGCGAAATTTTCAGAATTTTCCAATGTATGCTCTTTCATATATCGGTCGACGCAGTTCATCATGAGACACCCTGTATATGTACTATTTGCATACCTTAAGTATTAATTTTCGAAATTCAGCATTTAATCTCCGCATAGACAATGCAATGTACTCTGACTAAGGGCCAAATAATTACAAAGTCATTGCATTTTTACATACGACGTATGCGGATAGTAGATATATTTGAAACAACACAAAAAAAACACATCAGAGACAGCGCAAAATTCGACAAACAAAAGAAGACCGACGCAACATCGACGACGGGCGTAAGAAGAATTACCCGTCAAGGAAGAGGTTGCCTCTCTATAAATACCGCTAGACCGGTATGCATACGTTGTTGATATAACTCTCTTCTCGCCGCTACGCGGATGATATAAAAGTAGGAGGCTATGGACGAGCGCGGGAGGAGTCTGAGGAGTGTCCGCTTATCGGTTACACCCACTTCGATAACCCTTTTCTACCCCCACCCGCGCGTCCGCGATGTCCACGGAATGCCGTCCGTCCGCCGGTATATAGTCGATTCGATTTTGTTATTATTGCACAAGTCGTACTACATACGTTCGCTGCGTTTTATTGTTGTCGCGTCGTTCGTCGATAACCGGCTCCGCGGCGAGCGTTGCGCTTTCGGTACGTGCGCGCGACTCGGGCGCCCTCCGACGGACGATGCTGCGATTACGTGCGGTATTACCCTTAAGGTTGATACACATTGAGTTTTTTTTTTTTTTGGGAGATCGAAACGGTATAGACAGAATGATTTTGCGACGGAAGCTGAGACACTTGTAATATATTTTCTTAAAATAAATATGTAACAAAAGAAAATATATAAAAACACAAAAAGCAAAATAAATTATCAAACTCTAATTTTGTAAGTTGATATTCTACTTAAAAAATTGGGTTATTTAAGCTCGCAAATGTTCATCAGTCTTCTTCGGTGAAATTATTGGGAAAATTGTCAAAGATAAAAATTGAAAAGATTCCTTTACATGTAATCTAATCTTTCGCCAATATTTATTAGCTTCTTCAGAGATACGATATTCTACAAAATAACTTACACATAATAACTTAACAATAAACTTGACATGCAAACTAACATCGAGAGAGAAGTGACACGTGTTGTGGAGGTAAAGTCACAACTAATGGCAATCAACAAAACAATAAACCACATCTATTATATTATTACCGTGGGCATTTTGGTAATTTTTCATAGTACACATATGTAAAAATTTAGTACATTTACATATGTGCTAAAAATGGATAAAACATAAATGAAAAATGTCAAAAACAATAAATCCGACCAAATATATTAAAAAGAAACGCAAGGTAGAAAGAGGTAACATTAAATCAACCAATCAAAAAAATATTTTACGGGTATATCTGCAATCAAAGTATCCGAAATTTGAAATGCTGATCCAATGATGTTCTCCGTCTTGGCAAAAAATACTTAACAAATATTTGATTGGTATATTAATATATTGGGCGTTATATAGTGTTAAAGTTAATTCATTGCTGCAAAATTGAAATAAAATCTAAAAACTATTTGTTTTAGTTAAAATATGTGCAAAAAGTTAAACGTTAATTTTTATTATGTTCTTTTCTTTTATTCAACAACCGTTTTATGCACGTCAAAGCAATTTATAGGTTATATATAAGAAATAATAATAGGAAAAAAAGTAATTTTGTGTTAAAATCAGGCCGCTATCTTGTAGAGATACTAGTTACATTTTTGATGACTTTGCTAACTTTACAATTTATATTTTTACACTAAATGATTTACAAGTAAAATATTTATTTTAGAAATTATGGTTTAGTAATGTGATTAGAAGAAAAATGTTAGTAATAATTAGAGCAGAGCGAGTTTTATGGTATTGGGTAAAAAACAGACTTGTTCACATATACCCATAGTTTAAGTATTCATTATTGTACTGTATGTATCTTATATTTCCTAAGAAAGCTTATGATGTCTTCAATTAAATTTTATTTAAACTAATGTATAATATTGATGTAAATTTGATAAATAGTAAAATTAGACAATTAACATTCTTGAATGCTACGAGATTTATCGTTAGCTAGCTCGATAAGATTTCAATTTAGGATGTAAAGTGCTGGAAGGAATATACAGGATGTTAGGTAAACATGTGGCAAGAGATTATTCCTTGGCTTATTCTAAGAATATTTTGTTCGTACGTTACGTCACTCAATCTAAACAAATACGACTGATGAGACGTATTCAAATGAAATCCACTACTAGATAAAACAACAACCGTTTCATGTGATAGAGATCGAAAAAATAATAACGCATTGTAAACAATTTTTTGTACTTGATAAACTCATTGGCGTACACCATACTTTTATTTACATTAATAATTTCAACGAATATATGGTTGTCGCAAGTTTTGTTCGCCCTATGTCTTCGAAACAAAGGGGTTTTTCAAAAATCATCATAGGACAAAATATTCTTAGAATAGGCCAAGGAATAACCCCTTGAATTTTTGCCGCATGTTTACCTAACACCCTGTATAATAAAGCTGCAATATTAAACCACACCTTCAAGGGAATTTTACCCTACAATGTTGTACATGTCTCTTCGTTGTAAAAGTACATTACTTGAATGTTAGGCAAATTTACTGTTTGTGCTGCATATAAATTTTTGAAAAATATATTAGCGCATGAAGTATACTGAATCGTAGAAATTTTACGTTATGAACAAAATTTGCCTATAAAACCGTATTAGGCAACCATGTTAATAATGATTTACATGTAATTTCACCAGATTTTTTTTTTTTACAGTGGACATGTTAAGAAGCCTCGCATACTTCCAATAACTGCTTCTCTTTCTTCGTGAAATACTGTTTTAAACGTTTTAAAAATTGCTAGCGGATTATCAAGAAACTGGCGATGAAGAAAGCGATGAACAAGAAGGAAGTGACGATAGTGATGCTAATGATGAACCGCCCGGCCATTCGCAAACTTTTATTGGAAAAGATGGTACCGAGTGAATGCCACGCCGATTGCCAAGGGAAAAACACGTGCACACAACATAATTACAACAGCTTTGAACAAAGTGAAACTTCCACCTGGAGTGCATGTTGATACTCCTTGTGACCATTCAATTTTTTTTTTGATGATACGGTTATTGTATTGTGGTTACTTTCACTAATAAGGAGGCTGTTCGTATTCTTGGCGATTTGTGGAAACCAGTTGACGACGTTGAAATCCGTGCTTTCTTGGGCCTTTTTGATTACTGCTGGAAGAAATAAACAAGGAATGGTGAACTATAATGAGCTATGGAATCTTTAAATGGAAATCCTGTTTACGAGCGTGTATGTCACGAAATAGATTTACTCAATTACTAAGATTTATTCGTTGACGATAAAGCGACCAGAACCCTCCGAAGGCAAAAGGACAAGTTGGCACCAATTAGAGACCTGTGGGACCGTGTTAATACAAACTTGCTGAAACATTATCTTCTGGCAGTAATCTAACCATCGATGAACAACTGGTGCCTTTTAGAGGTCGTGTTATCTTTCCGACAGTACCTGCCAAGCAAGCCAGATAAGTAGGTATGAAAATTTGTGGATATGCGATAGTGGAACTAGTTATCCGTTACGTGGTATACCGTACTTAGGAAAGAAGGTCTCAACAGAGCAGAAAAACCTAGCGCAAAAGTGGTTTGAGACCTTTGTGAACCTTCTGAGAACTAAAAGGAATATTACGTTCGACAACTTCTTCACCAGCTACGAGCTTGCATCCAGTTTGCTTACCAAAGGCCTAACTTGTGTAGGAACGCTCAGAAAAAATAGCGCTGCATACCACCAAATTTTTTACCTCACAGCGACGGAATATTGAAAGCAACTTGTTTGGTTTTTCAGAAGACAATGACTTTGGTGTCTTATGTACCTAAGAAAAATCGCTGTGTCATATTATTATCTACAATGCACAATGAGTCCACCATTGATGAGGAAAATAAAAATAAATCTGAAATCAATAAGTACTACAATTCCACGAAAGGAGGGTGGATTACACTTGATCAGATGGTACATACATATTCAGTGAAACGCAAAAACTAATAAGTGGCCTTTGGTCATTTTTCAATATAATGATGTGTGTGGAGTAGCTTCATTTGTCATTTGGAGAAATATCCATCCTGACTGGCATATTTCCAAAAAACGAAGACTTCGCAAAATTTTCTTACGAGAAATTATAACAGAATTAGTACTGGGGCAAATTAGACGTCGTAGTTTGAGTGGCTTGCATAAAAGTCATACTTCATTGATACAAACTACGTTGAATCAATACCAACCACAGGGGAGTCTTCGGCTCGAGAGTAAGAAAACGAAAAACGTGCTATATTTGCCCATCAAAGAAAAGCAGAATGTCAACACAGTTATGTGATAAGTGTAAGCAAACGGTTTGTGGTGAACATTCAGATAAAATACTCATGTGCACAAATTGCAAACTACATTAAATAACTTCAAATATTTTACTATCTTGTACTATTTTTAATTATATCTTCTGACACACAAATATTCTTTCTATATGTTTTAATCTTACTTATACCTACTACATGAAATAAATAATGCATATTTTGCTATTATTTACATCAACAATGTGTACAAATAGATGTGTGCCTGTGAGGCACACCTTGGTAGACACGTTACGAAAAACGTTGTAGGACTAGGTTAACATGTTTTATGGAAAAATAAAAATTACGATGCAGCTTTCTGCACATTTTCGTTTTATTACGTTTGTTTTGTGAAACTAAAATAATAATTTGCCTTTGTCGAAAAAGTGTATGAATTGAAACATTTAGTTAAGGAAGAGTCCTAGTTTCATAAAAAAAAAAATATGTATTTTGATATGTATGTTTAATAAAAATCCATTTCGACATTCCATTAGGACTGCAAAGCAATGCAAGCCAACTTTAAGTGCTATATTGTTATTGTAGTACCGTGAAAAAAAATCTCTGAATGGAGTTCATAATGGCATTAAAATTAATACAATACTTCCTTATTCATTAAAAAAAAATCTTCATAATCTTTCGATTATCCACCACACTTCCTCACACTTCTTTCCGTCAGATCAAAACATACTTTCCTTTCAATCTTCATTCCCCAACTTTTCGCTATTATTGTACAGATCATTACTTCCACTTTAACATCATATTCATAGCGCACAATCATACCTTAAATATTACACGCGGCAATACAGAGAGAGAGAGAGAGATGGGGCAAAGTTTTGAGGCTCGCATCGAGCGAGACTGTTTGGAAAACTTTGTTCGGAAAAGTTTCTTCAGACCGTCTGGCCAGGCCGCCGCCTATCCTTCTGCTTGCTTGCTCTAATCGTACGGTGGCTACTTATTAAGAGAGCGAACCGAGGAAAACTTATTTCTTGCGAACAGATAGATGTTGTATACATACGTATACTAAAAGTTTTCCGCTTGGGAAAGTACGGATTCCTTCACGGCTTTTTTTTTTAATAGAAGGGACGAAATTTAGTGGAGAAATTATGCCTTTAACGTTGGAACGTTAATTTTATTCTTTGTTGTGAGTGTATTCCATTTGTATGGAAGTAATGGTTGGAAGAAGATATTTATTAAGTGCAATTCGTTAATTTTCCATCAAGGAAATTCGAATATTTTTCTAATCAAGATACGAATTGCTGGAAGGGAATTGGCGGACTTGACATGACATTGAGCAAAGTAATTTGCTCAACTGAAATTATCAAAATTCTGCGTAGTTTCGCTAAGTTTGTTTATTGTTTTCTCAATACGCTGACGACACGAGTTGTACTGTTTCTGCTTCTGATGACATCGCCATTCGATTTTCCGTTAGTAAACAGTAATAAATCAGATGAGTGACTGGTGTATAGTGCGAATTATTTAAGATTTAATTTAATTTTAAAATAAAAATAAACCAAATGTTATTAGGTTCACAGCATCAGTACCTGATAATGATGGCCTTTATATGGGTTTGGTCGATGATTTGTTTCCGGAGAGAAATTTTTGGAATTTGTTGTTGATCATAATCTAAAATTTAACAATCATTGCGATATGTTTGAAGGTAAATTATGTACTGCACTGCATGTCATTCATAGCATCCGTTGTGACGTCAATGTGCACTCACTTAGATTATTTGTTGAGTTACGGCCTAATCGTTTGGGGCTCTTCAATTGGTGCTAAACGAATATTTATATTACAAAAACGGTTCATTAGAAGGATGTTGTGGTATCATGTCGGCCTCTTTTTAAAGAATTAAACATTCTGCCTCTTCTGCCTAAATTCTAAAATTTTATAAAGCTAATGAAAAAACTTTTGTCAAAAACAAGAATATTCAACAGGAGATGCATACACGCCTTTGCCTAGACTTGGCAATACCCTCATATACTATGAAGTTATACGAGACGAATCCCAGATATAAAGCAATAATATTTTACAACAAATTACCTCAGGAAATGAAAAAAAAATTGTAATCGCTGAGAAAATTGAAAATAAAAAAAAATCTTTTGAAAAAAGTTATTATACAGTCGAGGAATTTGTTAAAAGTTAATTAAAGTAAGCTGTCTTAGTATCATCATTTTTTAGTTATTTGTCCAATTATGTGTAATTTTTATTTACTGATTTTAAATTGTAATACTCTTGTAATTAATTTTCTATCCATGTTCTTTTGAACTATGACATAAATAAATAAACGAGTCATCTTCACATTTGCACAACCATTTTAACAAATATAAATTGAAAATATAATAATATGCATCTTCATTCATTTACTGTTAGCGCAAGACGTTCTTGGATTCTTCAGCTACACTCATTGCTACAATTACTAACTCGCATTATAATACACTGAGAAAAGAAATTGCATTAAATGAAAAGTTTTATAACTTTTGGTTTTTATCATGTTCAACGAAAAGAATACCTTTTCTCAGAAAAGTGTTTATTTTAATTGAAAGTAGCATACTATTTTGCCGGAAGATCTATTTTCTTCTTAAGTACATACTTTTCGACGAAAAGTAATCGTAATTAAATGGAATGCACCTTAGTTTTGATTAATATTTTATATGTCTTTATAACTTCTGTTTAAGTAAGACAATACACATTACATATTATATTATTATTATGTACATATTTAACAACATATTTTAGTTTCCTTTAAGTATTATTGAATTAAATACAGTATTTTAAATAAAAAAAAATATTTGCGTGAACACTAGCGGTGGGCGATTCGAATCTTTTTAGTGATTCAAATCCTAATGACTCCTAAAATTAAAGATTCGTGTAATACGATTCGTACCGAAAGCCCGTAAAGGAGTCGTACCAGCACTGGGCGATACAAATCTTTTTAGTGATTCGAATCCTAATAAATCCTAAAATTAAAGATTCGTATAATATGATTCGTACCGGAAGATTATAATGGGTGATTAAAATTCTAATCATTCTTTGCCCTTTATTCTAAGGATCTTGCAAAAAAAAACAGTAAATTAAAATTTTCGTAAAATAAAACAAAATGAATGGATTTGTTATTAACAAAAGGGAAAAATAAAATTTAAAAATTCTAAAAGGGGCTTTTACCTATTATGAAAACCGCAATAGTTAATAATTTACCACTTTTTACATGTGAACATGTTTACAAAATCATACAAAGGCGCCTTGTAGATTTCAGGTTTAAGAATGCCAATACGACCCAGATAACAATTTAAGTGTTACACAACCTTTATTTAAGGTTGTCCCAACAAGGGTGCAGGCTTGTCGGTAAGCTTGTCATTGACAAGGGTGCAAGCTTGTTGCAAGGTTTCTAGTTGACACAGGACAAGGTTTTCATAAGCTTGTCTGTAAAAGTATATGACAAGATTAGAATAACAAGGTTTTCATAAGCTTGTCTCTAAAAGCATATGACAAAGTTAGAAGGACAAGGTTTTCATACGCTTGTCTGTGAAAGCATATAACAAGGTTAGAATGACAATATTGAGCCAAGCTTTAGCGAAAGCTTGTACGGAATGGGGCAATTTCGATGGCATTATATGGAAAACTTCTTTATTTCAATATTTCATTTAGTGGTGATGGGAAAAATCAAAAACTTTTAATCGTTTCCAGAATATGACCGGAAACTCAAAATTCCGGCTTTTCTTTTTTACTTATAATCTTTTTATAGAATGCGTTTAAAAATCTACCATAAAATATTAATAAAAAAGGTTCTTTACTATTATTTCGTATCTTTAACAAAATATATATCGTATAAATTGTGTGCGACCGATGGCTAAGCCACGTATACATACATCAGTATGATATTAAAATGTACCAGAAAATTCGTATCAAGTGACTCATTGTGGTGTGACTCTAGTATACTAGTATAGTCAAGGAGTACGAGTCGGAGTCGGATACGATTTCGTATCAAGTGACTCTCTGCGGTACGACTCTTGTATACTAGTATAGTCAAGGAGCCGGAGTCAGAGTCGGGACCAGAGTCAGAGTCGGAGTCAATAATATACTAGTATAAACCGAAATGATTCGTATCGGCTGATATGAATCCGTATAAATAGTAAAGATTCGTACCGTACGAATCATATATGAGAATCGAATATACTGATGAATCATACGAATCCGACCCACCTCTAGTGAACACGCATGTATACATTGATTTAAAACTTTTGCCTTTTAACGGAAAACACCTGTATTCAAGCTAAGTGCTTTTTTACGCGAAAGTATTTTAGTTTTATTCATGTTCCCACGTGCATAAGTCTCAGATATACAAACAATAATCACCAAAAGTGAATATTTTTCGCGCGAGGTTAAAGAAATTTCAGAGATAATTGAAATCTTTTCAGTTAATGCTGATTTACTTATAAGCCAAGGAACTTTACAGTAGTATATAGTGTTTGAAGGTTTTAAAACTGTTATACATGGAAAAAACGATTTTGTTGTTTTCAACCATTTTTGAGGCATTTGGTTATAGTTACTAAATTAATAATTTTATTAATAAATTAAATAATTAAAAATATTCTTGTATTCAATCAAACAAATAATTTAGTTAGTAGATTTATTTGAAGCTAGCGCAGTATTTATTAATTTAACCAAGTATTTACATGGAAAAATCACTTCTAAAACTAAAATACCTGTACGGTTTTAGATATACAATACTGCCCCAAATACGTACAGGAATTTTACCAAAAATTTTTTAATGTGTAAGCACATTGTTTCTTTAAGATAAATTCTATCTCTATGAACTTGTTCTGTATATTGACTTCCACTCTGTATAAAGTGTTTACCGCCACAGATGAACTTGAATGCAGCCTGTAACGAATCGTTGCATAATGGAATGAATAACGCCTAGAATGAAAGTCATTAGTCACGCGAAAATAAGTGTTAAATTGTAGGCATTTTGTGCCGCATTCAACAGAGGAAAACATAGATTCTGATTTGTAAAAAAATTAAGGTTACGCATGCCACGTGCTTTGTTCAGCATTCTTTTTTATTTGTAGATTTAATATATGAGTAGAAAATAATTTAAAAATAATTCCGACAACCGCATTCATAATAATAAGTAAGAGAATCATCGTACATTTAAAGATATTTCTCCGTGGCAGTCGTATTTAGTATATAACATCATCCCGTGTTCTCAACGTTTAGTAGCAGGTGTGCCACAATCGTTCCGCCACAATCAAGACGAGCAAAGTGAACGCGATTTAACAACGTATTAGAATCACCCAGACACTTACTGCACACGGCCACAACAAAAAAGAAGAAACGGAGTGCCTCAAGTACCTAGTTAAAGATTAAATGAGTTCAGTAGACGTCTTCGACAATTAACAGGAATAATAGTAGGCCGCGAGCCGTCGATTCAGACCACGTGTGCGTTGCTCTTTTGTCTCGCCGTGTTAAAGTTGCGTTTTACCGCGCTCCGACGCGAGCGCCCTCTCTCGCATCTACGCGGAATCACGCGCTACGTTCGGAATAGAGAGAAAAAGCAAGAGTTTCCTTTGGTTATTCTGCGGGTTCGTTAAAGAGGAAAAAGAGAAATTTTGAGAAGAGCAGAAAGAACGAGGGAATTATAAAGATATTTCTATAATTACTTTAATAAAGGTAGGAGGGTTTTCTTTCCTGGTAGATCGATTCTGAGTATTGGGAAACGACGCGATGTTCTGGAAATTATGAAGAAGTAATCTATTACTGTCGAAAGAATTCACAAGGAAAATGGTTCTACACTATATGAAAACAATCCACATTCTAAAAATAATACATGGACCTATCACTAAATAAGATTTGCTGGCCCAATTAATAATTGGTTCACTCAACACAAGAATTTGTTGGTTGAATCAGCAAATCAATTTATACAGGCTGGTTTTGAAATAGGGAACAAAATTTGACACAGCGTTATAGCATGATAAACTATACAAAAAAGCTTTAAAAAAATAATGCCATAGAATAACCCAATAGGTGCTGCAATATTTTTCAAGCGATAATCAGAAGGTGATGCCAATTTATATTTTGCGATGCTCTGCAAGAGGTAGTCATATTGGCGAAAATAATTTATAAAGAAAAATGTATTTATAAACATTTACTTTAACAATATATCCAATGAAAAATTTACCAGATTTAATTTCTTGACTGTAATGTATCAACTACTTTGTAGCGATCTCTGCCGGTGTGTGTGAAAATGATCACTAGAAACATGGTCTAAAATAAAACCAAATCAATCACGATTAGATGATATGAATTACAACATCACCTCATTCAACTGCTTCTTGGTAATCTTCACCGTTACTCAAAAAAAAAAACAAGGTAAATTGCAAGGATTGCAAGCTTTTGACAGTGAGAAAATAACAAATTAATGTATTTCTGCTATTAACTGTAATAATTTGGAGGAATTTTTCCCATGAAATTTTTTTTTCTCTTCACACAGGATTCGAACCTACATGCTCCCATTTTCCGCACGGGCGCTTTAACAATTAAGCTAAGAGAAGGTGATATAAATGTAGAACACACACATGCGTTCAGCCAACCTGAGGTGTCTGCCTCCGCAGGAATAGTTTTTTCACGTGTTGCCTGAAGGATATGATATTGAGATTTTTAAAATTGTGCAGCATGGCATTGTAGTACTTGACAGATGCATAGGAAAAAGATCTGGTGAATATTGCATAACGATGTTGCTGCACAATCAGGCCAGCGGCATGTCGCATATCCCTATAATGAACCATGCCCTAGGTATCAGCAACTCCGTGATATACTCAGGCGAACCCCCACTAAGGCCCTATGAACAGATACACATAGGTGTAGCTTTCTACGACTATCCATTCTCAACCATCCGGCACGACCAATCAGATGAGATACGCGATCTCTTCGTTTTAAGTTAAAAATGAATCTAGTACAGAGGTTCTGAATTCTTTGTATTTTTAAGGACGTTGCAGAATCAAGACACGTGGCAAGTAGATGATGTCGCCGTAATCAAAGTTTAATAATGATGTAAAGTTTTAAGGCTAGTAGTCATTAACTTAACCTACTAGCATAGAGACATTTTAATGCCGCAAAAAACTTTCAAATACAGTTATTCACATGTTGCTTAAATCTGAGTTTGTTATCTATCGTAAGTCCTAAATTCTTAACTGTATCTATAATTTATGAAGTACTTGCCACAACCTTAATGGCGATGCCATCCATGTACGCTCGAATTTACATCTCCTCTTAATAGCTAATTGGTAAACCACCCATCCGGCAAGCGGGAGGATGTAGGTTCGAATCCTACGTGAGGAGAAAAATTTTTCTTGGGAAATATTTCTCCTAATTATTACAGTTAATAGCAAAAATATATTAATTTGTTAATAAGGTAAATTGCCGATAATTATCTACTAATGGAATCCCTTTTCAACAGTTGTTATAAATTCCAAGCAAAAACGATGTAACAACTAAAAATCATACATGGACCTATCACTAAACAAGATTTGCTGGTTCAACTAATAATTGGTTCACTCAACACAAGGAATTTGTTGTTTGGGGGGGGTGGGATGGTTTTGAAATGGAGAACAACATTTAGCAGGGTGTTAGAGCGTGATAAAGCAAACAAAAAAGCTTTAATAAACATTTTTGTAGCCTTCACCACTACTCAAAAAAAAAAGATAAGCTTAGAACTTACAGTTAAACCCTCTGCTAATGGATTTCCTTGTTATAAGTATTATATGATATAATATTTAAAACCCTCAAAAAAATAGCAGTTTTATTGATATCACTGCTATTGTACGCCACCAGTAGCTGCTTTAATGTTCTAAGCTCCTATTAAATGTTTGACTGGTAAATACGTTAATATTTTAATATTTTGCAACACTGAGATGTTGTATTTTATGACCCTTATGTGTAATTACTGGTGTGAAATATAAGAAGCGCCATCTACATTGCGATTTCTGAAATACATACATATATTTAAAGTATTCACTTTAACGGTTTTCTTGTAAGATTAACTAAAATTTTGGTGAACTCGACAAACATTAAAAAACATGTAATATAGTTACGTTAATAGAACTAGTTTTGTTAAATTTAAGTCCGCTTTCATAATAAATGTTACATTAGCACTTTAACAAAAGTCTGTGTATTAATTATAGGAACCTTAAATTAAAATAATCTTAAAGTTTTAAAGTGACATTATGAAATGCACCCCAAGTACTTAAAAATGCGTTTATATATAAAAATATACTGTGAAGCGTTCCTCGAGCAATTATAATTTAAATTAGAGTAATAAATGTTTAATATCCAATCTGATTTTATTTAATTTTACATCACAACATGTTTCGATCACAATAGAATCATCTTCAGGTGACTAAATACTAAATACAAGATAAAATTAGTCAGCATTAAATGAAATTAAATATAAAAATGATGTGTCAGTACCATTCAAATATGCGTTGAATGAGAGTGTTTTAAATAAAAATTAAATAGTGATGCAATAACAAAATGATTCTAAGAGAATGAGCGAACGTATTTGAGAAATGCATGTGTTTAACATTTACTACTCAATACAATTTGTTGTTGCTAATATACATTTTCCTCTACAATATTGTTTAATTTATTTGAACATATCTAAACATATAATTTAACAAAGTTTTTAATTTATAATTAATTTTTAATTACTACTTATTCGCTGCAATCAATTTGCAACTCAGAATAGGCGTAACCGAGTATATTATACTTTATGTATAATTTAGCATTTTAATTGGTTCTAATTTCATTAGGAATATGTACTACAACTATATTTATCTTTAATAAATAAAGCAAATAACGAGACTGACATCAACATTAAAAAAAAATAATGACATAACCTCATACAAAAAATAATTATTGCCAAAAGTTAACGGACCTCTAGTATCTATATAACTTGCGAGAATGAACGAGTTTTACATCCAATCTTAAAATATCTTATACCTAACTCTACAAACTTACTAATTGATAGTAAAACCATATAACATTTCGTTAACATACTAACATTAATTCAGGTAAATTTCGTTTTAAAACTTTGTTTGTGTTCGTATATTAACCACTTAGAATATAGATGGTTTACAGAAGCCGTTATAGGGATAAATAACCTCGTCCGTATTCGCGCCAAATGCGACACATGTTTTAAAAATCGAATGCCTCGAGCATCAGGGTTTGGGGTATCTTTTGATATATAGAAAACATGTGCCGACTACTCAGACGTTATACGCATCTATCGAAAACCGGGGTATATATATATAAAAAACACAGAGAAAAAGCGATGAAGAGGAGCGAAACATCGGAGAAAAAAAAACGAAAACATAAGGTCCCAGACGAGAACCGTGTGGGAGACCAGATGTATCAATAGATTTAGCGGGAGCGATAATTGCATCGTTCGTTGAAATTGGTTGATTGGAGCTGCTCGTTTTGCTATACATATCGCATACATGTGTCGTCTGATGCGTGCGTTACTGCTGCACAGAGGATGTGTATTTATTTTCTGTCTGGGCTGGCGAAGAGTGGAGTGGTTAAAAAACAAACGATAAAGACGGGAGGAAGAAAAAAAATGTGTGATCTATCGCCTGTTATTTAACATTGTAAGACATATATTATTATAAGAATTAAGGCAGTTAATGTGGGGAGGAAATGTAGTTTAAATTTTATGAAGTTGGCAACGTCCTTTCGAATGTATAAAATTGAATATACGAATAATAACCGTAATAAAATAAATGCGAGTTTAAATCATTGCTTATATTCACACATGCAAACACATGTCTAGTTCCAATGAAATTCGTTAGGTTTTTTTTGTTGTCGTTGTTACTGCCATTACTTTGCTCATATACGCGCAGTTGAGTAAATTGCTTTCGCAACATTGTAACAACCGTGATGTGGTGGTATATTTTCGGCTAATGTGGAGATTAAGGAGTCACTAACGCTTTGAAGAAGGAATTAACAATAAATCTCTGTACGCGTCATTAAGTCATTTTCATTAACTGCATATTTCGCTACGACCGAATGTAATGGGCAAAAGTGTATCTGTTATGAGCTGACTGGCTATTAATACTGCGCAATGGTTAACAAATTATTATCGTCTTATCATGTTGCTGATTGTTTATAGTTAAATAAATATTGTAAAAAGAATGAAAAGCTTGTGACAAGAAGCTTTTCATTCTTGCAGTTCTCAGATGTTTGTTTGCTGTAAGTTAAATGATTTCTGTAACACCTTTGAGTTTTTTCTCTGTACACTTTCATTTTTTAAGTGTATTTTACTTGGACGAAAGAAAAAATATTTACTTAATATAACACACGAAATTTAAATAAATGTATATCTCAAGTATACTGAAAAACGATTTGTTTCATGATACCAAATTTTGCTTAAGCTAACTAAATATTGAGTTAAATATGGGCAAATAAATATTTGATTAATTGAACCAAATTATTTATTTCATTTAACACTTTATTTATTTGAAATAACCAAAATATTTAGGACCGCTTCTGTTTACTGTTTATACCAGGTACTTTAAAAATAATATAAAATTTTGTAAGTCCCACTTTTATGCAGATGACACGCAGCTTTATTGTTCCTTTACACCCACGAATGTTCACACAGCTTGTGCGAATATTAATCAAGATCTGAAATGTCTTGTTGACTCGGCACAGCGACATTGTCTTACAATAAATCCTACTAAATCGGAAATAATATTATTCGCACCAGCAAATCAAAAAGCCAAGTTACTACCAGATATTAATATAAGTGTTAACAATGTTCAACTAACTTGCAAAAATTCTGTGAAGAGTTTGGGACTGATAATAGACGAGGAATTAAAGTTCAATGAATATATTAATAAATGCACTCAAAAAGCCTACAACAGTCTCAGATTAATTTATGGCAGCAGAATGTTTTTAACTCAAAAAATAAAGAAAATGCTTTGTGAAACGTTAGTTTTGTCTCATTTTAATTATTGTGATGTAGTTTATTCTCCGTTCTTAAGCTCAATCACCATGCAAAAAATACAGAAAGTTCAAAACTCCTGCTTACGTTTAATCTATGGTATTCGTCGACGGGATCACATTAGTCACAAGTTAAGGGATGTCAGGTGGTTAAATATGAAAAATCGTCGCATACTTCATGCTGCTTGTCTGTTTTATAAAATTATACACTCGGAAAAGCCACTCTATCTTTATAATAAAATAATTTTTAGGACTGATGTTCATACGTTGAACATCAGATTTAAAGGAACTTTAACACCGCCGGCCCATGCACACCAATTCTTAAAAAGAGTTAACTCGATCAAATCACAAATATCTACAATAATACTCCACAATTTGTTAAAGGTAGTGGTTCGTGTTACATGTTTAAGAAGCGATACTTTAATCACCTATTTGCTTTTCAGTCTGGTCTATGTTAGTTTGGTGGCTGCGCGCTCACTGTATAGCTCTTTATATTTCTAATTATGTATTTATTTAGATTATAATTGTTACATCGTCTCGTGTGTGCTTGAAATATGTTTTGTTTTTTTTTGTTTTTTTTTTGGTTATGTAGGGTTAAATTGAAAAACAGATTCGTCTGAATTTCGCCCTGTTTCCTTGTTAAGTTATATTCCATAAAGACCATTTATTATTATTATTATTATTATTATTATTATTATTTTGTTGGATTAACTAATTTTTCGTGATAAAATTTTGCTGTCTTGAACAAATTGGTTTTTCAGTGTAGTTAATTGCTTTCCATCAATATTTCCATCAAAATATATAATACTTGATGTATTGTCCTTCCTATTAAGTGTAGAAGAAATAAAAGCTACTGTTATTATTACACAGAGAAAAATGAAGTAGGTCGCAAATTACAATTGAAGATACGAGTGTCTTTTTTGCATGAATGAAGGTATTTTGTACTCACCTTTCACATAGCACCATCGAAAACTCCAGAAATTCAAGAACACTCGAGTCTTGTGAATGTATGAAGGTATGTTACACTACTTTTGAGAAAAATTACATAAAAAAACTTAATTTCTGAAAAAGTTTGATTTTGTAACATAACACCTTCATCCACTCGTGTCTTCAATTATATGATCTAACAGTGGTTGAATTATATAGATATTTAGTTTATTTATACATTCACATTCACTACAAGAATCTTTAATATGGCTACACTTTACTTATTATATACGATAATTTAATAACAACGTCTATGTAAAGCTCCTATTAGTATGGTGTTTTTATCCACAATATATTTAGAAAATTCATCTGCAAAATAGAAATATTATCTGAGTAGCTACACTGAAAAACCGATTAATTTGAGAATACCAAATTTTGTTTAATTCAACCAAATTATTTGTTAATTTAACCCTTTATTTATTTGAAATAATATTATATAATATTTGAAATTTTCATGATAAAATTTGTTTGAAGTTATTTTGTTGTCCTGAACAAATTGGTTTTTCCGTGTACAGTAAGATATTTTGTTTCAATAAATCAATAGAATCGATAAATTAAAAAGGGTGTGTATTATTGTTTTTACATTTTGTACACTGTAAAAAAAGTTGCAGTAAAATTACATGTAAAATCGTTGGTAACAAAGTTGCCTACAATTTTACAGGTAAATTTGTTTCATAAGGTAAAATTTCTACCATCTAGTAAATTTCACATGCTGATATGTTTTTCAGAGATTGTACTGTAAAATTCGTATGTAATATTTATATGAACTCTATATTTATCGAACACTGAAGTAATTTTCATACGTGTTTTTATAAAGAGAGCAAGCAAATTACCTAATTCTTTTATAGCACCTAATAGGTCATACTGAATCGCTCAACCAGGGATCAAGAATGATCACGCTTACGCGAAACCTACGTTTGTTCGTGACGTACATGATATCATTGAGCCAATAATAAGTTCGACAAACGAATAGAATTACCTACGCGCACAGATAAATAATCCAATAACCAATCACATTGCGGCGTATGAATTTGTATTTCCATGATATCTATAGTTTTACCCGAAAATTCAAGTAAAAACAAATAAATATAAAAGATCCTCATACTTTTACAGCAAAATTAATAGTTCCTAGTAAAATACTTTAAAGTGTACTAAATACCCCCAAAAAAAATGTCAATTTTACACTTTTAAGTAAATTTTGAAGAGTAAATACAAAATTGAAGATACATGTTTTTTCCTGTATTTTCCTTTTGAAATTTTTGTTACATCTTAAACTTACATGAAAAAGCTATAAATTTTACCGAAATTTCTTTTCCATGTTAAATATCCTAGAAAAAACACTGCTAAAACAAAATTTACATCGATTATTGTGGGAAATTTACAACATATTACATTAATATTAATATTAAAAAATACTGTAATTTTTACAGGGATGGATTTCACTACCTCCCAACTAAGTAGCAAGTAAGTACTTATGGCAAAAGCAGATGATACTATAAACAGTTTATTACAAGTTTGGACATCACTTAATTTTACTTCGAATGATTGATAATATTTCTTTATTTATTAATTTTCCCCTACCGAGGTTTTTTGGTGTTGCAGACATAAAATTAGTAGGTAATTATTACCCTTGAATAGTAGAAATGCTTAGATAAACAGGTAAAGTATTATCAGCTTCAATATACTTATATTTTGGAAGCAAATAATGGCAATACTTCAAATAATACTTTTATATACCTCTATCAAATGTATACAAATTATTAAGGCATAAATATGATAGTTTCCAGTTAAGAAAATCTATTTACTCAAATCTAAAATAATTATTTTTGTGGTGAAAATATTATATGATTATAATGATTTTAGTATATTGATTACATTTGAACTAAAAATTGTTTCGTCTAACAAATTCACGGGTTTGGAAAACTGAACAAATTTTATTCTCAATATAAATACATCATCTTTTGGAAGTTACATTATATTCAATGTGATACATTTATATTTGCAAATTGAGTAATTATTTTTTTGTGTGTACAGAAAAGAAAATTGATCAAATTCTTCATTGATTTTCATCCTTGTTGGAGTAAATATTTTTTTCCGTTTCTGTCAATTCCATCAGTTATACACAGTAGGAATATCACAAGCGCCAATTGTATCATCTCTATTCATTAGAGCAATTAGTGAATTCGTGTCAAAAAGAATACAATAACATTTTCAATTCAATAGAGGAGTTACTCATTCAATAATAAAAGCACATTAACACTCGAATGATGTGTAGTACATACATCAATCTATGCATCTTTTTCATTTCATCCATAACAACCAGCTTCCTTCTCACCATCATCGCATATAACGCATAATGCAGGGAATAGAAAAAAAAATTACGGAATGCTAACATCATCGTCAATTGATTTTCGCGCAGAAGGTCAATTTCATTAACATATCGACAATTTCAACTAATTAACTGATACACACCATATTTTATTATACATATACACTGCGATACGCACACAATGCCCGTCTTTCCGCTCGTGTCCATTTGATGGAATTGATGGGATGAGACAGATGATGATGATGTTTACGATATTCTATTCTATGTGCCATCAGTACGGAATTATGGTGACTCATCGATACGTCGAAACCTATGCCGAAACGCTTTCGAACTCGTTATAAGTTCTAAATTAAAATTGCCTCATCGATATTTGTGATAAATGCAGATGGCACTAACATCGTTCGTCCCCAATGCTCCGATCTAAAAAGCATTGTGTGCATCGTCAGTCTATATATAGGCGATATGAGGCGGACAAAGGTGATGTCATAGCAGAACTAGTTGGTATTAGGGCCAATATATGATCCACATTATCAACTCATATCGTATTTTATTAATTCTTCCGGTCCATTGAAGCAGCGTATGTACAAAGAGCAAATATCTCTCGTAGCGAATGCATTTACGGTTTCTAATACATTGATGCACACTGGTAATGTTTTAATGTTTTTAGGGGGAACATAAAATAAATTTATTATAATTTTTTGGGGGTAAAATATAAAATTTAAATTTAAATGAAAATCGATAACAAAATCTTTATTTATTTGTTTAAATTTCCACAAATTATGCTCTAAATATATCTCTAATATACGAACATTATCCAGCCAGGGCACATAAGCCGAAGTTTGCAGGACCAGCCCCAATCAAAAGATATCCATAAGCTTGGGGAAGCATACAACAGTCCTTCAGGCAGAGGTATTCGCCTTTGCAGCCTGTACAGAAATGATTGCAAAGGGAGGCTACATGAGGAGGACAATAAATATAATGACTGACAGTCAAGCTGCTATCAAGGCAGTCTCGAGCCCTGTAACTATGTCAAAACTAGTTAGAGACTGCAAACAATCCCTCAATACACTGGCACTAGACTACACGATGTCTCAGATTTGGGTGCCAGGACATGAGGATATAAATCGCAATGTAATAGCCAAGGAGGGCTCTAAGAGACACTTCATAGATCCAGAGCCTGTATGTGGGATAACTAAGGATTCTACAAGAAGGGAGAGATACATCTGGTTAGATAAAGAAAGTGCAAAGAAATGGAGGTCGACTGAAGGTCAACCCCATACCAAAGCGCCAATAGGGAATGGGGATGCTAGATTCTCTGATAGTCTACTCAGCCGCGGTAAAAAAGAAGCTAAAACCATTACTGGGCTGGTAACTGGACACTGTCCTCTGAAAAATTATCTATACAACACAGGCCGGGTACACTGTAAAAAAAGTTACAGTGAAATTACATGTAAAATCGTTGGTAACAAAGTTACCTACAATTTTACAGGTAAATTTGCTTCATAAGGTAAAATTTCTACCATCTAGTAAATTTCACATGCTGATGTGTTTTCAAAGATTGTACTGTAAATTCGTATGTAACATTTATATGAACTCTATATTTACCGAACACTGAAGTAATTTTCATATGTATTTTTATAAAGAGAGCAAGCAACTTACCTAATTCTTTTAATAGCACCTAATAGGTCATACTAAATCGCTCAACCAGGGATCAAGAATGAACAGCTTACGCGAAACCTACGATTGTTTGTGACGTACATGATATCATTGAGCCAATAATAAGTTCGACAAACGAATAGAATTACCTACGCGCACAGATAAATAATCCAATAACCCATCACATTACGGCGTATGAATTTCGTATTTTCCATGATATCTATAGTTGTACCCAAAAATTGAAGTAAAAACAAATAAATATAAAAGATCCTCATATTTTTACAGCAAAATTAATAGTTCACTAGTAAAATTACTTTTAAAGTGCACTAAATACCCCAAAAAAAGTGTCAATTTTACACTTTTAAGTAAATTTTGAGAGTAAATACAAAATTGTACTTGTTTTTTTTCCTGTATTTTCCTTTTGAATTTTTGTTACATCTTAAACTTACATGCAAAAGCTATAAATTTTACCGAAATTTCTTTTTCCATGTTAAATATCCTAGAAAAAAACATGTAAAATAAAATTTACATGATTTATTGTGGTAAATTTACAACGTTATTACATGTAATATTTCTGATTTATCATGGCAAAATTACTGTAATTTTTTACAGTGTAGATCAAGTGTCTGGATTATAGGTGCCCAGCCTAACTTAAAGAAGGAGAAGAAGGCCCTTTCTTGGTATCAGCAACGAAAAAAAACCTTTGCATTACGTCATTCTGGTAAAATCTTATCGATCGTTCTCCATTAGTAGTGAGGCCTTTTTAGAGCTTTAGTTAGTGGAATAGGATCAAGAGAAATTCTAAAACTCCCGTTTCTATCTTCTGTCAAGATGTTATTCGCCTAAATGCCTTATCAACTTTCCTTTGTACAATCATTTGTACTATATTTAACCAACTGTTTAAGCTATATTCTATGTCGTAGCCATCAATAAACTCGTATATCCTTTAAAAGTCAGATCATTTATATTAATTTTCAGCTCCTCAGCTTGTAACTTATCTATAGTATCATTAATAAATAAAAATAAACATATAATAGAAAATTAAAAAAAAAAACCGATAATGTCAACAATAATGACAAAACAACAACTTTTGGGGGGAATATTGCACAAGAATATAATAGACAATCACCTAATTTTGTTGTAAGGTCAGTTGATTCACTGAAAAAGTTTTATGATAATCTAATAAAGGAGTAAAGAAGAGGGCTACTGATTAGAGAAGGAAAATATACCAAACCGGAGCGGAGAGAGAAATTACACACAAAAACATCTAAAGATGATGACTTACTGTTAACATGAGTAAACTAAAAACGGTTTATAGTTTTAAAAACCCATTTGATAGTAATGTAAATTTACCTTTTCCTGTGGTAATGGTGAAAGTAATAAAAAAAAATATTGGGACTTTTTTGTTTGGTTTAACATGCTCCACCCTGTCAATTTTTGTTCTTTATTTCAAAACCACCCTGTATGACTGAAATGTTGTATTAAATAAGTAGCGTTATTATTAAATTCTAAATCATTTAATTACGTGTTACATATAAATAAAAGAAGAAGAAACTAAATATATTATAGGAAATTAATAAATACCTGGTGTCCATGACGATTTATACACTAAATAGTTTGCAAATAAATTATATCACAAAAGTTTAATGTGGACTATTTTAGACTACAAGATTATTATTTTTTTATTCTTATACTGTTAACATCCATTTGTTGTCAACTTACTACATATTTCATACATTACTTCACTAATTGTAAGTACTTCGGTGATTATGAAATACCAATAACTAACAGGAATATACCAATAAACTTCAGTCTCACAAATTCTTTAATCTTCAAAACACAATGTACATTTCGTTAGCTAAGCTAACATCTTCAGGTGTACATACAAGTGTATTGTCAAATACTAAATGCGTAAATATAGTAAGTATATCCTAGGCTACAAAAATTAATCATCAGGACTACTATATTCAATAAATTCTAAATATTTGTAATTAAGGAGTGTTAAATCAGTATTGAGCAAGCTATTAATATGTTTTTTCATATAAATAGCTTCCCACATATTAGGATTCTTACAATTTGAAGACTGAATTAACTCTAAATCATCAATTGAAAAAGTATGTCCTGTATTAACAAAATGATACACCAAAGCGGATTTATCGGCATTGTGATTCTTAATATGATATAAATGCTCTTTAAATATAGTCTCCGCATTCCTCTTTGTTAGACCTATATATACTTTATTACAAACACCGCATTTGATCTTATAAATCCCAGAACATTTTTTAAAATCAATAATTTCAATATTAAATTTTAATTTATTTCTCAAAGTATTAGAATTTTGAAAAACCGGACTAAGATTGTATTTTTTACACATGTTTAATATCTGGTTAACCCAAAATTTATTAAAGTTAAATCTGAAGATGTTAGCTTAGCTAACGAAATGTACATTGTGTTTTTGAAGATTAAAGAACAATTTGTGAGACTGAAGTTTATTGGTATTTCCTGTTAGTTATCAGTATATCTCACAGTGCTCGATTTACCTTCTATTTAATTGATGAAATACCAACTTTATTTATTAATAACAGACGTCACATTTCGTGACTAAATCATGGGACACCCTGCATATAATACCCAAATTTTCTCAAATAAAATATTTTTTTTTTTTGGTTCTCAGAAGCTTTTTTGTCCATTTATTTTGTCCAAAACTGTACATCTCAGAGAAACGCGCCAGTATGGAATAAAAGGAAGCTTGCCGTGTCCCCCCTTTCGAGTATTGTAAGACTCATCGGTGCATGAGTAAGCCAGTAATAGCTCCCGCCCCGATCTCCAACCCTTCCCTCTGCCGTTACTGGCGCCCTCTCGCGGAAAGCTTCGACAAAAGGGTTACGTATCAACGTCCCTACAGCAGCCTCGCGAAAGGCCGAGAAACGCTCGTGCCACCCGGTAGACGCCGAGAGCAAAGTTAATTCAGCCGTAATTCTTACATTTTCCAAATTAAATTATGTACGAATGGGGGTTGGACGACGGAGAATCCGGGTAGGAGCGTCTGCAAGGCGAAATCTTCGAAATGAGATGAGATGCTCCGCCAGATGACGCTCGTGTTGACGCTACGGTGGCGACATCTATGTTTCGCTATGTGCAAGTTCGGTGTCGCTATGTTGTTTTTTTTTTTGTAATATCCTTATATTTAGACAAGGAATGTTGAGGAGTATTTCAAATATTATTTGTTGACAGCTAAGTTTAATTTTATACTGATAATGAAAATAAAGTAAATGAGAGTAACATTATTTTTCTAAAATAGAATAGATTTTATTTTTGTTGTCATAGATTCAAGGAATAAATATGAACGGTAATATACAATATATATATATAACAAAAAGGCTTGCAAAAGGCAAACATATTATAGTTTTATAATAGTGCATATTATAAAAACTATTTCAAGGTTTAATTTTAAAAATGTTAACATCACGGGGGTTCACACACATTCTACAGGAGTTTATAAAATATATATAATGCTGTTTTTCACAGCACAAGTACCCGAAATTTAAATACTTAAATTTTACTATAATAAAATTACAATATTCTAATTTATTGATAAATTTCAAATTTTCTGAAATAAACTATATCAAAATCGATTCATACCAACATAAATCTGCATAACAAACAAAACCCCAAATAACACAAATATTATAAAACTGGTCGTAAACGACATAAAAAACATTTCTTAACAATTTCTTAACATTGATTCAAAACTAAATGATAGTTTTCATTTTTCATGTGAAATCAGCGATGAAATACCTGATTTAAACTTTATTAACTGTTATCTGGTTTCAATTATTTCAACAGCAAACGGAAAACTAACTTAAATTCAAAGAGAAAATCATAACCGACATTAAAATACCATCATTCACCCCACACGGAAGGGAATACATAACATATTACTAAAATATTACATATCGAAGAAAGATAAACTTCTAGGAACAATATCTATAAGAATACCAGGTAAGCTTGAACTAACAAATAAAATACAGTTAATAGTTTTTATAATCGTATAAATAGCATTTTGATCACCTAGTTAGACTTATTATAATGGCGATAAGTTACAATTTATTATTTGACATTTAGAGTATGTGACCAGGCATGCATATTAAATTCTAACGACTTTTCTTTATTATGCTTTCAAACTTGTTTTAAATGAGTGTTAAATTAACTAAATTAGTTTAAATATTTAAGGTCGACATTTCCATAGCAATAGATTTATAAATCTTGATGCTTGAGTGTCTATTTTTTATTCTTTACTTTAAATAATAGATAAAATGAATCTCTATTTCTGGTGTTGATGTTATGCATATCCGCATTCAAAAAAAGTTCTTTTATAAATACAGAGGCATAATTTAAAAAATATAAAATCTTACATCCATTATACAATAACCTGCAAGAAGGTGCATCACTGACTGCCGTCATTCTCCCGAGGATTCGTTTCTGAGAAATAAAAACGTTTTTATAGAAAAGTGCTGCCCCACATGCATATACCATAACGCAGGATGAGTCGGCATGCGCATAATAGCCAGCAAGTAAATGATGTTTCTCTAATCTAAAGCATGTGTCAAGCTCACAATCAAGTAAGTTACCGACCTAAGTTTCGAAATTAATTTGTTACATTGAAACATCCAATTTAAATTTTCATCAAGATGAACGCCTAATCATTGATGTAGATTTAATATTATTTTGTAAATTATGAAATCGTAAAATATTTGTTTTGGTGATATTAAAGATAAGACAAATTAAAAATAAATAATGGATTTATTATTTCATCTCTATAAATATTAATATTATCCTTATTACCACTAATGAATATTTTCAACGCTATTAAAACATAAATCAAAATCTGCAACATACAGTAAAAAGAATAGAGGACCCAATATGGAGCCCTAAGGTACCCTCATCTCAAACTTTATAGAATCTGAATTAATATTTACTCGGTCTATTTTACAATTAAGGATATGCCAGTTTATGGTCGAATAGGTAAGATTGTAACCAATCCAAAGCTAAACATATAAACCCAAAGTTTTGCAATTCAAAAAGTAAAATTGAATGGTTAACGTAGTTAAATGCTCTGCTGATGTCACAAAAGACAGCAGCAGGACATACCATGTCAAAAAAGCGTAGAAGGCGACATGTTGACATATTTTGAGAAAAACCATGTTCACTGAGATCAAGAATTTTGATAGTAGTAATAAAATTTAATAAACGGTTCAAAAAGGCATATCCACAATTTTTTTAAAAGAATTCCAAACTTTATAATTTTGTATTAAATTGTGGTCACTCTCTCTCAGCAAAGGTGTAACCTAAGGTATCTAATTTTTTATTGATTAGGAGAAGTCGCTGTACTAATAGACAAGTTAATTAAAGAAGTTATCGCCTTAACCATGTTATTTTTTTTTAATAATTTTTTTGTCATTTTATTTTAGCATTTTTATTATCATAGAACTTATTTATCACTATTTTTGTGCGATTCTACAAAAAAATAATTTATTTTTTAATGGAAAAGTATTTCTGAAAACAAAATATTATTTGATTGTAAAAATTCATTATTAAAGAAATATTTTTTGTTCAAAAAAACATTTATTTGACTCTACAGAGAGAACTACTATTGCTTTGTGGTTAAGTGTATTTTTTTTTTGTTCTTAATGTTAGGCTGTAGTAAATGATTTTAATTTTCGATATATTTAATTTAGCATTTACCAAATTTGCAATAAGTATTTTTAATGTATATTTCTATTTCATTCAGTCAACATAAACGCATCCTACACCCCAGCCTCAAAATTAAGATATCATCCACATGTCAGGAACAAAAAGAGTACATTCATTCCTACTTCATTTGCTTTCCTATCGCGTTAGCACTTTATTTCAATTACCGTGGTGTTAATCATTTTCTAAAACCTAGGATGCTATTCACAGAGACTCTTTAAAATCGTATACCTGTGTATAGGTTTACCTGCGGATGGAAGAGTTACACCATTGTCTTTGGTTCTTACGAGCTAAACATCGTGTTTGTTTGTGTTTTTGATTTATGTACTTTAAGTGCTGTTTTGTGGTATTGAAAAGAAGTTTATCTTTGTGTGTTTTTTATTTACAATCGGCTAAGTATCGGTATTTGTCGAAGGTATGAAGACATGTACCGTGCGCGCCGTGTTGCTTAATTAAGTAAGCGTTTGTAATGGTGGGTATATAAATTGTCTTTTTTATTCTATTTGACTCGTTTAGTGGTAATACATATTTTGTATCCACTATTAGCTATGCTTACAGGGTGTTCTAGTATATACTAGACCGTTGGTTACAAGTTTACTTTTGCTTTAGCTCAGCTGATTTTGATTAAATCAATTAATGACATTGGCACCCAACGTGGGGCTGGCAAATATTTTTATTTAAAAAGAAACAAAATGAATGAATCAATTTGTCACATACTATTTTCGATGCCAAACAAGGTGACAATACATATATAAATTTATTTAGAAATAAGTGTTTTGATTAAGTCAGCATATTTGGCCCCCAACGTGGGGACAGTAAATAAAATATATATTGCTGACAGTATTAAGATAAAAAAATATATCAGTATTACTTGAAAAATTTAATTCTTATTACCTCGGATTAAAATTCACAATTGATGTGAAATGAAGAAAACACAATAGCATTACCTTTCCAAACATTAAATTAATAAAAAAATGATAAAAAATTCAACGGAACGGTACATTAAACGTACCTATTCTAGGCGTCATCTAAATTTCAGGTCATCACAATTAATTTCACAAAAAAAAATATTTTTATTTTTAGTGTAGCTATCAGGGTACCAACTCTAAGGCAAATTTTTCGATCAAAACAAATCTAAAACAAAATAATTACTGAAATTACCTACCTTATTAATAAAATATTCCAACAAATAATATTCGGTTTTATAATAAAGTATTAACACGGACAATGACAAAATATATAAATATCTCTTATGTATATAAAATATTTATTTGAGAAGATAAATCAGATTTTCAAACCCTATATAATAACAACAATGATGGAAATCCCTAGTAAGAAAGCAAAAAACAAAAGAATTAATAAAGAAACATGTTTTTTGTTTTTTTTTTTTTAGAGAAAAATAGTTTGTTCCAACCTTGTTGAGGGTTATATTGTGACTAACAAAATGGTGGTCACAAAACAAGTTCTCCCTTACTGTATCTCATTCTTGCCTTAATATGAGATTTAATATATATAGCAAAAAAAAAAATATGGTAGTTCGTATTAACCAATGTAATAAAAAGTAGCATAATAATATAATACTCGATATTAACTCTGATGATATTAATAGAGAAAAATTAATAATACTGTAGGTCCGTAATAACAATTAGTATTAATAAGTCGAAGAATAATTGAATGAGAATTTAAGATGTAAATGTCATTATTAACGTGAAGATATTCAATTATTCTTCCAATTATTAAGTATATATACGAATCTCTCCATATAATACATTAGGTTGACCAGTAGCACTGAAGATTCTTGGTGAGGTGAAACATACGTATGCTAATATCAACCGAGTGTTACACACGTTTTTAATGTGACCTAATTATTAATTAGCGTTAGTTAATTAACGCATGTATAGTGGCTTAAAGTCATCCTACAATTATTGTTATCCTTTATAGATAGATATTGTAGTTGCAGATCGACAATTTAGCAAATATTTTCATGTTAATAATGACATTTCCATCTTCAATTCTTATTCAATTATTCTTCCACTCATTAAGTAAATATACGAATCTCTCCGTATAATACATTAGGTTGACTAGTAGCGCTGAAGATTCTTGGTAAGGTGGAACATACGTATGCTAATAACAACCGAGTGTTACACACGTTTTTAATGTGACCTGACTAGTGTTAAATTCATGGAATAGTGGGTATTAATATGTTTTGTCATCATATGTGATAGAAAAATAAAATATACTTTTCATATTATGTGTTTGTATAGAATACAAATGAGTTAAATAATGAAAATAAACGTTATTGTTTCCAGTTTAATTTGTAAACCCTTAATATTAATAATATGTACAGATAAATTTTACGTACATTAGGTTTAATAACAAAGGAATCTTTTACTAGCAATCTGCCTTTAATTACTTAAAGAAGTGCATGCGTATAATTAAGCAACTATAATCATATTAATGTTGTATTTTTAGACAAAAAGTTATCTTAAGAGCAACTAGAATGATACAGATGGAGTCACTGTTAGTAATTCGAGTTTTAAATATTTATAACATAAGTAGCCAATCGAATTGTAAAGTACAGCCGAGCACATTTATCTTGAACCATTTGAATAATTTAGTAGTATTTAATTCGATTTACGTAAACAAGTTTTAATACAAGAAAGATCAGTGAAATTCTTTTAAAAAAAAAAGTTGAAGTAGAGAAGTATTAAAGGATATGTGACCAATGCTTAATAATAGATAGGATCTATTATGAGAATCTTAAAAATAACTGTGTGAAATATTCTTGAAAAATTTTTTAAGCTTCATAGAAACAGAAGGAAATACGAAATGTTACTGTAACTATAACAATATGCTTGTTACTATAACAAAAAAGATTTTACTAATTGGGGTTGGTTTACCCTAAAATTAGGTGAAAAATTACAACTTGTATTCTGATGAAGGTAAGAAAATACCTGTATATAGAGATTACCTTAAGATTACCGCAGTTAAGAATACCCACCTATTTTCCAAATATTTTCCAGCAAAATAGGTGCAGTGGCGCCCATTAATTTGGAAATACTGGCCTAATCTAGAGCTTACTGCATATTTCTAATATTTAATAGTGTAAGCGTTAAGTCATGAACTCATGTCACCCATGTCATCATTGAGCGCATTAGCAGACTGTTGTAGTTGAAACGAAGGTTTCACTTCACTTTGCTCCGTTTATTGCAGTATACAGATCATAATAAACACCGAGTTATCGACCCACATTTATAATATTTTAATTACATTTCATAACCTTTCAAACAGTGTTATGGGTAGAACTTTTATTATTAAAATAGATCGAAATTGCCGTAATAGTTTTTAATATTTAGTGGTGGCACCATTGAAACATTTATTATTGAAATTGATATGTCAATAACATGGTCAAAGTGACAAACAATTTACAATAGAAAAATCTTGTTGTTTCCAAAGTAATGGGCGCCACAGCACCCTTTTACCTCAGTCTATCTTCAAACGCATTCAATTTGCGTAAAAGGACTTTACTAATTAGAGTTGGTATCACTTAAAACTGGGCGAGGTTAAAGATTTTAACTTCTATTTCTGATGAAGATTACCTTAAGTTTACCGCAGTTAAGGATACCGACCTTTTTTAAAAGTATCTTCAAACAAAATAGGTACAGTGGCGCCCATTATTTTGCAAACACTTGCCCAATCTAGTTTACTGTTGATATTTCTAATATTCAATGGTGTAAGCGTTAAGTCATGAACCCATGTCATCATTCAGCCGAAGCGAAGGTTTCGCTTCACTTTGCCCCATTTATTGCAATATACAGATCATAATAAAACACGGAGTTGTCGACCTCTTTTTATAATATTTTAATTACATTTCATAACCTTTCGAACAGTATTACAAGTAAAACGTTTATTATTAAAATAGATCGAAATTGTCGTAACAGTTTTAATATTTAGTGGTGGCACCATTGAAACATTTATTATTAAAATTGGTATGCCAATAACATTGATCAAAGTGACAAACAATTTACAAAATCTTGTTATTTCCAAATTAATGGGCGCCACAGTACATCTTGACCTCACTCTCTCCTCAAACGCTTCCAATTTGCGTATAAATTTCGCGCTATCCCACATGCCTCCAACTTTTAATTTCGCCTGATTCAATTCACCGCACATATCATATATCCTCTCGAAGTACTTTCTCAAAGGATACAAATGCCCGGGCATATATTTCTCGTCGAGTCGCAATTATACCAACGCGATAATCTATTGTCCGGTTTGAATAGCCGTTCAAGATATTGCGCGATGTTGTATCTCTCATACATACGAACACAGATACGCACCTCTACATCGAATCGACCTCTGTTGTGTATCGGGCAAAGTGATTCATTGGACGTATAGTGGCTTGATTTAATAAAATGATTAAATCAAGCCATCAATAGATGAAACTGTTAAGTCAATTTTCGACCTACGAACGTATATAAGTAATTGCCGTTCGATTTAGTGACCGCCTGGCCGCTCTGTGTTAGTGCTTCGGCTTCCTGTTTTGCGTTTCCATTCATTTGATCAATTGAAAATTTTATACGAAGATTGCCTGCGATGAACGCTATTGCGTTCTCGGGTTTAGTTAAGTGAATGTGTGTATTGTTACAGATATGCTTATGTGTATATATTTTCCATCGAAGTTGCTGGCATTATTGTAATACTTCGAATTTTTGGAAGTAAAGTGTATTTGAAACTCACAGAGTACCCATAATAGCCGATTATAATCCACTTAATAAAAGTCTCTTAAATTTTATGTAGCACATTACAGAAATGTCAAGAAACGTATAGCATATAGGAAACACTATACAGTGGTCAAAAGAAATAACAGACATCCAATACACACAGACTGTCCACGGATGGACTTACAAAGAGGTGAAATTCTGTTAATATGTGTTTTACAGAAAAGAAGTCGTTCTGTATAAGATACGAATTGTGCTTTCCAAAACCATTCAAAAAAGTAATTGCATTTGACGATAGATATATGTATAATTACTCATAAATGTAATATTATTACTGGTGGGCACTATCGATATATTCAACTATCGATAGTACTATCGATAGTCGGACCAACTATCGATAGTTATCGATAGTGCCCACCACTCTACTGAAATAACATGTCCTCAGGATTACATTGTATTTTGTTTCTTGGTATTTATTATTTGTGTGTTTTTTTTATTGCATGCTAATGATAATTGTCTTAACACTTTCGTTTCACGATTTCATCAATACTATAGATATTACAAAAGAAAGAATTAGTTCCACTCAGTGAATACTTGATGACTGATAATCAAACGTTTTTAATTAGCACAAACCTCAGCTTATTTATAAAAGAAAAATAACACATTAAGACGATGCTTGCAGTGTTTCTATTGAATTTGGGCATCCTTCTATGTTGTAAACTAAATATAAATATATTCGTGGTGGGCACGATAACGTCCAACTATCGATACTCGAATATCCATAATTATCGATAGTCAACTATCGATAGTTATCGATAGTCAAGTATCGATAGTTATCGATATTCAAGTATCGATAGTTATCGATAGTCAACTATCGATAGTTATCGATAGTTATCGATAGTCAAGTATCGATAGTTATCGGTAGTCAACTATCGATAGTTATCGATAGTCAACTATTCGATAGTTATCGATAGTCGCTATCGATAGTGCCCACCACTAAATATTATTGCTGCTGACACTTTTATTTTTCAACTAAACAAATCAGTTTTTGAAATCAAGTATCCAAATAGGTAATCTTCGGTACTCTAAGTTTACTTGTGTAAGTTCCCAGCACTTGCTTCATAAGATTCAATGATAAAATAACATACGCAGAAAAATCGTTTTACTTGCGGCAACAAAATAGATTTTGTCAAGAAAAACTTAGTTAATTCAACAAGATATTTCCGTTATTTCAAATAAACTGTCTTTAAACCTAATGTTGCAGCAATAAAATTATTTAAGCAAAAGTTTAATCATCTCAACCAAATTATTTAATAAAGAGCTGTAACTACAAAGTCACCTTGTTGGTTTAACGAAATATTTTACACGTTGAGACCGAGTGCCGAGAACAACTTCATTGAATCGCTGCAGGACATATTGTTAGTCAAAGAAACGAAATATTTTTTTCGAAATGCCAATCAAGCACATCCGTGCATATGTTCTTATAGCAGTTTTTCCCCATATAGTATAGCAAATACGTAAAATCTTTGCGTGTAGTACAGAAATTGTCGCACAGATGGCGCTTCTCTTAATTCATTCCAATAACAGGACATGTTTAGCACAAATAGTAGGACAAATACTGTCATTACATAAACTACGTGCCAAAAAAACAGCAACACCTCGAAGGAGCTCAGCCATGAAGCTGATATCTTAACAAAACAACCGGTTGCATGTAAAAAATCTCTGATAATCATCTATTTGAACTTCATACACGAAGAGGAAGTAGATATTCTCCCTTGGCCTGTTCGCAATTGTGGGATATGATGGGTTGCTATATAAGGTGTTTACCACAAGCAGCAAACACATTGTCGTCGTTTACAACAAGCCTGGGATGAGATCCACAAGATGCTATTGATCACCCTCATTCGATGCATGCCTCGCAGCGTTAGACAGTGTACAGTTAGTACTACTGAAAACTATGATTTACTACTGAAAACTAGTACTTATGATTTATTACTTCAACCTTGCCAAAATTTTAGCTTTGTGACTTAGCTCCTTCAAAATGTTGCAATTTTTGTACTTACTAATAGACAACAGTTCGTTAGTTCGTTCAGTTAAATCATCTAAGAACGTCGTAAAGAAGTTATCTTCATTGTATCTACCTGTGACTCTTGGAGTACCACAGGGCTCGAGTTTGGGTCCTCTCTTATTTTTGATATCGTCGATTTCATTAATTATTTCTTACTCACGTATGCTGATGATACCTCTGCGGTCGTTACAGGGACCGATCCCATCGATATACGGAATAGAGCAAACATTTTATTGTCCGAATTGCATCAATAGTTTTCCAGTAATTATTTGCACTTAAATCTTGAAAAAACTAATTATATCTTCTTTCATTTGGCGAGATCCAAATTGAGTTTTAATGTTGATGTAGGTATCCCTAAGTAGTGTTTTCTTATCATCAAAGAATTTGATTTTTGTAATTAAATAGTTCTTTAAAAATATTGTACTTAGTTATAAAATTAAATTATTTAATTTTGTGAAATATTGTATATCGGTTTTATCATTGACTGCATTTTAATGTTTATAAATTTGAATTATTTCAAGTATATTACGTGTTTTTAAATTTTGTTCTTTGTTTAAAATTGTTACGTTGTTGAAATCAAAGGTATGATTTTGAGTTATTTCATGTTTTTTTAAAGCTGTAAGATTTTTATTATACATATTTGTGTCCTTTTAAGAAATTAAATATTATATACATGGTCAAGATTTGAAGCTTTAAAAGAAAAATATTAATTTTGTATGCTTCAAAATTAAATTTTCAAGTAAGGTATACCAATGATATAACAAGTGTTACCAACGTTAGATTGACACGTGTGTAATCCTCCCTCTCCCCCACTTCTCACTGTATTTCATACAAATTTCCTATCCCCAGGCAATTAAAAAAAAAAAAACATTAATCCTAACGAGAAAAAAAAACGCGTTTTAATATATTTATTCACTGAGTTTCGGGGTATCGCCACAAGAGGCCGCCACTCCACGCCGACATATCCCCCGGCGGCGCCTCCTCTGATTTATTTCGTTTTTGATGCGATGCCGCGATATTCGCTTGTTCTCTGACCGTCATCCTTGCCCGCTTTTTACGAGCCTAACCGAAACGGCGGAGGGGGCGGAGGGGGGGGTGTATATATATGGGCAAAAGTCGATGGCTCGGATTGTATATTTTTTTGTTCGCGCGCGAGGGGACCCTCTCGATGCCTTTTTAAAAAAGGTTAAGGGCTAAACATCGACAGAGCGTGGAGGAGATTTTTCCGAAGGGGGCGAGTTTTCGAGGGGCCCACCGGACATTAGCAATTTTTTGGCATTCGGACAGGTTAGATGTGTATTTATGGCGGAAAAGCGTATATTGGCGCTTTTAATTTGAATTTTAATTTTTTTTTTTGTCGTCGTTAGTCGCGACCCAGAACGGGGTAGGGGTGAGAGCAGGGGGGTTAGAAGAGTGAAGGGGGGACGAAAGGGAATCGGTGTTAGCAACGCCACGCAGCGAGATGTAAAGATATGATGCCAATATTTCGAAGGGGGAGACAATCGCATGTACGTGGAGAAGATATTCGATTTTTTGCCGCTGTTTAGGGGGAGGGAGAGGGTGCTCCAGCGTCCAAAGTGGCCCCAAAAGGGTTGCTCTACTGTAGACCGGAAAAACGGAGTAATAAAAAAATGACATCGAGGTATCCCATCACATATATACTTTTTTGTTGAAAGGGTACTTTGCGCACTCGAAGTTATCGTATGTGTAAGGGGCTAATAACAAGTACTTTGAAAATTTTAAGCGACGAAGTTAGTATCAATTTGCATACTTTTTACGGAGTTGTACATTTTGTCAAATTTCTTTTATTTATGGTTGGATGAAGTAAGTAAGATGTTACAACTACCTCCTTATTCACCTAATGAGATTATTACACTTCTGCAGAACATCAACCCTGAAAGCGTCACAGTTTTGGAAGAAAAATGGGATCTTCTACGCTGTATACAACAACAATTTTCTTTTGTATAAATAATGCTCATGTACTCGTTAATAACATGATGCTGTGGTTAGACAACCCATTTCGCTGAGTGTATTTTAAGTTGCATATTTTGGTTATTTATTGTTTTCCTTGTACTACAGCTGATTTTCAATTTACCGAGAATTTTCACAATTTTATTTTGTTTTGAATAAGTTTAGTTTAAGAGTTTATTGTATCATTTTAATTTTGTAGTGTTAAGATTTTTTTTATTTAATCCATTCACTCAATTGTTTATTGTTCGTTTCTGCTGATTTTATGCGGATTCTATTAAATATTGTCGTTGTAATGTTATACGTCTGCGTTGTACGATTTTGAGAGAGGGATTTTTGTAAGAAAAACAATTGCAGAATTTTGTTAAGGACTTCCTTGTTCGACTATTGACGTGAGTAGACGTGTTTTTAAATCCTTGTTGCCATTTTGTAATCCGTTTTGAGATTGTATATTATTTTATTTAGTCAACCAAGGAACTTTTATTATAATAATTGTTAATATATTGAAGTGTGCACTTTATAGATATAAGATCAATTATTATTTTTTGTTTAGGAAGATATATTTTAGCTTTTTCTCTCGTTTATTTTAAAGAGTTAATTTTCTGTTATTCAATTTTGCTGTTTCATTTTATTTTTCAATCACCTCGGTGTAGTGAGAAGAAGCTTTGTTGTTTGTTTTAACTTTTTCATTTAATTCAATCAATACACCGCAATACGTTTATTTGAAAAATGTAGGAGGGGTATAACGAATTATGATTCCTTACCATAACTCTGCGGGGAAAGTTTTGGCTGATACTTAAAGGAAGATAAGTTTACACAATCATAATGGCACAGACACTAGTGGCTTAGATCGAAAGAAGACGATCGCAACGTGGGATCTTGTTCCCCTTGTGCTGTGAAACTTAGTCATAGACGAGCTACTGGCAAAATTGGACAGCGAAGAATATAAGACATTAGAGTATGCGGATGATCTTATAATCCTGACCCCAGCGCAGTGTGGGGCAAAATGTAGAATCGTTTATAAGGTACACTTGTACATGAACCGAAGGGAAAGGTTAAATATCAGTTCCTCCAAAACGACTCTAATAGGATTCCAGGATTGTCTTGGATCTATAAACCTCCGGAGTGAACAAATAAAGCTGTCAGAGGAAGTGAAATACTTGAGTCCAAACTTACTTGACTTGGAATCGACAGATTCAAAGGATTGAAACTAGGGCGAAGACAACATCCATATTGGCTAGAAGAGTATACATACATGGTAGAGTAAAATGTGGAGGTTACGATCTAACATGATGTATTGGACATACATATGTCAGATCTATGATCACTTATACATTTCTGGTGAGTCGACAAAGATGCAGCAGTAAACTGTTATAAAATTTAGTTGTATAATAAGCAAAATACGTAGCCTTGCATTTTTAGGAATAACAAGAGTCATTGGGAATGACTCCTACAGCACCTAATGGAATGCCTCGTAAATTTCCTTCTCTTCATTTGGTGATAATTGGTGAAGCAAAAATGAGATATCTCAAATTATCCAGAATAACCAGGCTGTAGATGTGCAGAATTGAGCACAATAATATTGTTCAATACGTGAAAGGCAATTTTCTGGGAATGAGATCAGACCACATGGTGGAGACATACCTACAGAAACTTTGGGGTGAAATAACGGATTAGATAAGCTGGACTTATGATTTATGGATGTATGAAAAACTGAAAGTCCTTCAAGCAGATTTACATGTAATATTGCTCTGTGCAATATACAGCCCGCGAATGGAAAATTTAACAGTCCTTACCTCAATGTATTAGGCGTACACAGTTGTCAATCGGTGCAAGCCGATATTCACTTCCACTTGCCACGTCCTACTCTCGTTCGTTTGTAATGGAATGGGTAGGAGGCATGTAGCTTGATAAAATGCATAGGCTTGAGCCCGCAGTGTGTAAATTTATATTCGAGGGCTGTATATCTATTAGAAGTCTTATAAAAATGAGCAGATCTATAGTGAAACTGAAGCCAGGTGATACTGAGGGTACTAGTGAAATCCTGTGAAGATACAATCAAGATTAGTTTGGAAATGTATTCGAGAATCGAATAGTCTGACACACCGTAATGAAGTCACTTTGCTGTGGGCGGCCGGATATTCGACAAGCTAAGGAGCTGATGAGCACAAAATTATCGGTCTCATATATAGCCCAGATCCTGTTTTAGAAGTGTCTAAAAATAGAGCAAGAGAGCAGAAACACAAAGAACATTGCAATGAATACAACAAGACGCGTTCATGGAAAGATCTTTATTAAGGGCCATCAAAAAAGACGACCAGAGAGCTACTGTGGTCCAGTAAGAATCATCTTCACAACATGGCAGGTTTGCTAACAGGACACTGAAAGGAGAGCTATAGAAAATTGGGATCAACATGGGTGACAACATCTGCAATGGGATGCGTAATGGGATGACAGAGAATGTGTACACATTGTGTGGATGCTCTGGACACAAAAAACAAGCAATTTTTGGCAAGCTAAACATTAACCTAGATGATTATTTCGATCAATCATCCAGATTTATGGGGGTAAGGGTACTAGGATACTGGAAGGGCTGGCATAAATCAATTAATACGTCAAAGAAATGGTAGGCTAAATGAAAAAAAATGGTCCAAGCTTTGTTGGTGAAAATTGGGTAATGTAAAGAATAAACAATTGCCCAATTACACTGTAAAAAAATTACAGTAATTTTGCCATGGTAAATTAGAAATATTACATGTAATAACGTTGTGAATTTACCACAATAAATCATGTAAATTTTGTTTTACTTGATTTTTCTAGGATATTTAACATGGAAAAAAGATTTCGGTAAAATTTTATAGCTTTTTTCCATGTAAGTTTAAGATGTAATTAAAATTCGAAAGGAAAATACAGGAAAAAACATGTACAATTTTATGTTTACTATCAAAATTTACCTAAAAGTGTAAAATTGACAATTTTTTTGGGTATTTAAATTTTGGTAAAAATTTGAGAATCTTTATATTTATTTTTACTTGAATGTTCGGGTAAAACTGTAGATATCATGGAAAATACGAAATTCATACGCCGCAATGTGATTGGTTATTAGGTTATTTAACTGTACGCGTTCGGTAAATATACAGTTCATATAAATATTACATACGAATTTTACAGTACAATCTTTGAAAAATACATCAGCATGTGAAATTTACTAGATGGTAGAAATTTTACTTTATGAAGCAAATTACCGGTAAAATTGTAGGCAACTTTTTTTACAGTGTAGATGCAGTTTTAATTAATCAACCGAAGAGCAGTTTCTTATTAAAGAATTTTATATTATCAAGTTCTTATAAATTAATTCAATGTATAAATATTTGAGAAGAATACTGTAGAATCCAATTATCTTACACAGTCCTTTGTTAAGATTTAAGGTTTCCATTTTAGCTATCACATTTCGCTTAACTGAAATTTCTTTTATTTATCGCTACAATGGTAACTTGTGTGCGAATACGCTTATAACATCTTTAGACCAATTACCATTAAATCTCTGGCCATATTTCAAATCCCCACCCATGGTTTCGGATAGTCTTCCATTAGCGATTCCACAAAAGCAAATATTTTAACAGAAAAGTGAAGATAATCGATTTATAATAACCGATTTAATTGTCTGAGTAAACGCCAGCATTCCGGCACTCACCCCAAACTACCCCAATTCTCCACTCCTTCCTCGTCTCTCCCTCTCTCTCTTTTCCTCGTCAGGTGCATTGCAGATCTTATCGCAAGCGCCCGCCCATAACGCAGTAGACTACGTTTGAAATGTGAGCTTGTCAGAATTTTGATTTCCGAATCTTGGGGGCCCGTTGAAAAGCGGGGTTCCGTGCAAATACCTCCAGCTTACCCCCACGCTTTATCAAATACCTCAGAGTCTGATAATCGCAGATCTATTTGCGTAAAGATTTCCAGTTTTGTAAAGGAGGGGGAAAAAAAATCGCGATTCCGTAAGGGGAAATCTCTAAGGGACGCCATTGTTTGATTACCAATCGACTTTTCTTCAGGAGACGGCAAAATTGAAATGATTAATAATTTCGCGAACGAATCCGAATTGGTGAAGGATGTTCAACCGACCGACTGGGTTGGTACTTCTTGTGTTTGACTTGCGGCTAAAATGTATTTATAGCGTCTCCTTTAAGACATCCTTCTTTGATTTCCTAAAAAAAAAACCAGGGTTATTTTTTTTTTTTTTACTTTAGTTTAAGTGAATGACAACAGATGTTTGGATTTCAAGACCGTAAAGGAGGGTAGAAGCTTTGGTCTTATTTATATTTCGACAGAATTATATCGAAGATTAGTGAAGGATATTCCTTTGGTGGTAATCTTTGAAAAGTGCTCTTGAAAAGTTACACTTTGCGCCGGCATCAAAGAAATAATCGCTAGGGAGTTAGTTTGATTCGGTTTAATCTCGAAATTGGGAAAGTTTCGTGATTTAGAGTGACTGCGTTTTTAAGTGGGGCAAGTCTAGTGAATGTCTGCTTTAAACGTATCGAAAACTGATTTGTAATAAATTTAAATTAGTGGAATAGCAATGTGATATCTTATGTTAATGCCACTTGATTCATACTCACACTGAGAAAAATATATAATGAAAATTATGATAATAACTTATAATAACCACAATTCAGTGGTGTCCCACTCATTATTTTTTTCTAAAATAAATCGATGAATCATTTCTAAATAATAGAAGTAGAGTTGCAATACAATAAAGTAATTTATGAACGGCTTCGTCAATCTTTCGATAACAACAAACATTTCCAATCGATTTTCTGAAGGCTACATACTTTTACTAAGATTAGAATCTGTAAGTTTTTCACTTCGTCTTATATTCCTATTTGCTGCGTGCCTTCATAACAGAAAACAATATGTTTCTTATCTGGGCCACCAATCCTAATTTTTTCTCCAACTTCAGGAGTACCGCAAGGTGGTAATCTAAACCCTCTTCTGTTTCAAATTTATATTAACGATTTAGTCTCCGTTCTGGACTGTGGACGTTTTTTTTTTTATATGCAGATGATCTAAAATTATATTCAAAAATTGTTTCTTTTGTACACTGTGTTCTCCTTCAGCATCAATTGCATATCCTCGAGACTTGACAATAAAATTACCATAAACATCTCCAAATTTAACGTTTTGTTTTATACTAGGAAATTCAGCGTTATCACTCATGATAATCATATTAATAATGAAATTTTTTCTCCAACTTTAGGGGTACCTCAAGCTAGTAACCTTAACCCTCTTCTGTTTCAGATTTATATTAACGATTTCGTCTTTGTTCTGGACTGTGGACGTTTTTTATAGCAGATGGTCTAACATTATATTCAAAAAAATGTTTCTTCTGTAGACTGCGTTCTCCTTCAGCTTGCATATCCTTGCATATAACGCTCTGTCTTATACCAGGAAATCCAGCGTTATCACTCATGACTACCACATTAACAATGAAGTCATGCCACGCTATAATCATTTCAATTTAGCTGTCATATTTGACTCTAAACCCAACTTTAGCGAGTACATTTCATCGTCTAATTAAAAATTTGGGATTTATTGTCAGAACCAGTAAACAATTTATCTATATTGGAGTATGCTTCAATATCTCCTGCTACTTTGCCTTTATATGTTCGAAGCTAGAATATGCTTCTATTAAATGAGCACCTGTTTATAAAACTTACTCTAACATGATCGAAGGAGTCCAACAAAGTTTCTGAAATAGTTTTACTTTAAACGCAATGCTGTGTACCCCTGTTAAGGTTTTAATCACGACGCTTTACTTAATATGTTCAACTTACAAGGAGAGCAGAGCTGAAAAAAAAATGAGTTGGTTCTTGAAGCAAAAAAAATGCATATGGGTGCGGGGGTTTTTTAAATAGGCCCCTGATTGGTCAAAAAAAACGATATTCCTTGAATGGCGAAAAACGCGTTTAATCATGTAAATCATTATATTGATAAAAAATGTAAAACAGCAACATTAGCTGTAATAAACTGAAAAAAGTCGCGCATAAATTCCATTTGTGCTCCCATGACAGCACTCACATTACATCAGTAATTTCTAATACGAAACAAACGGGCCGCGTGGTCTAGTGGATAGCGCGCTTGCTTTAAAAGACAAACATCGGAATTCGAGGCTGCCCTCGTGTCCATTTTTTTTTTCATAATATATAAATAATCATTAAATTTAATTTTTGCATTTAAATTGCGACACTTGAATCCCACATAAATTAAAATTCAATGAAAAACAGAATTGCAATCACGTTTGCAATAATATGTAATTTTTTTATATTATGCAAATTGCGTTTATGTAATATCAACTATTTTCAATTTCTATCTTTTATTTTTCTCTATTAATTCATTTATTGCCATAATTTTTTATGATAATAAATGTTGATATATTTAACGTCTTGTTATTGAATTTTAACTCATATGCGATTCACATATCGCAACAATTTAATTTTAAATGCAAATTTTAAATTTAATAATTAATTATATATTATTAATAAAAAATGCATACGATAGCAACCTGAACCCCAGACTTTATCTCTAGAAACCGAGCATGCTATCCACTAGACCAGGGGGTCGTTGTATGTTTCATATTAGAAATTACTGTTATATGTTATGTGAGTGCGGCCACGGAAGTACAAATGGAGTTTATGCCGAATTTGTTTCTACTTGTTACAGCTATATGTTCCTCGTTTTATATTTTTTTTTACACGATTAAACGCGTTTTTTTTTTCGTCGTTAAAAATGTTATTGTCAATATTGCTACTATTAGTATTATTATTATTGTTTACGATTATTTACTATTGTTATATATTAGAATCATTTGTTGTCATGTAGGTATAGTTACTAGATATTTCTTTTTTTATTTTGTAGCGCTATTTAGTTTATAAATTTACATATATTTGCATTAATTCTTTATAGGTACAGCACATTTGCCTAATTGTGACGTGAAAGCAATGGTGACACATCAATATAATTGAAATAAATAAATTAATATATGTATTTACTTTTGTACACCGAGTGTGTTTACTTTATAACTTTGTATTCTCTCCACAAAGGTACATACATATTTGTAGTTGAATGTTTTTTTTATTACTATTTACAATTACCGTTGGCAATATTGTCACTATTAAAACAGATCTCCTTTATTGTTGTATATGGACTTTTAAGAACATGTCATAATTACAAACCGAAAAAGAGTCACATTAGCACAATTGTATGTAATGTAGGCCAATTGTGACATTGTAAGGCAAGGGAGTTTACTTGTACTCTGTTGGGCACCAAATTGTTTATTATTAATATCAGTATTCTTGAAAGTAGTGCCTCTTATTAAAAGAGATTAGATTTGGCCACGATTGTCTTCAAACTTCTAATAAATTCGGTTTATGACATCTTGTATAGGTACAACAGATAAATAAAAACAAAGTAAGTAAAACAAGCAAGATGAACTTTAAACCAACTTTTGAAGGAAGGCTATGTTTATACATTAATATTTTTCGATGCGAAATTTTCTAAAATTCCATATAATATTACCACAACATCCATTTATTTCATAACACCCTATAATATATATATATATATTTTTGGGACTAAAACATATATTTTGGGATAATCTTCGATGAATCAGCAGGGAGTCGATTTTTAGAACTGCCTCGTCGATGAAGCATTAAAAAAACCAAAGACGAACGGGGAACAGTTGCGCAGCCTGGCATTTTTTTTTTGTCACCAGCGATCCTCAGTTCGTATAGATTTTTTTTTCTCGTATAGATATTCTGGTTTCCCCAGAGTGAGAATTTACTATAATGCGACTGACGGGACAGAAATAGCTGTCCGTGGCGGATACCGCTAATTGTGCGGAAGGTGTGCTTCGATACTAATTTTAACGTTTCGACGAAAAATTGATGCCGTTTCGAAGTTGGCATTTAACAGAAAGTGATTATTTAGTCTTTGAGTCGAGTTTTGCCGATGTTGGAGAGCTGTTAAAGATATATGATTTCGTTTGAGAAGGTTTCGTGATGTTGCGGAATCTATAAAATTCCGCAACATCATGAGCTACCTCAAATAAGCCTTTACTTGCCGATTGTCATGTCAATGCCTGATGATTTAAAATCAATCCTTTGTAGCCAGCTGTCATCAGTCAAAAAAATTAGGCAAAAAGGTCCAAAACGGAATAAACAGATATCTACAAATAAGAAAATCAGTGTTGGGTTAAATACGATGACAGCACCGATTCAGAATTTCCTTCAGAAGTTGTGATTAATAACGATAACTTTGACAGTTTAGGAGGTCAGGAGAAAATTGTTTTGAAAGGATCAGAAAACTGTAAATCAACCTTTGTTGTCTATAACAAATTTTACACAGTACACTATGAAGAAAAAACCACTATGGTACATAGGGCGTATATTAGAAAAGTTAAATGCCGATACGTTTAAAATAAAGTTTTTAAAGAAATATGATCAGTATATTTGGCTAAAAGTTTACGACATTGCTAACGTTGAGAATCACTTTACTTTTTACGGGCACCTAACTTTGATGCTGAAGAACCGTATACCTATAATTTTCACATTTTCACATTTTCGAAACTGTTAACCAAAAACAAATGACAGCCACCGTATTTTGCTACCTATCTCAAGCATTTGATTGTGTTCGCCCATTCACTTCTACTTAACAAACTTGAAAGGTATAGTGCTTTAGGGGCAAAGTCAACGACTGGTTCCGCTCATATTTGACTGATCGTCGCCAATTTGTACTGTTGCAGGTTGACAATAACAATGTCGATTCGACAGTCGGCCGAGTCATGTGTGGTGTGCCGCTGGGTTCAGTGCTTGGGCCAGCGTTGTTTTTAATATTTATTAATGACCTGGCACATGTAGCCCGCCAATCACACACGGTTCTTTTCGCCGACGATACATCCCTTACGTAGCACACTTCAAATCGTGGTGACCCTAGAGAGATTAATCAACGCCGATATTTCCAGGATTTGTGAAATGGTTTAATGCTAATGAAATTACTCTTAACACTAGCAAAACCAAATTGTTACTATACAGACAACAAACCAACCGTAACATTGTTATTAATACCTTAGTCTTTTATCCCCTGCTACGAATGTTAGATTTTTGGGTGTATTTCTGTGGATACCTGCTTGGGGTTGACAGAGCACATACAGATGTTGTCGAAAGGCTTGTCATCAGCCTGTTATGCTGTAAGAATTATAAGGCTGAATCTTGGGGAGCATGTTGCGAGAGGAATTTACTTTGCACTGTTTGAGACTCGCATGAGATACGGTATTTCCTGTTGGGGCTTCACCACTACAACGAATTTATTCGAAACCTTTAAATTACAAAAACGGGCTGTGTGGCTGATTAGTGGAGAGGACAATAGAGCCCATTGTCATTCATTTGTTTGTTTCCCAAAAAATTTGACTTAATATTCATTAATTATCTATGAGTCGGTGAGTATGGTGTATAAATATAGAAGCAGATATACCTATCGAGCCGACATTCATTCTTACAACACTCGCAACTGTAATAGTATTAATCTTCCGAAAACTGGTACCTCTCTCTGCAAAAATTCTCTGTACTTCATGGGCTTCTCTTTTTCAATAAATTATCTTCGTTTATATTAAGTTCTCCTAATTTAACTACATTTCGACGCAAATTGAAACAACCTTTTTATTGATTTGACGAATTTAGTAATCATAAATTTTGACCTGTCTGCCTCATAGTGAACGTGTTTATTGTTTCATTTTTGTTTATTATATTTTTTATATGTTTAAGTAATGTCAGACAACATGCACTTGTTTATCGGCAATAAATCTATATCTATCTATTTATTTAGATCTATCAATTAGCAAATGAAGAATATTCTGCAATTGAAGAAATCTATAATATAATGAAAATCGAAATAAAAATTGATTGAAATTTTTTTAACAAAATTTTTCCGCATAATGTTTGTGTTTTCTAGTCACGTCAACTGTATTATCGTTAGTAGAACTTGTGATTATTGTTTTTTATTTATATTAGATGTATAAAACTACCACAAGCTTATTTTAATTTTGACTTGATATCATTTTGAACAAGATAATTAACTTCCTGGTTAATTTTCATACAGTTTTATTTTCCCACATAAATTTCTCTTATTTTGCTTTTTATTATATGGAATTTACGTATTTTCGCTAATTTTTAACAAATAAAACTTTGTACGTGTCTAATTCCAGGATTTTACTGACGATTGTCATTGATATACAAAAAATTATACTGATTTATTTGAAGATTTCCAAAATTATTTGAACAAAGTGGATTTTCGGTGTACAATTTTTAACCAACGGTTTACCCTTCAATGGAAACCTACCATAAATTCTAATGAAGACTGTAATTCCTCCCATCACTAACACGACAAATAACTCATATATTATCCCTAATATTCTTATCCAAATACAAAACTTTTCATGTGGCCCCCACATACATGCATACATCAAGACCAATATATAAACACAAAAAAAATAAATAAAGATAATCAGAGGATGGACGAATCATTGTCAATATTATGGCCATCCCACAGCTATTACAATCTGTAATACGTTCCATCACGGACCGCAGGAGCAATATTAACAATAATAATCATTATGATAGTTATTGCTTATCAGTTCAATTGATTTTATCCGCGACAGGCAATTGTTCGACGCTCCGGTTGATTATAGCGCTGAGTTGATGTCATGCCACGGCGTTGTACGTTGTACGTATGCGTACGTCTGTGCATTCATTCATTAATTACGTTTGGAAGGTGACAGCGTTACCCTAAACGATTAATAATGACAAATACAACTCCGCACACGGTTAAATGCTCCCGTACTCAAGCTGTTAATAAAATTTTAACGGTACGGACTGAAAGGGACTTAAATTGAACCATGCGGAACGCTGGAAATTACGTATAGTTTACTGGTGAGAATTAAATAATGTATTTAAAAACTAATATATTGGTGTTATAAATAGTAAAGGGTCAAAATCGAACCTTGTGGCACTCCAAAATGAATCTACTTATCAATATGCCTTCGTATTTATTATGCAAACATAGCTTCTTTTTTGTTATATTGTTATGATGAATAAAATGTATCATTAATTGAATAGAATTATATGAGGCTATGTACTATTACCAAGAAAAATGGATTTACAATGCAGTTAATGGAATTTAAATAAGTTGCTGAGCTATAGAGATAATTTGTTATATACTGATACATTATATATTACTAAACATTCCGCTTATTTTATATTATAAATATAGTAGAGGGTCCAAAATTGCACCTTGTGGAACGCCATATTTTATTATTTACCAGTCTCATTTAAATTGCATATTTAAACAACTGTAGTTTTCTTTTTGATGTTAGTGAATGTAAAAATGTATCATTAATCCGATCTGAAATATAAAAACTTTGATATTACGAAGAATAATGGAATTATAGTGCACCTTATGGAACTCCAAACTAGTCATTTCTTCAATATACCATTTATATACACTAAACGAGCATAATTTTTTATGTATACAGTAAAAACCGGTTAAAACTGTTATTAATTGAATGATAAAATACAAAGGTTAATATTAGAAAGAATAATGGATTTAGAATGCATAAATAGAACCTTAAATGGACAATAATCCTTTGAATAAATAAATTTATTTGTTAGCGTTAATCAAAAATCTTGCATTCTATTTCTTGCAATATTTCGCATATAAAAAATAAATAACATCTTGGGTCAAGAAAAGGTTGAAGCACCATCTTACGAAGCTCTTAAATTTTACTATTTGCGCATACTAAACGAACATAATTTTTGTATAATATGTAAAAAAAAAACATGATCAATTGTATCAAAAAATACAAAGTTTCATGTTACTAAAAGAATTAATTTTATGTGCACCTAGTGAAATTCAAATAATGTAAACGATCCTCTAGATTAAATACAGTTATTGCCAAATGTTATCGGTACTCTAAAATTGCGCAAATATTAAAAATAAAATTGGTAAACAAGTAAAACTCGTTGCTTAAATACACTATAAGCAGGTTTTTTTTATTAAAAAATACAAGTAATTTGATAACTGCTGTGTACTTTTAAAACAGTTGTAATACTTCTTTCTTGGTGGGAAAACTGACGTCGCACAACCGCAAAAATGTATAAAAGTACACAGAGAAAAAGGAATTGTTTAAATCAGAACAATATTTCTTTGCCACTATTTAAGAGAACCATTTTCTTCAGTTAATACATTTCTCTTTCAATTACAAATGCTATTATTTTAGTGAAAGAAATGCGTGTTGACTAAAAGAAATATCTATTAACTGAAAGAAATGGTTCTATTAAATAAGGGCTATAAATATTTCTTCGATTTAAAGAATCCTTTTTATCTGTGTACGTCACACACATCAACAAAAGGTATTAAATAAAAGCTATTGTGATATCAAAGAAACAATTACATAAATTCTTAAATTGTCTGCTAGAAGATAATGCAAACACATGAAATTCATTGGTTTCATCAAAGATGCCCATAAAATTTGCCGGTAACTGTAGATTAGATAGATTATCCTTTATCTTATGCTTCAGCCTATATTTTTGAAAGTTTGGGGTGTGATTCTGATATTACAAAATGTAAAGGGTTAAAAGCTCGTACCTTGCAGCACTCCTATTATATCCAGAGATGCTAGACAACTTTGTGATTTATTTACATGATCATAAAGTGAAGAAAAAACATTATTTTATTCCACTATTAAAAGTCTAGATAGACAATTTTTTGTGATGATGTCATAGATAAAGGACAGATGACGATCGGAAGATGAATCGTTCATGTGAAAATGCATTTTTAAAAACCAAATTCGACATGTTTCAGCGTTAAAAAACGATTGAGTTCACTTATTTTTTTTTAAAACTCCATACTTTAAGTCCACACTGTATATCAACTTTATTTGTTATCGTCTTTCAAATATTCAAACTTTATAGTTTTTTTTTAACATTTCGAGTATGAAAAATAAGTAAGCTTTGCGTAGGATTTTGAGTAATAAATAGTATGGGGTTCAAATGTGAACCTTGTGGGGATCCAATTTATGATAATGTTAATTTTCTTATATTAAATAAGAAAAAAGCTATTGCTTGAACAAACATTAAGAAACAAATAAGGGGTTTATACTGCCTCTTTTGGAACACCAATAATAATTTGATAAATATCACAGAAATTAAATTTCTTTATTATGCCTCTTAAGTTCTTCTGAACATTCACCTTGAAGACTGATTTATTAATAGTGATAAATGCAAATTGGGCAGATGTGTACTGTGCAACTAAATAATAATTCTTGTCTCATTTATTAAAGTACTTGCAAAATACAAAGATTGAGTTGCTTACCTGACCTGGATAACAGAAATAAATACTACAACCATTACACTGATACAAATTTCATGTTTTCAGAATAAATACAAACTAAGATTTTCGTGTGTTGAATATTTGTTTGTGGCAGTACATAATAAATTGTGAAATGGGCATATATATATTCATATATAAATTAATTAATGTTATACATCGTATTTAAAGTTGGCAGAACAAATAAGATTCATTTCTTCATACACATTGTGATTTCTTGCCTAAATATAAGATTTGCTTAAGTATTCTCCTTTCTCCTGTACCGCATAAGGCTTTGTTTTCTGAAAATATCAATTGTATGGCGCACACTGCATCCACTTCTTTCTGTGTATTTTTCTGTGTGCTGTTCTGAATAATCTCGGTCAGAACAAAAACAATAATACCACGGTCGTTTATCTGTCAACACGTCGAAAACAAAAGATAGGGACATTTGCCAAAATCGCTTATAGTATTTTTAAAATACTTCATGTCTTCGAATGGTCCCCGCTTTCATTTCGATATTCGGTTAAAGTAAACAAATTAAGCCGGACCCAATTACATATACCACTGACTGCCGTTCTCACAAGTGCTTCTGTTTGAAGAATCTTTTGAGTGGCAAGCGAGGCTTTGTGATATTTCTCGCTTATCGCATCACGCCGTGATGAATTTTCTTTCTTGCGAAGGACACGATTATTGTATGACTCTGAGAATGATATACAGTGTGCACGCGGTTCACCTGTCGATAGGTACCTCGTCTTGGTATATTAAAATATGGATCAATATCGGCTGATGATCTAGTGGCTTGTGTGTTTGGTTGTCAGTCGCGGGGTCCTTGGTTCGAATCTGAGGACTTTGATTCATTCCTTTTTCTGTAATTAATCTTTCTATTTCTTCACTATACTCTTCGTGTGTGTCTCACAATCACTTTATTTCTTTCTTGCTCGATTTTGTTATTTCTTAATACTGTCGTCTCTTGATTATTTGAGATTTATTCTATTGAACCATTCTGGCACCATTGACGAGATAACATAGACGATTTAATTAAACCAAAGTACATATTTAAATTTCTAAGTCGCTTATATCCGAAACGATCTTGTTTGTATTATTTATTGAAGAAAATGTTGCTTGGAAGCGTCAAAACGCGTTACAAACAGTACTTTGGCTATGAAAATAAGCCTTGTTATTTCCGCGGAATTACAATTGCATACTTCGTCATGAATAACAATTTTTGAATTAATCGTTATGTTTATTCATCCAGAAAATAATTTATTTCAATCTTCAGAAATGTCTGATTTTCGGCCTCAATCAGCGATAAAATATATCTAATGTATTGGATAAACTTTCAAACATATCGTGTCTAACAAGGAGAGCTCGCCGAATGTTAAACTCAAGTTTGGTCCCGGTTTTGTTAGCTGATATGCGAGGATTCTTTGGAGTATTTTTGTAAAATATTTAGAGCTCAATATAGTTTTACGTCTCCCATAAGTACATAAGTACACAACTGCTTAAAAGTCCATAATTGCGCAGTGATAAAGCACCTGGAATGTCATTTGTATGTCTGAGTTCGAATCAGACAGCGGGATGTTTTTTTTTATGCTTTATATTTTCAAATTGGATGGTGCAGTGATAATGACGATACAAAAGAAGTTTTAATTTACAGAGACTCTTGGTAATATTGTTGAATGAAAGTAAATATTTAAATACAATTTTAACATTTAAATTAATTTTAGTTAATTACATGGGATAATCGGATTGTCGTTAATTCATTTCGTCAATTCTTTTAAAGTAAGCATGAGTAGTTTAAAACATTTAAATGTATTCGGGTTAATTGTCTAGATAATAATAAGAATATAATTATTTTTTGTCAATCATTATTGTTCAACATTACGTAGGTGTCGATGATATTTACCATTTTAAAAAAAATATAAGGGTATATAAAATAGGTTCTTTTTGTAAAATAAAAATGCAAGACCCCAAACAAATAATATATAATACCGTTTTGCTATTCTAGCAAAATGAAACCTTCACTGAATTCATTCATTTAGTAGATACATATCTAAATATTTACATTCAGGAATAATTCTTGTTAGGTTAATATCTTGATAAGCAATCTTTAAGAATCTAGAATTTACTAATTTTAAACAACTTCAAGAAATATCTTGAGATAATGAACACAATTAAGGGCATATAATAAATAACCCTTAACTTTATTAATTATATATTAGAAAAAATAGAATGGTTCGCGATATATTATAATATCTATGTAGCAATGAAAACATTTGTTACAATTTATTGGTGTCATTACAATGTTTCGCTTCATTAGATGTGCCATGTATCTCAAAATTTCCCTAGTTGCAGTTGCCAAAGTAAATTACATTAATGCTTTTGGAATGCAATAATATTTGCCCTGCTTACTATATTTTATTAAAGTTCTCTTCAACGTTTATTATTAATCTACTAAAAACAAATATGTGCTTACATCTAATCGCCCCCTAAAATAATCATGTATGCATATGATAAAGTGCAAAAGTTTATGGTTTAGAATTAATATTATAATAATATCAATTTATTGGCTGGCAAATGTATAATATGTATGTAACATATACATATTTTATGTATATGGGCCAAAAAGACTAAATCACCTCATAGTGTTCTTCCTTTAGCCTTCACTCATCAAAATTTTTGGTAGATTTTGGCTGAAATCGTCATTTTCTTTAATTTCATTGTTGAGCACTTTGATCGATTAAATAATACAGTTTTTATTTGCATAAATTACCATGTGTTCTATAACCTGTTCTTCCTTGCTCGATTAACTTTTCTTATGCCTTAAGCTTTTCGAATATTTTCGCAACAGGATCTCACGCTTCAATCAGCATAGGCGACACCATGACATATTTGATTGTTTTTCAAATTAGTTATCAGTAGAGACCGGATATATGCAAAGTGCACATATTACATTTTTTGCATATCTTTAATTATAGTCCATATGTAGAAGTTAGTTAGCGCTAATTAGTGAGTGCATATATTGCGTATTTAGGCATTTTTATGCATATTTTTACAAAAGTTGCATATATTGCCTATTTAAGCTTTTTCTTATCCTTTCTATTAGTAAAAATTCCTAGTAATTCCTAATGTAGATCGACAACCAACAATTCTCAGAACGCTAAATCTTTTACATTGGTTTCTCTAATACTTTTTTTCCAAGAACCGCACGTGTTTAATTTCGCCTAGCAGAAGGGATTGGTAAATACGTTTTATTATTATTAATTCCCAAATAAACTATTCATTCATTGTATATATTTGAGCGAAACAACATGTAATTGTGTTACGTTTTTAAATACTGTGCGTACATACAATGAGTATAGCGAACAAAATTTCTTTATGGATTAAGCCATATCCTGAACTGGTAAAAGATGGCGACAAAATATTTTGTCGAGCCTGCAGTAAACTGGTAAGTTTAATTTTACTAAAAGCTTTACAATTGTTTTTAAATTCTTTAACTTTTGATATAAATGACAATTCTTGTTGTAGGTGTCTTCTGAGAGAAAATACCTGATTGATCAACACACTAAAACTCCATCACATATTGGAAAATGTGAAAAACTAAAGCGATCCGCATGTGTGCAGCAATCTATACGTCAATGTGTACCATCAACTTCACGAAACTCAGAACAAGAAGAATATAATACGGATCTGTGTAACGCATTAATTTCGTCTAACATACCATTAGCAAGATTAAACAATGTTAATTTGAAATTATTTCTGCAAAAATATTGGAAACATAATATACTTGACGAAAGTACCTTACGAAAAAATTATGTCACATCTTGTTACCAGCAAACAATAGCAGAAATTCAACAATTGGTAGGGAATAATTTTATTTATATCGTGGTAGATGAAAGTACGGATAAGCGTGGCCGTTATATTGCCCATTTGTTAAGGAATTCTTCATGAAAATGTTGTAGGTAAATCATATTTAATTTATTGTAAAGAACTTCAAAAAACAAATAATGTGACCATTGCCCAATTCGTTCAAGAAGGTTTATCAAATTTCTTTTTACCTGGAAGAATACCTTGTGAAAAATTTTTACTAATGTTGTTCGACGCTGCACCATACATATAAAAGCCGCGCAAAATTTAAAAAAATATATATAGTAGCGTTATTCATACCACTTGTTTTGCTCATGGGTTCAATCTTGTAGCCGAAGACATTAGGAATCAATTCTCTTTGATTAATGATTTAATTAACACCTTTACGAATCCAATTCTATAAGGAGCGACTTCCTGGTGTTAAGTTACCTCCTGAACCGATTATTACGAGATAAGGTACATGGTTAAAGCCTGCAATTTTTTTCGCCAATAATTTTGAAGGAATAAGAAATGTAATTCTGTGCAATAAAGTTAGTGTTTAAATTTCTGCTCTTATTTATTTTATGTAAAAATTTTGCATATTGTCGCAATTTTTTTTGCATATATGCCCCAGGTTTATGCATATTTTCTCAAAAATCGATGCATATATATGCGCATATATTCCAGTTTTTCTCTGCATATAATCCGGTCTCTAGTTATCAGATATTAAGAACAGTTCTTTTGCACAGTTATCGTCATAGACTCTCAACCATTTGAATTTTTTTTTTTTCCAAATCGAACAATGTATGAAAAATTTACAAACCAACGACTTATCTGATGATCCTCGTACTTGGAAAGGTTTAAGAAAAGTTAGGACCGTTCGATTGTCATCTGTCTGCCTACTGCGTTACTTGCTGGTGCGTTCGTCGATCGAAGCAGCAAGCACAGATGCATCTACGGCCGGCAATGTACAATTACTGGTGAGGCGTGTGTTTGTGTGCGTGGTGAAATATAAATGATTGATGATTAGAAAATTATGATCGCGTCACATCCGCTCCGGGCTTTTTCTGTACCGACACTGCGACGGAGCGATTGTATCGGAAGATTGCTTGTTCAGTTGATGACATTCCACGGCCAACTGCGATCGACAAAATCGACAAAAATAATTCAATTGGACGCAATAACGCGTCCTGAGAGTAATTTTCTTATTGAAATGATTTAAAAAAACGTTTAGTATATGGGGTGTTTAATAAATATACAGCAAAATGATAGGGATTATTCCTTGGACTATTCTAAGAATATTTTGTCCTTTGACGATTGTTTTGAAGATGCAGGGCGATCAAGTTTTCGACGAAGCTAATTTTGATATTTTTTAACATTATTAATAAATATTCAACAAAACTATACAGGGTGTTCCATTATCTAGAGTTGATTTGGGGTAACCTCTTATTATTAAAAGTATTTTTGTTCAAATGGAACGCCCTGTATATTTTTACACCATCCGATGTAGAATTGAATCCTCTATCGAAAAGCAGTAGATGTTCTTATACCTATCTCTAACGCTTCTTTTAGAATTAGCGATTTTCAGGAACATAGTTCTTAATTAGTATTTAATAATAATAATAATAATAATAATAAATAATAATAATAATAATAATCTTTATTACCCAACGATAAACAATTACAAGGTAAATATAAACAAAATTGGTTACAACACGTAATATAAGATAAAAAGGAACATTAGCGCCATTCCAAAACAAGTACAAAACCAAATCAATTACATATTGCAAACGTTAATCAGGAATATGATTAATATATAGAAGTAGAACTTCAAAAAAAAAACAACTAACGAAAAATGTCTGCAAAATGTGAATTAGCAATTCTTAACATACGATGCACAGGTGCATTTCTATACATATTAGTAGTAGCCGATGGTAGGAGAAAAGTAGCAGAAAAGCGTGTTGATGGACGAGGAACATGGAAGTTCACATAGGTTAAAAGGTAAGGGGAATCAATTAAACCATGAATGAGTTTGTAAATAAAGGTGGCTGCATGATCTTTGCGACGATCAGCCAAGGATCGCAAACTATGCCCTTCAAGAAGGGTATTATAATCAAAGCCTCTTGGAGGGTAAGCACCATCAATTTTAAAAGACAGAAGCTTTAAAAAAAATTCGTTATATCCGTTCAATAGCAAGTTCATAGCACAAATAATAAGGTGACCATACAGGAGATGCGTAAACAACAAAAGCAAAGAATAGTGCCTTCAAAGTGCTACAATTATTGAAATGCTTTGCCGATCGCATTACAAGGCCTAAGTTCTTCACTGCTCGTGAACATATATACTGAATGTGTGGTATAAACGTGAGGCAAGAGTCAAACCATACACCTAGATCCTTGAAGGTTGTACACTTTTTAACAGATTCATCACCAATTATATACAGTGAATTGATCACATTACGGCTTCTGGAATATGACGCTGTACAGCATTTGCTCACATTGATCTTCAGCGAGTTGGCGGTGTACCATCCAGACAAAGCATCCAAATTCTGCTGTAAATAAGCAATACCCTGCGGAGATTCAATCACCCGATACAATTTTATATCATCCGCATACGCTAATACCGGACATTGCAGCATGTTAAGTAAATCATTAATGTAAGCTATGAAAAGCAAGGGACCCAAATTAGAGCCCTGGAGTACGCCGGATGTCAAAGTAAATTCATAAGAACTATAGCCATTAAAATACACATAACTGATTCTATTCTGTAAGTAGGACGATAGCTATCTGTTAAAGTTGGGGCTCATGCCCAAACAGCGAAGCTTGTGAAGCAGTATTCTGTGGTCTATTGTATCAAATGCACTGGAGAAGTCAGTATAAATCACATCAACTTGCTTTTGCTTATTCAGATCTTCAGCATATACTGCGTGACTGTTACCAAATTGGTGATAGTAGATTTCCCTGGCAGAAAGCCGTGTTAATTAATAATAGGCCGATTTAATTAATAATAGGCAGTGAAAAATATTTTTAATTTTAAAATTCCTAGTAGAACCTAATACACTAAAAAATATAGGTTTCTATTTAAAATATCAAAGTTGGCCATGATTTTGATGTAACTGGAAGTGCGACATAGATGCAATTATTTTTCCTAAAGAGACCATAGCCAACTATGCTTAACCCCAAAGTTTCAAAATCGAGATATCATTGCAAAGTCAAAAACTTTTCATGGACGGGTTCACATGAATCACCATATACAGTGAGGTCGTAAATGGTCCCCCCCCCGATAACTTTTGAATGGTATGAGATAGAGCAATGAAACAAAAACCAAGTGAAATTAGAGATAATTTGTGATTTTTTGCCTATAGAGATACGCACATGGCTTCTGATGTAAAATAGAGGCGTAGCTATCTTTAAAATTTTAAATAGGAAGTAATTTCATTTAGAAGCTCATTTGGAAGATATTTCTATTACTTTTATGGCAATGTAAACAGTTTTACGATTTTCGAAATTTTTACCAACTTATCCAAAATTAATAATTGGAGTACTTACGTTACCTTTTCTATAGCCCTCGTATAAATATTGTGGTTTATGTGACTTAGGAAGCGATTGCTGTAAAATATGACATATTTTACAATATGACGTTTTTGCAAAATTTAGCAAAAGTGTCTTATCTGTCAGTGTATGTGTCATGTGTGTGGGTGTCTATGTTACAGATTACTGTAATTACAGGTTTCTGTACACTATATCCAAAAAGCGAATACGAGGGCTATCGAAAAAGTAACGTAAGTACTCCAATTATTAATCTTGGATAAGTTGGTAAAAATTTCGAAAATCGTAAAACTGTTTGCATTGCCATAAAAGTAATAGAAATATCTTCCAAATGAGCTTCTAAATGAAATTACCTCCTATTTAAAATTTTAAAGATAGCTACGCCCTCTATTTTACATCAGAAGCCATGTGCGTATCTCTATAGGCAAAAAATCACAAATTATCTCTAATTTCACTTTGTTTTTGTTTCATTGCTCTATCTCATATCATTCAAAAGTTATCAGGGGGGGGGACCATTTACGATCTCACTGTATAATAAATACTAAACTAAAGACGTTTGGGTTTCTCTTCAATCATTTCATAAGCATAATTTCAAATAAGGAAGAGAAATAATATCATAACACGTTTCCCTATCCCCCCAATTTCGATATCGCCTCTCAGAAGATACACAAGAGAAAACTTATAAGTTACATCGTCCCTACGTCGGTGGGTGTTAACATATGCATACATAAGAGCGACCGTACACTCATACGAGATAACATGGACAATATTATTGATTACCACCCCAAAAGTCAACGGCGGAGCAACGGCACAGCATATACACACACCACGTATATCTTTTCTGCGAGAAGAGCTATAGTTTTACCCCTTCTACATTCGTCGATCTTCTCTCTCCCGGCGTCCCTCGCGATTTTCGCATGCGGACGCCGAACAATCCCCCTCCCTCCCACCGCTACCCCTCTTCTCTTTTCCGATCCCTCCTAACATCCCTCTTCATGTGGATATACATCTGTCCTTCGCTTTTCTTTTCTCGCGCCCGCTGCATAAGCGCGCGTCTCTTGTCCTTTGCTCTCGATCCCATTCTCGTTCGACTGTTCCTCTCCACCCCTCCTTCCGTCCGAAACTCTGCCTTTTCGCCGGAAAGCAACCCTTTCCTGTGAGAGCGAGGTTCCTGATCCTAGATGGATGGACAGGCGGCGGCAGGAGGCAGGCCGCGTTATCGAATGTGGAAATAAAAATGGTAGAGAAGCGTGTGCATCGACGCCCGCCCCACCCGCCCCCCCACGTCGATCTTCGCGAGGGCGCGCAGGGGAAGACGCGAACGCTGCTTTCGCGGTGGTGGGGGATACGCTGCGAGTGTATTTTTGGAAAGAAGGGGAGCGAAGTATGGGAAGAAGATGACGGACGCGGGGTTGCTCCTTTTTTCGTCTCTTTCCCGGCGATTTTTCGGGGGGAAACTTGTATATGGGAGGGGGCGGGGAAATGACGTACCGTATGAATCCTCTCTCGGTTTTTCCGTATAACGAATGGTGGCCGGGAATGGGGAAATTAGCGTTACTTTTGCGACGTGCAGTAATTAGATCGTCATATGATGGCTGATTCTTGCACTTACCCCGATTTCTAACTGAGGGGATGATTATGATGTGTAATTTTTGCCTTTTTTTAAATATTCGTGCGCTTTATTTCAAATTTTATCCGTATGCAACGGAACGCGTTTTCTTATCTGCAAACTTTTGGGGATGGTCAGCCCAAATTCATTCAAGACAAAACCAAAACCCGTTTCGCAGATAACCCCTCCTGTTCTTTTAACTGACGAGCCACTGCTGGAAAACAAACTTTTTGTTCGGTAGCGAATTAGAAGTTTTAGCCAAAGATACTTTCCAACGGTGTTTTTCTTAGTCAGTCGAAGCAGGGTCGTTAGTTAGCCTAAATATTATCCACTTACCCACCTCGTCAGCTTTCTCTTACCGAGATAACTTCCTCTCCAAAACTTTACTATGAGTACCAATTAAACTTCTTTTTGAATTTGGTATAGCGAGATAATAGAGTGACTACTTTTTACAATGAATTGTGACAACAGAATTAAACTAACAAACTACAAATTTAATAAAAGAACAAGTAAAAAGACAAAACAAAACACAACTATTTGGATGAATGCTTTTTTGATTTTAATAATCTCTTTACAGCTCTTAACACATCACATCGATTTTAGCGCATCCCACCGCTGCCACCAATTGTAACGGAACGGGTTTTCTTATCTGCAAACTTTTGGGGATGGCTAGCCCAAATTCATTCAAGACAAAACCAAATACCGTCTCACAGATAACCCCACCTGCTCTTTTGACCGACGAGCCACTGCTGGAGAACAATTTTTTGTTCGGTAGCGGTTGGTTTTAGAAGATTTAGCCAAAGATGTTTCCAACAGTATGATGTTGTTTAACTAAAGCTCTAGTAATTTTTACTTACAAAAATATTTATTAAGGGAGAGAGAGAGACGGAGAGTTACGGTTTTTACGTATTTGCAATGGTTAATTTTAAGCAGAATTTTGAACATCTTACCGGCCGATGTGGGCAATTAATTCTTCCAGTAATCCAAATTATAAGGCACAACACTTACACAACACTCACAAAAATTTAATGAAAAGGGGGGTTTTCGAACGGATTTAGCACAAAAACAAAACACCCTCTCGAGGAAAGCTTTTGCTTCCTGTTCTCGAATTTTTAAGCTTATTTTAATTGCAAAATTTAAGAAGAGGAGTTTAATTTCAATTTTAAGATATGGAAACGCCCGGAACGAAGGGAAACGCGTGCTTTTCTGTAGCTAAATCGAGGTCCGCGGATTAATTGTCTTAAAACAGCCATGTAAAGATATTTTATAAACTTTAGTTGTGACGTCATATGATAACTAGTTCCGCTTCTCTTCACAGGAGGGCGCAAGAATGATTGAAGGCGTTATTTTTTTGAACTTCAAACGCCCTTCTGGAGAGTAACGTCGGATTCGCTGGTCAGCATTTGTAACATACAATAAACAACGTAGTAAATAAAATTTGAAATAAATAGCGTATTATCTTAATTACGCGAGACTTTAAACAAAATAGACTGTTATTTCCTGTGAAGTAGACGCTGCTTCAGCGAATGCTACGGTACCCATCATCAACGTATTACTAAAATGAATTTAAATACTTTGTATTATACAGGATGGAATTTCGAATTCTTACACGTATATTCCTACCAATGAGAAACCTATTACAAGGTGCAGCTAAGCGGATAGCACACTACTCTTCAATATAGCATTGGATAAAGTTCTAAAGTTATGGGGTAAGAATAGGACGAACCATATACAATCAACAGGTACATACAGGTAATTTACAGTTACAAAGGAGAATATTACCATTGATAAATTGATGAACCATTCAAGGTATTATGTTTTGCACTACTTTTGGACTCTTATAGCGCACTACCTACGCATTGTATAAGATCCAGAAAAAAAACTATTGTTTTTAAGTATGGATTTATTTTTTCTCTTAAATTTATTGGGTTTGTTCTTTGGACTTGTTAATTTTTGGTATTAAATGGTCGTCTTCTAACATTAAACCCTTTAAGATTATTTCACACCTTTCTTTGCCCAAACTTTTTCACCCCTTTCCGAGTAAACACCAAAAAAAAAAAATAGGTTAAAGAAATCACCCTTGCGAACGACGATAAAATGGGGTAAACTTCCCCCTCATTCACCAGCAGAAAACGTGACGTTGCAATACCAACGAAACGAAAAAAAACGACCCTCCTTCGCATTCCCGATCGCTTACCGATCGAGTGGAATAGAACACGTGGGATGGGGTGACAGGCAGTGAAGACCTTATTGGAGGTGGTGATTCCTTGCCTCCTGCAACCTGTGGATGGCGCGATAGAAAAAGACGGTGCCATCCCGTGAAAAAGGAGAAGAAGGACTTAAAGAAGTTGTTCGAGGGATGTAGTAAGGAAAGCTACCCTGTCGAAGAGTTTTATGGGCCTGAAATCGAAGGGTGATAGTAAACCCCATTACGGTGAATCCTGTTGCAGTATCTCAGCGATCGCTTCCGGGAAGTATTCGACAAGATTGGGGGAGGATTGGACAGTTCTTTTGAGTTAACGTAGGTCTGGTAGTCGATGGATGATGACACGTAAGTTTACTTTCCTTTTTCTTCTTTCTTTAAGGTGGTGTTTCGTCTGATGGAATAGCTCCTATTGAGAGGGTCTGCTTTGTTTCCTTAAAGGAGATGTTTCAGATCTTTTTCCATTCGTTTTTCTTTAAGAATTTAAGGAGTTCAGAAGATGTTTCTGAATTGTTGATTCAAAACGTAAGTAAATATAAAATAAGTTATTTGAAATAATATTTGTTAGTAGGTGCGAAGATCTAAGGTATAAAGTCCTAAACCCCCGAATATGTGCCACTTGCGCATAGATATATTGTTGATCCATAACCAGGTAGTAGAAATAATTATTAGTAGTGCTATTTGAGTACATTTACCTGTTGATATCGAATGTCAATTTATTTGGGAACGCATTAAAGATACTGTCAAAAATATTAATGTAAAAGAGTAAAGCGAACAACTATTTAGCATTTTATGATCTTTTATACGCAAAGAAAAAAAAATTAATTAATTCAACGAAGTGGCGTATTTGTAGATGAGAAAACAAATACTTTTTCACCTCAAACAAATCATTTTGCCACCACCAGACTTTTGATTGGAATCTACAGGCAACTACCTACATACATAAGGCTTTGATTGTGTTAATCACTCATTTCTTATTAACAAGCTCGAGTGCTATGGTATTAGAGGAATCGTTGCCGATTGGTTCTGGACTCAGTTTGTTAAAATCAAGTTTAAATCATATAAAAACATAAAATCAGTTCATTCGGCTAATCTACCTGTCCGAATGGGGGTGCCGCAGGGGTCGATCCTTGGCCCTGTGCTTTTTTTTATTATTTATAAATGACATAACTAATTTTATCAATTCATTGACAATATATGCTGATGATGTATCATCAGCCGTTGTTTCAGACAGTCACTTCAGCACTTTTCAGGCCGAGGTAAACTCCTTGCTTGATTTGTTGAGCCAGTGGTTTCAATACAATGGACTTCCCTTAAATATTGCCAAGACGAATAATTATAGTCTTTCGAACGACTCAGTCCCGGGCGAATGCTACGTTTGATGTCGATATAAATGGTGTCCAGGTTGTTCAAGAGTCATCTGTGTGTTTCCTGGGCGTATATGTCGATGAGAAGCTAACTTGGGCTGAACACTGTAATTTTATTATATCTAAGCTCAATCAAGTATGTTTTCAAATCAGAAGTTTAAAATATGTTCTACGTATTGAGCACGTTATATCTTTTTATTTCGCCCAAGTTCATTCCAGACTTGCGTATGCAGTCATGTACTGGGGTTCCTAGTCTTCTTCTTCCGATGTTTTTCTTGCTCAAAAACGTATCATTCGCTGTATTGCAAATACCAAACCATTCGAATCGTGTAGACCTGTCTTTGTTAAGTTTAAAACTTTACCCCTGCCGAGTGTTTATATTTTAAAGCTTCTATTATATATTCATTCGATTCAACACAAAATTCCTAAAAGCTCAGATTTTCATACATAGAGCACTAGATATAGAAACTTCCTTAGAACTTCTCTTAACACACAGTTTCTGTGATTCAGCGAGGCTCTTTGGCAATGGGAGACTGTTTAACACACTTTCTGATGAGTTCAGGTCGATTCCCAATGCTAAACTTTTTAAAAAAGGATACGCGGACTTCTTCTGGACCGCTGCGTGTACTCTGTTGAAGAGTTCCTCGCAATTTTTAGTAATTTAACTTTATTAGCCATATTGGCACAACTATTTGTCATTGTATTCGTTATTGTTCATACTGACAATGTGGATATCTTTGGATCTCATGACAATATATTAATCTATCTATCTATTTATTTTTCATTTTTATAAAGTAAATTCGGTCAATTTAAATATTTCAGACAATTGCTCATGTTTTCCATTCAATCAATCATTTAATAGATATTTTGTTCCAATATTTTTGACCGGAAGATAAGCTAGCGCTGCACTCATAATAATGGATAATAAAAAAATTACAGATTATGGGGCGATACGCAAGGCTTGCACACTTTCTCGATTTGGGAATATTTTTAACTTTTATCATTTATTATTTTTGTCATTATCGAAGAAGCTAATTGTATGAGTTTTTTGATTTGGCTGCCCTCCATAGTTTAAGGTTGGTGAGCATGTATGATCTCTTGGTATATTTTTAATCTCATCAAATATTGATTATTGATGATGATTCATTTCTGACTCTATGTGAGTGAATCAATCAGAAAATAAGGGATTGATTTTATTTGTTGTTCAAACTGTAATGAAGCCCTATTACACACGTGTTAGTTAATAGATTTTAATTTCGATATTTGTGTTTTATAAGTCCTATATAAAATACAATTCTATTTTTATAGTTTTTAAGATTTGACTATTCTTAATTTGCTTTTAATCCTTAATTAAAACGAATTTGTGAGAAAATATAACCATCATTCAATCACTTATTTCCTTCGATTCAATTGTTAGGGTATAAAATAAAATCATCATTATTTTTAACCTTGCAGATAGATGTTAAAAGCTAAAACGCTTTAGGAAACAAAAACTGTTACAATGAAAACATTAGAAGAATAAACAAATGCTTAGCAAAAATAATTATCTCAATATAGCAACAATAGCAAAAGATAAACAAAATCAAATTGAATAACAACCGTATGTTTATTACCAATCATTTATGGAATATATGCAGATGGTTCTAGAAGTTTCTATGGATCATTACGTAAAATTTATTGACGGTGGATAGACAAAAATATGGGTTGTTGTTTGAGCTGTGTCTACCCTGGTATTTATGCTGAATATACAGTTTTGTTTGAGTGAAATAGGAGATGCGCCATCTTTACGACAATTTTTGTAATACATAATTTTATTTCACGTACTTGCTATTAAACTATTATTATACGGATGCAACATCCACATGCATTACGTCATCAGAGATGAAAGTAATTTAAAAATTGCAATACGGATTACCTTATATTGTAGGACATAAACATACATTTTTGTCATTTTCAAAAAAAAAATGTTTATTTATCAAGCTAGTGTTACAACACAATGCTGTAATTAATATTTAACGAATAATTTGTTTTCCACTCAGATTGTTTACAAAAAAGATATATATTTATCTCAGATAAACTGGTTTGTTATCTGTTCATTATGTAATGTTCGAATAAAGATATTTTCTCAACAACACATTCTTCACCGTGCAACACTGTATAGATGTGTAAATATATTATTATTTCGTCATTATTTTGGAGAAAGTATCATTTGGGGCGTGGCCAGTGTTACCGTTTCATGAAATTGATATTGTAAAAAGTATACCCAGTGGCTTCCGAACTATGTTTATGAAAAATAAAAGTTTTACGATAAATAATTCTTCCTTTAAATGATGATTATCCATAAATATTTGCCTTTCTATTTAATATGTGATATCTAAGTGCTTAATACAAAAGCAAATACACCTATAAGTTTCCTCACTACTCATATAGACAGGTAACGGTAAACTTGATTAACTAAACTCAATCTCTTCGCTTCGAAATTGCGAAACAATCAATAAACCACACTGCCATATACTTTAAAATCCGTTATTCTTCGATTTTCAAAGTAAATAACGTAAACCACACTATTCAGATCTAATTTTATAATATACCATTCGAAGGATGCTCCTCTCCCCTTCACATTTTAATTCACTTCTTTGGCAGTTTCCTATTATTAATGATACCCACAGCAATCAGACTGTCTGTCCGATTAGGTGTCTTTGTCTGCCTAACCCGTGCATACCTCATCGTCTGTCACCTCTCTCCCTCCAATTCCTTTATACTTGCGCTATGATTTATCTGTTTCGGTCTTATTTAATAGTTGCCAATACGCCGGAATCGGCGATGCGTTAGACAGAGAAAGTGATGGAGGATCAGACTGGGGATTATAATACCGATTTCGTCTGCGACATTTCTCGATGAAGACGATAGGAATAATTGGCGTAATCAATTTTCTAGATTCTGATAGGTAATATCGGAGTTGGGAGTCGTTTACGTCAACGATTGATGTATAAGGAAACATTAATTCATTTCGAATTACGGCGCTGCGTGTTTGGATTTATAGATAGATTCTTATATTTTCCTTTTGTTAATTGAATGTAATGGAATATTGAATGGTGCAGGATATAAATAGATTGTGACGGGAATATTTTGTATTTTACATCTTTATGTCGCATCTGCTAATAGATCTGCATATCAATTTTTAAAATACAATACTTTTGAATCTTTATGGAATGTTAGTACAAATCTCTAATCCATTTTCCTGCAATATGGGGTACAACATTATATCTATCCAACAAAACTACTTTTTTATGTCCTCAATATTTCGTCATTTATTAATTAGTTCTTCAGGATGTAAACTTTACCTAAACCCCTCACCACAAATTGCACTAAACTGGACGTACGTTTCGATAGCAAAGCTATCATCATCAGCAGAAACACTAAGCAGTGCAAGTAGAAGGCAATACCTCCGAAATCTGAGAAGCTAGTACCTTCTTAAAAACCTTTGATACGACAGAGGGAAGACTAATCGTTCTAAGATCTTCCATCCGTCATCTTCGGCAAAGCACGCACAACAGCAAGCTTGTGGTCTAAATTTTATAATACTTGAACATTTACCTATAGGACTAGCATTCATATCTTGAGTTATTCTATTTTTTAACATTTGAGAAGTTTGACCAATGTAACAACCTTTTATTAATTTAGCAAGAATATTTTTAGGATAGCCATTATTGGAAGAAAAAAATTAAATAACTTTTTTACATTATCACTAAGAAATCTTACATCACTTATCTGTGTAACTCTGTTTTTCATAGCAATAATAGTATTACATTTTTTATTCGTAGAATGGTTAGAATAAAAGTTAATAAATCTACCAGAAGATGTAAGTTTTTGATACTAATCTAATATAATGATGTTATTTTCTGATCCTATAACTTTGGTATCTAAAAAAGGGGTATAACAATCATTTTCCAATTCAGCAGTGAATTGTAAATGATTATTATAAGAATTAAGTATATTTAAAGCCATATCTACTATATGATTAGGTATGGAGAAAATAACGTCATCAAAATATTTAAAAATAAATGGAATTTTGAATGGTAATTTAGGTATAACATTATCTAATAAATTAGGTTTAGTGGAATATGATAATAAAACAGTTTCTTAAATCTTGTAAAACGTTTCGATTATCTTAATCATTCTTTTTCAATTACTTAGTTATTAATTATTTTAAAGTTTTTAATAACATTACGTTGTTACCTCAATTACTAATAAACGTCAAAATATATTAAAATTTTAGATATAAATAAAATAAAATTGTATATAAGACAACAACATAACATATATGATCATATAAATTAAAATAATTAATAACTAAGTAATTGAAAAAGAGTAATTAAAATAGTCGAAATACTTATAAAAATTTAAGAAATTGTTTTATTATCATCCAATCAATATTTCACTAAACCTAATTACAAGGAAGATAACTTTACGATGGCTACGGAAAAGAAATATCAACCAAGAACCATTATCTAATCTAAACAATTATTGCTAAAATTAGACTAATTGGAGAACCCGTTGGTGGCTTAAGTATGTATACAATACAATCGTAGTTATTTTGTGTGAGTAATTTGTGCTGCCATCTATATGTTTGAATTGAAACAATGAATTAAAGAAAAAGCTATTAACTATGGTATATTATTATATTTAACTGATCATTTATATCTTTAAACTAATAAAATTTAACGCCAAATTCCTACAAAAAAGGTGGGGTTAAAGATCAAATACCCATAATTCAATTTCTTAATATTACTTAATAGTACCATTAGGTAATTTACCTAATGGTAATAAATGGGTATTTGATCTTTAACCCCACTTTTTTTGTAGGAATTTGGCGTTAAATTTTATTAGTTTAAAGTTACGTTGTACTCGTTACTTCTTCTACTTGATCATTTATATCTATTAGTAATGAAATGAATCCGAAAAAAAAGTGGTCTAACACTTGAAATGAGGAAAATGACCGCCACAATAAACAGAAGGATTAGGAGAGGACACTGGAAACCTCTTCTTGTAGGACTCCGGAAATCGATGACACTATCTTGGAGGTGAGTACCAGACAAGACAGTGACACTGCCGAAAACATTATTGCAGGAGTACAACAGCTTGGACTACTGCAATAGGAAAAAAATCTATCTGGGGCCCAGATTATGGAACTGAGAAGGTCAAGGAAAATGGAGGAGGGCAGATCGGCCGAGTAAAGACCACGTTGCCGTCACTCTTAAGTAGTCTAAATGATCCAAGGCGGTAGGAGCAAACCAGGCCGCTAAGGAAGCAAGCAGAAACCGAAGCTGGAAGGCTGAAGTTAGACCACTGACGGTAAAAAGAAGACAGTCGAGGGCGGCAAGAAAAGACCTCGGCTGGACTCGAAAATGCCACCGCAGACCTCGACGAGATGCAAGGGTACCTATGGCGGGGCAGCGTTAGGACTAAGGATGGCAACAATTGAGTAATTTCATCCGGAAAACTCCTAAGTCAAGAGTAAGCGGATCTGATTCAGGAAAAAATCATACTGGGATAAAATAACTAGGCAAATACATGGAAAAAACCTTTGTTAAGGAACCATCAAAAAAGAAGACTGCAGAACTACTGCAGCTTAGTAGGAATCATCTTCGCATTGTGACAGGGCACCGCGCACTGAAAGGACACATACAGAGGATCAACATAGATACCAGCAGACTGTGCAATTGGATGGCAGAGGGGATTTACTACATTCTGTGTGAATGCGAAGCTCGGGACACAATAAGACAGGCAATTTTTCGCAAGGCAAAAATGAATCCAGGGGATTACTTTGATCAACCAACCAGAGATCTGTACAGATTAGTGCAAGGTGATAGGATATTAATAATTTAATGAGTAAGAGAAATGGGAGTCCAAAAACGAATGCCAAGAACCTGCAGTGTTTCTGGCGATTTATTGCCCGATATTTCATGTACAGTGGAAAACGTTTAACATAAAAACACATAACATAAAAGATAGGTTAACACGAAATAGTACTGTGGTCCCGAGAAAATACTAAGTAATCTCATACATTTTTGTTCTTTTAACACGAAACAAAAATCGCTTAACACGAAAAAGTGTTGCATCTCGGACGAACAAAATATATATATGAACGTAATCGTGAAAGTTACGCGCGAACAAAAAGGGCGGAATATAGCCTGGACTTTCCCGAAACTGACTTGTTGGTAAAATTGGTGGGCGTATTTTATGCACAAGATTTAGAAACTGCGTTGCCTCTTTGGTTTAAACAAGCTAGGTCTCAGAATGCTCCCATATCAGGACCTTTATTGCTGGAAAGAGCTGATGAAATTGCAAAACAAATGAACATTGAATTTTCTGCAAATCCAGGGTGGTTGGAACATTTCAAGAAAAGAAATGGCATAGTGCTGAAAAATGTTTGCGGTGAAGCTAACCGAGTTTTACCAACTATAACAACAGAGTGGCTGCAATCTACGTTGCCTTCAATACTTGAAGAATATAACGCGAAAGATATCTTCAACGCCGATGAAACTGGTTTATTTTACCGCTGCTTGCCCAATAAAACTTTGTCGTTTAAGGGGCAATTGTGTTCAGGGGGAAAATTTTCTAAATAAAGAATTACGGTATTGGTAGGATGCAATTCGGATGGATCTGAAAAACTGCTCTTATTTGTCATTGAGAAAAGTTTAAAACCGCGATGTTTTAAAAATGTAAGAACATTGTCGGTTGACTATACAGCTAACATGGATGGTGGCCAGTATGTTCACCGATTGGATTCTCAATTTGGACAAGCGATTTCTACTAGAAAAGCGCAAAGTTGTACTCATTATAGATAATTGTCCAGCACAACCCGATATTAACTTAAAAGCTATAAAGCTTATATTTTTGCCTTCTAACACCACAAGTGTTTTACAACCATGTGATCAAGGCATTATACAAAACTTGAAATTTTACTATCGAAAGCAATTGCTGCAATTGAAGCAAAAGAAGATTTCTCCATCAATTTATTAGATGTCTGCATATGTTGCGAATATGCGTGGAATTATAGTGACGCCAAAGAACGAATAAAATTGTTTTCGTCATGCGGGATTCTTAAAAGTAGCAGATTCTTTGGCGCTTCAAGAATCAGCAGATATTGAAACTGACCCGACATTTAATGAATTGTTTAGGAAAGCGTCTACATTATTAAACTGCTCTACATTATCATCGGATGAATTTCTTGCAGTTGATGATAATGTGTGCACACCGCCGATTATGACAGACAAAGATATTTTGGAGATCGTTCAGAGCTCAAAAGATCACATCGACGCAGACTCCGATGACGAATTTGAAAATGAAGTCAACTTTGCAGTTCCTGTCCCCACTACATCAGAAATGTGCAACATCATGAAAAGTATGCGCAGTTATTTAGATGCGCATTCGAATGGCGAAATGAATGGACGATGGACGATATCGATCAATTTGTCAGCAATTTAATGCTCAAAAAGACACTGCAAACAAAAATATCAGATTTTTTTTCCAAAAAAGCAATAATTTTCTTTGCGTGTTTTTACTATATGTATATGTATATATCAAATTATGTATTTGAGATGTAAATAGTGTATCTAGTATGTACCTGGTTGTGTAAATTTAACAGTAAATCGAGTTAATAAAAGTTGACATCATCGAGATTATCGCTAAGCTTCTTTTTGCATGCTTCGTTTAACACAAAATTCTTTTAACACGAAAAAAAAAAGTTCGGTCTCTTGAGTTTCGTGTTAAGCGATTTCCACTGTATTTTATTTATTAACCAAAGCTTCCACAATTGACAATTTTAAGGAAACATTTATCAGGAACTGATTACTATTTCGCAGGCATATCTTCAGGATGAACAAAACCCGTATATACATACACCCATGCATACTACATCCAATTTCCCGAATGAAAATTCAATTTCCTTTATACTCGACGACTCATCCCCTTATCCCCACCCCCAAAACCCGCCTCCGCGTCCTATATCTGGTTGAGCAATTAATACGAAACGTCAATTAATAATAAAGATGGACGTGAGCCGGTGTTGAGCTCAGCTTCGTGGATTTTAGTAACGGATATCGAGCAATGCTAGCGATCGGAATACGCCACGCTCTTTTCCGATTCTGGAGGCGGGGGTGGCGAAGCGGAGCGCGGAGGGAGGTACCGTCGAAGTGCCTCGGCTACAAACCGCCAATTAAAGATGTACAATATTAATTAATTGTTTTCTCTGCTCGTCGAGTTTCGCGAAAATCAGCGGTTTTTAGGCGCGCACGGTAGGATAAAATCCGCTACACGTTTGTGTGAGGGATGATTATTTCTGCGTGTGTTTCTTATTGATTTTTGTACCGGTAAGGGGTGGGAGAGGAGCTGGAGAGGGTGGAAATTGTTTTGGGAAGGTGTAAGTATTGTAATAAAAAAAATTAAACGCATGAATTGCATAAAAGATAAAAGAAATTTTGGTGGGTACGTTCATTTCAAGATATAAGAATATTACTTTAAACATCTGTAATGATTTTATTGCATTTATTGTGGGCGATAATTACTTAGCATCTCATTTAAAGGATACAGTTTCTTTGTTTATAGCATATGAATCCAGCGGCCGTATTCACTATAAATTGCGGCCCCACAAGATACCTAATAGTAAAACGTAATTTTAATTTTACATGTAATGTTACATGGGTTATCCAGAGACCCATTCCTAGCACTTATACGCATAGAAAAAATGAATTCTGTAACCAAAACACAATATTGTTTTAACACAAATAAATTCTTACCATTACGAAAATTGGAAGTTTTACTTTAATAAACTGTTTATCTAGATGGATTTCCTTAAATAAATGTTTATATTATTCAGGAAGTATTGGGTATTATAGGGCGACTGAAGAACAAGACTTCTACAGGACAAGATGGTATTGTAAGTTCTGCAATAAAGGAAGTGAAAGAATACATTGTTGACACAACATATTTAATAAATCTTTCTTTTTCTAGTGGAGTGTTTCCTGCCGTGTTGAACACATCTGTTATTGTGCCAATACATAAGAAAGGTGACACTAAATGTATTTCAAACTATAGACCTATAGCGTTAACTTCTGTGATTTCTAAAGTTCTGGAATATTGTATGTTGGATCGCCTAAACGGTTTTATAAAGAAATACGATATCATTTCACAGAGCCAACACGGTTTTTTATAATAAGATATTGCAACGATTGAAAAAGAATGCACTTTTGGGATCTTTTGTGACTTGCAGAAAGTTTTGACTGTGTCCATCATAATAAGTTACTGAATAAACTATATGCCTATGGTGTTAGAGGAAACGTTCTTGAATGGTTTACCTCATATTTAAAAACTAGAGTGCAGTTTGTTAAAATATTATTCTTAAACCAAGATCGTAACTTGTTATCAGCAACATCTCATTGCCTACCTGTAACTAGTGGGGTACCGCAGGGGTCCGTATTTGGACCAGTATTATTCAACATGTACATAAACGATATTGCTCTGTTTTTATCTGACGCATATCTTGTTATGTATGCGGACGACATCTCCTTATTGGTTACAGCGCCGTCTGGTGATGCAACACAGCTGGCAAATGATCTATTAGAAAGTCTGTACATGTGGTTTGCAGAAAATGATTTAGCCATGAGTCTTGAAAAAACAAATTTATGATTTTTCATACTCGGCAGAGATACATCGAAAGAGCTGCGCGATTCTACTCTGTCAAAGAGTGAATCCACTAGATTTTTAGGCGTTATACTTCCCCAGAATCTCATTTGGAAAGAATATTGTGATGAACTAGCCAAGAAAATTTCTGCAAAAACTTTTCTATTTCGAAGTCTAAAACCTTGTGTCTCTACCAGTACTTTGATGTCCCTGTATTATACGGAAATTGAGTCAAGAATTCAGTATGCCATTGTTTTTGGGCTGCACACCCTCACTCCGAGGTGGTCTTTTTTGCGCAGAAAGCGATTGTTAGAGCTATTGCAGGCGCAAAAATTTTTGAATCATGTCGACCGATTTTTTCTCTTTATCAAATGTTACCTCTATCATGTTTGTACATCTTAGAAATATGTTGTTATATATATAAAAACAGGCTAACACTTAAAAAGACATGCACACATATGCCACCAGGACTAGAAATGATTTGCATAGACCAGGATGTACGTTACATCTTACTAGCTTGGGCCCTGAAAATTTAGGTATCAAAATTTTTAATAAGATATCCACTATCATAAGTATTGGAGATTCCTATAGAGAATTTAGGAAAACATTAATAACTTTTCTCAAACGAAACAATTTTTATTCTGTAGATGAATTCTTTAATTATTAAGTTTGCTTACTTTCGTTTTAGTTTTTAATTATGTTGGATATTTTTGTTTTTTCCTTCTTTTCTGTAATTTTTGTAGACTTGTTACATACACAACTGTGTCACAGTAACGAATAAATTATTATTGTTATTATTATTATTATAAGCGAAGTCACCCAATTGGCCACCTCTGATTTTTATAAAATATTGCAGGTATGTAGACTGGTGAAAAATAATCGATCCGCATTTTTTTTTAGCTGCTGTTATTCACTCGTAGGGGAGATACATACCCTTAAAATTGCACCTCTAAATAACATTTTCAACTATATCTTTGGAATTAGAAGAGATATCGATTTGAACTAAAAAGGAATGTGTTCTTTTTGACAATTCGGACATTTTGGTTTAATAACGAGATCAGTGGTGCATGATGGGGGTCGTAAGGGGTTAAAACAATAATAAATTTTAATCCCCCCACCACTTAAATTAGAAATTCATATTTTTCTGTTCTAATCTATATATAATATAATAAACTAAATTAAAAAACAAAATTTAAGTGTTTTTGATTTCTTTCTCAAAAATACCATATACAAGCCACCCCAAATGTCTCTTACACAACATGTTTTTTTTCTTTTCTATCTCAAGAATGAAATATTCGAGGGCATTCATATTTGATATTTGCGTTAGGTATCCTTAGGAGACGCGACAGCAAAGTTTTGGTTAAAAAGGGTTTAAGCGTTAGATAAGTTTAGGTTTTTTCATATTTTTTCCAACCCGGCTCTATAACGATTATTTTTGAAATTCACATTTGTGCTTCATTTGGTAGAAGCTTCTATTTTCCTATGCTACTTTTTTTCCCAAAGTTATCTGAGGTGGATTTCACTTTTATACGTAATGTTAATATGCGCATTAACCGTTCGATGTAGCAAAAATTCTTCATAACAAAAATTAATCGTCTAGTAGTGCTAAAAATAAATATATTGTCACAGAACGGGTTTTCTTATTTGAAAACTTTTGGGGATGGTCAGCCCAAATTCATTCAAACAAAACCAAGCCCCGTTTCACAGATAACCCCACCTGCTATTTTGACCGACGAGCCACTGCTGGAAAACATGCAAGCAATAACGATTAGAGTAAGAAAGTCAAATAGCAGTTTAGTGGCTAGCTGGATTTCTATTAGGTAAGTAAGTCGTTTAATTGAATCTTAGTTTTATATATAGGTATCTATGTCTGATTATAGGACAAAAAAAGGTTAATAACTGTAGTCAGCGATAAATATGGATGATATTGAAGCAAGCCAACTACTCGAATGGGGTTTGTTAGAAGTTCTTGGGTAGATATTTCAATCTAAGTATTTTTTTAATTAGATTACAATATTATCGACATGCTGGTGTGCATACGTATAATGGTATAATTGCCGAACAGAAAAGACATTTAGGTAGCAAATTATAATTGCGTATCTTTTTCTTAAGATAGTTGACTAGGGTTACGGGTGTTGATACTCTTTAAGATTTAACTACGATGGAGCTGGATGATTTCTATGTGTTCAAGAGAGCCTAGAATCAATACTTGCTTGCGTAGGCAATTTGAGATGCTTCAGCACAAGTCTGGATGGTGAATAGTGAATATTACTATTACTAACTTATTTATTATTACTAAATAAACAATATGGAAAATACATGTATTGGCATTGTAAGTTTTATTTGGCTTTAATGGCTAATCTCATCCTCAGATTCAACCTGCAGTGGAACCCTAATATATATTAAGACGTATTATTAATTTATCAGAAAAATATCATTGAATCATCAACACTTGATTTAAATTGCAATCATAAATTCCACAGTCCCATTATAAACCAGTTGTAATGACAAAATTTACATTTAATTATCATATAATCATTTTAAATTTTTATTTTTACTTCTAGAAAATAAATATCCGGTCAAAAACACTTCAAACAGAGTATATCAAAACATCAACCAGTCATTTGCAAAAATTCTGCATATACCTAAAATTTGCCAATACCAATATCAAAAATGATTTCGTATTTTCTCTTTATATACCTGAGATAACCACGGTGAAGTCATTACGTATAAATTATTAAACCAGCCACATAAATACTGGCCGATCATAATACAAAACCGAATAATAACATCAAATTTAATAGTCTCGTAAAATGTTCGAATCTTTGACTTAAATTACTTATTATGTATTTATTTACGACTGGTGCCTTTGTACAATGTCTGCTATTTATTATTTGTGAGTAACTAAAGACAGAAATAGTGTAGTAACGACAGAAGAAGAGGGGACATTATAGTTAGCACGTGGCATATACGAGGACGTAATGAATGAATATGATTTAATTTTTGGATTTCAGAGATGTATAACTCAATTATTTGAATTGGCTGCTTCAGAATAACAAGCGTGTTTCGATAAAATCGAATTCATAGCTGCATGGCAATGATTCTTATTTAAGTTATTATTTGATACTAAAACAGGTTCCTAATATAAAAATAAAGAGCAATATGAAAGTATTTACTGCAATAAAATCATAAAATGCTGGTGAGAATTTATATTTTACGTCAATGACAAAATAAAAATTAAATATCTTTGCCCTCAGTTAAGAGTTATACGATGACATTTAAAGCAGGTCATTACACAATATTCAATTGAAAAGCCGAGAGTTAATTACAGAATATTAAATGGAAATTAAATTTATATTTTATTACTTACAAACATTCTCCATTTTTTCATAACTAACATAGCAATATATGTATACAGGGTGTCTTACAACGAACTGCATCGATCGATATATGAAAGAGTATACATCGGAAAATTCTGAAAATTTCGCAGTATACTAACGCCGCCTGTGCTATTGGACTAAAACATTTTTAATAATCTAGCACATCCGGTTGTACCGGAAGTGGTTGTGCACTTTGTTATTTTAAATGGAACACCCTATATATGATTGCATTTTTTAATTCCTCGTTTAAATCTAAAGTAAATTTGTTAAAACAACTATGTTGTTATTTTCAACCATACTTGAAATATTTGCATTTTTTTAAAAATTTTTGACAGAATTAAAACTTATTTAGAATACCTCATAGTAAAAGTATAAGACACAATTTATTGTTTAATAATATATAGAAAAACATTTAAAGAGCATAAGGTCTCTTCCTCAGAGTGAGTACACTTATTTGCAACATTTAAATCAAATACTATACAGTATATGTTGGTTCATTAAATGTCAATTTTAAATAAAAGCAATATTCAAATCTCCCGCCAATCCATATGGTAAATGCCACTCACAATACCTACCAACTTATATATATTAAAATTTCAATTTAAATTGTCATTTACAATTATTATTATAATTGTTTGAAGTTTACGAAATGAAAGATATTTATTTACACAGAAATTCAAACATCAACCACACAAAATAATGCAAACATCAGCTTGTATACACCCTGAAGTATTTCAAAATAGAATTTCCTCGCAGAGACAAACTAAACATGTTGCAGAAAGGGATCCCTATCAAGAATACAATGAGGGTAAATACATATCTCCTTCCAAGCGTTCAAGGTATGTCGTAATACTCAAAACAGTCAAAACACATAAAATGCACAAGAAAAATGTAGCCAATTTCTTCTAATGATGAAAAATCTAAACGCTTCTTCTATGTACTTTCAGACCAATAATAAATACAATAATCCACATTTCGAAGAGATCACGGAAATATGATTTCATTAATTTGAATTGAGGAAAAATGTAAAAAGAATTTTTTAAAGAAGATTTTTTTTATGAACAACTACCTCGTCTCCATAGATCTCTAGACATTTCTTTAGTACGAGCTAGAATGTGTCTTCACCCCTGAATAAGTATGGATACCGAGGAAATTAAATTAAAATCATAAAGTTACAGTACGATGAACATATACACCTAATTACCATAGTTACCATGTAAATTAATTAATACCAAATAGATTATACTGAATTGACAATTACCATATGTGTCATAACAATACATATTAGACATAATACATATTTTGTTGTTCACATATTATTTGCTAAATGGCCGAGAATATTATATATATTTGTAGATTGTCAAAAAGATGAGTTGAACAAAATCAGTCATGTTTGAAAAACAATAAATATACAAATGTTCACCGGATATAACAGAAGTATATAATTATTCAGATGTGCTAAATGTAAAATAAATTCTTAAAATTCGGTGATGAAAGTAATATGCCATTAAAAAGGTGGAAGTTTCAATAAAGCGTAACATTTTCTTTTCTAAATATATTAGTTCAAATTCGTACAATTTTTAAAGTTCAATTCAAAGTTTTTTACTCTAAGCGCAAGGTTGTGTATTTTGCACTGTTTTTATTAAATTTTATTGATTGCTAAACATTTTTCTATCATTTCATCTTAAAAACTTCATAGGAAAATTCTTAGAAATAAATAATATGTAATAAGTATTTGTATTTAACTTTTTATTTAAATTCTTTATTGCAATTATACCTTCAATTTAATAGTTTTAAAATATTCTACTTTGTTTTACGAAAACTAACAGTCAAGTGATTTTCTTTATCTATATTTTTCTTTATAGTCCTCTTTTAAGTCATATAGAACCTTTATACTAAAAGCCAATATTCATTTTATTAAAATTATGACAACTTATGTATTATATAAAAAAAAATGACAAAATTATCTTTTACAACTCCTAAAATCCCAGTTATAATGCATCGCCCGCGTTAGTTGTGTTCAAACGACTCCCGTAGCGTAGTCTGTTAAGTAGGTGCTGCCACCAGTATACCCCAGCGGCGAAACGCTGAACTACCAGTGTCGTCCATTCACAACGCGGTTTACAACCACCCCGAAGTTAGTACGGGTGCGTTGCCGGGAACCTACTATTGTGCTATGACGGTGGGGTCATTGATAAAGGCAAATTTTGGCTCTGTGCGAGTGGGAGGTGGAAGGGCATTTCGACCGCGTTTTGTTTAATTCGTATTCGTTTAACTTTTGTTTACTCGCGATGAATGATTGAATTATTATATCGTGAGATCGAAAATTATATTGATACGAGTTTGGCATAAGATGAAAATTGATTGTCGTAGCTTATTTTATTCCTTTGATATAATTCTGATAAGATTGTCAGGTTAAAATTGATATTAATTGATCAATATATTTACATAACTGCAAAAATGTATTTTAAACAATAATAAAATAAAATAAGTTACATGTTTAAATAACATTTTAATTACAAAATATAATAAACTATATTGGAAATGAGCCCTGTTCTGCTAGTGCACAAATTTACGCACCTTATGAAGCTATTAAATGCATTTTGCAGCATTTGTGCCGCATTTTCGAATAACCTCTTGTTGGAGTTCTTGCAAATTAAATACAGCAGTTCTGAAAATACTATTTTTCAACTAAGGGAACACGAAATAGTCCATAATAGTCAAATTAGGTGACCTCGGGCGAAACTTAACTTGAGTATGTAAACTTATAGATACTCATCATATTAGTGAAGTTGTTGAACAAATTTCAGCTTGATTATTCTTCTACGAGAGCCTGCAATCCAAACATCAATTTTTTTGGGACTTTGGTGGAGATTCAACCATAAAATATTGATAATCAGTGTTCTACTTTTCATATTTTTAGAATTTACATACTTCGAAAGACGAAACCATGAAAGAAATGTTAAGTTTACCACGTACTTATTCATTAAGAACATGATTCACAAACCACTGGCACTATTCAAGATGTCTGGGGTGGTCTATTAGCAAAAGGGTTTGATATGTTTGCATTTTATATGGATGCGTGTTTAAGTACTTCTTCAAAGCGTCTGAAAGATTTTGGAAGGTTCCATCGATAATCATTTCTTCTGTAGGAACAGTTGGTCTATTAGCACATTTTTTATGAGTTACAGATCTGGTTTTGCGAAATACGCCGACACTATGTGCAAGGATATGTAAAATTCCTGTTCTATTACTGCTTACGAAAATTGTCCAAACAAAAACGTTGATTCTATTGCCAAATTCCATTGACTAGCACACCTGTTCCAAAATAGACTTCCAATCATACAAGTTGTGTGCGCTGTGGAGAAAACCATATTGAAAAGCTACTTGAGATTTGAGAGATGAAATATATTGACGAATCAATGTCCACATGGCACTTAACCTGATAATTATATCAGAATTATATCAAAACATGGAGTAAACTGCAAGCTAAATAAATATAGTTTATCACAAATCCATAACAATTGTTTTCCTTTTCATTGTAAAGCCAAATTAAATGTTAATAAATGCTCATAGCATATTTTGTAAGGAACATTAAGTTAGGAAGTCAATTTGGCATGTCCTAATATTAATGTAAAATTGCTTATTTTGATATAATAATATATTTAATTATTTCAAATATTGTTCACAAACGAAACAACAGAGGGCATTTGATAATATTTATGCGTTGAGAGAAGAAAATAGAAGTAAATATTTCTTTATTCCTATTTAAACAAACTATTTCTTCCATTTAAAACATATTATGTTGCAAATGATATTAATTATTTGAATAAAAAGAAGATGTATTAACTGAGAAAAAAAATCTTACTTTAAATAGGGACAGAGAAATATTATTTTGATTTAAAGAATTCATTTTCTTATACAATTGGTGAAAAAACTTCGGTACAGTATTATAACTATAGTATTATTAGGTTTGTTTGCATAAAGTGAAAGGCGTACACAAGCAACTGCGCTTGTGTACAGCTTTCATATTATAATCAATCTTTTTCTGTTAGTTTTTTGACTAAAATTGATCAAAATTGAAAATCATTATTGCACTCCAAGTCAATTTGTTTCCGCAAAGTTATTTGGAAGTGCGTCATCTTATTTCAAATAAATATTCTAGAGAATGTCTGCAAAAACTGTCAAAGTTGACGGTAATGACAACAGATGAATATGTTTTACGTATTTAATTATCACTGCAAACTCATTGTTTGCACTTAAAATTAAAAAAAAAAATAAGTAAATGCTTATTTAATTGTTTATATTATCATTAATATCATATTATATTTATTTAATATCATATATTAAAATCATATTTAAGAGTCAAATAAACTATTTATAGTTTATTTGACTCTTATACACTGAGAAAAAGAGTCCTTGTAAATGCTTATTTAATTGTTTATATTATCATTAATATCATATTATATTTATTTAATATCATATATTAAAATCATATTTAAGAGTCAAATAAACTATTTATAGTTTATTTGACTCTTATACACTGAGAAAAAGAGTCCTTGTGGTTAATAAATATGCATTAAACCAAATAAGTCATTCTTCTTAAATATGTAGTAGGAAAGGAATATTTATTAACTCCTAAGAAAAAAGAATATTTGGAGCAATTAGTGATTTAGGTATGAAATTTCTTCCTTATGAAAAATATAGTTTATTTAACTTGAAAATAATCGATGTCAGTTGCATAGTAAAATTTCTTTGTTTGGAATAATTAAGCATATTTGGTCGAATGACTCTAAAATTTATATTCAGATAAATATTTAGATATTTGATTGCAGGAACCGAAATTATTTGAAATTAATAAACAATATTTTTAGTTTAATAATTTGTTTATTTGACCAAAATAAATAATTTTGTTAAGCACATTATATAAAGACTCCAGCTGTTGTCTACGGTATGATTTCACCCTCATAGATTTTCCGTAAATATGAAATTACAGGTGTTAACAGATTGATCAAAAAAAAAACTATTGCACGCCAGTTGCCCCTTGCCCTTCCACATTGGCCTTGATTCGCAAAAATCAATGGCCACCGTTTTAATATCAGCTTTTAAGAAATATTTATCTGCAGGTAGTAGATAGATATTTGATAGCTATGTCTGCCATGTCGGAAACTTATATCGAGTATGGAAAGTTAGTGTAGTGAAATAGGAGAAGCGCCATCTTCACGGCGATTTCTGTACTTGTAGTGTATGTGTAACGTATTTTTTACTATTAGGCCAGAAAACTTTCCTATTATATGTTTAGGATATCATGACTTGATGATTTACAGTTTTGTAATGCAATTTTGACGTAAATCTACTACTACTTTATCTGTAACTCTGTACCGACTGTAGTAATTCTTTTAAGAAAATCGTACTTAATATCATATACCCAAACAAATGTTTTTTTGCTGTTAAGGTAATTTATCTGAATAAAAGATATTATTTTAAAGAAATAGTTTGATCCATTAATTAATCTTAAGTTACTATATATAATTAAAATAAAGTTTATGTATGTAAAATATTTTTTTTCCAAAGATATGTATTTCCACGATTTATTGAAAATTTACCAGAAAAGCATTACACAACGTGGTTCATGTACTAATTCACGTTTTTCGTAAATTTAGACCAGTTGATTCCATGTTTATTGTACTTAATAGAATGAAATTCTAGTTAGTTAAATAAATTTTCCAACTTACTCCTTATCTTTACAGCAAAAATATCGATGTTTTTGCTTCATTTAATGCTTAAATTGTACTATAACTTTGTGTGGGACATGGAATTTTTTGCTATTGGGTTTAATTTTATCTTATATTTACAATAGCACTGAAATACGATCCTTTTGTTGCGTGGAGGTTAGAAAAGAATCGTATACAATAATAAAGGAAAGCAAAAAAAAGGGTGCACAAATTAAAGACAAACGGAAATAACAAAAGGCAAAAGGATAAGAAGGAATATGAAGAAGAAACAATCCCGCCATGCCGCATAGTATAACATTAACAGCGCCCATCTCATCATCAAGGAAAAAAGAGCAGGAAAGCAGATGTCGAAAGAAGGGAAAGAAGATCACAACACAACACACAACGGAAGGTAATAATCGTGAAAAGCCGGGCCGTGTGTGAGTGCGTTTTTGTATGTGTGTGCGCGCCTGAAACACATGAACACATGGGTTATATTATACTTCCAATGAGTTGAAGCTGCCGACATTTAGATCGGCTAATAGTTTATTTGAATAAAACTCGCCTGCTTGTTGCTTTTGTATATAAACGTCAAACTACGAGCCGCTGGCGCCTTCAAAAGGTTTCGCCGATCGTTAAAACCCAACGTAAACATTATTAAATCTTCATTATAGACACACATATAGTCCGAAGCCCGATTTCCAGGTTTTTATTCGAACTTTTATAAGCCTTTTTAGTGATCCCCTCGTGTGTATATTACGAATACGCGCGAACCGTATTCGGGACATTCGGGTACCGCGGTTCGTGCGATCGTACGCCGACTTACCGGCGCTCCAGCAGTGCACCCCGTCAAAGTACACCGTCGCGCCCGCGTAAACGCACGGATATCCTTTTATTCACCGTAGCGGTGTATTTATAGGTACGCGGCGAGCTTGTAGTGTACTCTGTTGATGCGGGGAATTTACTTTCGGGTGAATTCCCGTCGGAAATTCTTAAATAACTCGATATTTTAATGAAACTGCTGGGTGGAAAGAGAGATTTGGGATATTAGTCAATTTGACTTGCGGCGGAGGATGTAGGTAAATTTAGCGTTCGGAGCTAATTAAGAAGTTGTCTGGTGTCGTTTAAATATTTATATATCTCGGGAAAAAAAAATATTGGAAATATATTCTACGGAGGATTTTTTATTGTGACTGTTCGTGTCATAATTCTTTAAGTTTTATGCAATATTATGCTAAAGTTAGTGTTGTCATTATTCTTTTATTCTCTTGTTCTTGTTTATTTATACCAACAGAATCGTTTGATAAATGGACAAGTAGCTTCATTATTTCGAGAGGCGAAATATTATTAAATATTAAAAAAAATCATAAAATGATAAAATATTAACACCTTTTCAGTTTTCAGTACACCAATAAAGAGGTTGCAGTTATGTTTTTAATTAATAAAACCACACTGAAAAATAAAATCCTATAAATTTATAGCCATTTTCAGGAATAAAAATGATTATTTTATGCTATAATATATAATTTAATTAGTATTTACTTTACATTTAGGACGTATTCTTACATTTCATTGTAAATTTACAGCGTGAAATGGACTTTTCCATGATTGGGACCGGCATTATTTAGTGTTTTTAGTATCTTTTGTGTGTGTGTGTCCTCAAACGCTGAAGTATCATGAAAAATGATTATAATAATTATTTTGCATTGTTATTTGAACAACCTAGATAATTGAAATTTCCTAATACCTAATGATGTGTGGTCCTTTATATGGTAACAATAATTTAATATACTGAATAATTAGTTAGAGGTTTCGACAACGAATTTGTCTTTTTCAATTGCTAAAACAATTGTTTACATTGATTTTTATTAAATAATTATGTTAGGTTATTTTAATAAGTTATCTTAATGACAAATTAATGTAATTCTGCTATTAACTGTAATAATTAGGAGAAATTTTTCCCAAGAAAAATTTAGTTATCTTAATGTTGGTATTATTATTATTTTTTATTTTTAAAATTATTGCATTGTTATTTTTGCCAAAATAATACAATTTAAAATTAAATACTTAAAAATAACATTACAAACAATTTAAAATCGTATGTGGACCAATTAATAAAATTGTTTAACAGATATATGCAAGATTTTGTAGCATGTTAAAAAAATATTAACAATATTTAATAACATGGATTGATATTAAAGTTTCTAAGATAATATTGAGTAAATTTTAGATAGATTGGTGGAATAAAATAATAATTTAATTAATGAAAATTTTCATTTTCCTATTTCCTGATCTTAAACTTTAAACAACTTCTAAATACTCAATATTAATTTTTACCCTTCTTAATCTTTTTGTTTATCTTTTATAAAAAAATATGTTGTCTTTGTTAACTTATTCCTTCATGTGTTGCTCCATGCTTATTTTCCCAAACACTCATTCTTATTTTATCCTTTTCGCTATTGTTATGTAGGTACTTTCGATCACTTACATTGTATTGGAGAAGTGATTTAAGTGATTTTCTTCCAATTCATAACATATTGCAATGTCATTAATTTTAGATACTATACCACTTTTTGAATTTGTCTTTTGTCTAGATTACCTTCTTGTGAATATTTTATACTGGTAAATATTATTTTTATGTTCTTTATAAACAGTACGTTCGACATACTAAGGTCAGTCGATGTTATCCGAACGCGTATGCAATGCACCATAAACGCGCTCAGTTTTGGGGCAAACGACACTTATAATGACATAATGCAATGCTATTGAATGCAAATAATCGTATGCGAGCACTAAACTGCTCTTGTAGCAATGCATAATTGATATTTTTATAGAGATAATAGCAATTCTAAAAATAAATAAAAATTCTCGCATAGATAAGAAAAATAAAACTAATAATAAATCCGTTTTTTTAAAATAAAATCACTTCTAAGCATAATAAACTGCTTCCAGCAACAAGGGATATAATAGAAAATACATCCCTTTTAAAAATCAAAGCACTTCCAATAATAATATAAACCGATATATTGTTTAAAATATAAAAAAAAAATCACAATTCTATGCAAAAATCAGGATAAAAGAAAACTTAAGATTCTTAAAACGACCTCCAAGCTGAAATGCACAATACCCTAACTTATTTGGTAGATTCGACAATGTTTCGATTGATATGTTTCGCATTATAATCTTTTCACGTAACTGTTCAATAGAATACTCATTTAGTTTCAAAGCCATAAATTGAGGACTCAACATAACCCAAAAAAAAAATCATCTGAAGTTAGATTGGGTGACCTAGGAGGCCAGCGAATGGCACTTCATCCGATAATCAGCTGATTATCGAAGATTTCCTGTAGGTACCCTAGTACCAGATCTGCATTATGAACCGGACAGCCATCTTGCTGAAACTAAACATCGTGCATTATGACGTTTTGAAGGTTTACTATGTACGGCAACACCAGTATTTCGTAAAAGATGTAAATATCTTTCCCCATTTAAATATCCTTCAATAAAAAGTGTGGGGCATGTGTGTGGTGTGGTCTCATAAAAGACCTGCCCACACATTGATCTTTTGGAGTGCAAGCATTGTATGTTATGTTTCGATTTTATTTGGACCAATAACGTGTAACAGAAGGATTGTGGCGTTTATGCAAAACGAAAGAGGATTCGTTCGTTGAAAAAATGTTCTTTTTTTCCCCCAGTAGGGAGGAAAGTGTTCATTTGAGGGGGAAAAGTTGTACTTTTCCTCCCTAGGGCGGAAAGTAAGTGACATTGACGTGATGACACTGTACATCTTATATGTGACTATATTGATAGATGACATTAGTACATTCTGAGTCAATTTATGGGATAATTGCTAAATTATTAGGTACCTGTCGTTTTAGGAGTGAGTATATTTAAAAAAGAAATCCATAAATATTACTATTATTAAACAGTTTTTGACAAACGATGCTAATTTGGGAGTTTTCAAAAAATATTTGACAGATTAAGCCACTCACAGGTATGTCTTTATTATTTTTAGACATTTAATTAGTTAAAATTGAACTGGCTGGGAAAAAATTCGTATTCAAACCACGTGAGGAAAGTGGTCTATTGCACTTTTTTTCCTTGGTTTGAAATATACTATTTCGTCATTAATGCAACAGTCGATAACTGCTTGCAGAAAGTCGATTCTTAGTCGATCTTACAGGTTAGATATTTATTTTTCCTTAAAACTCTGTAGATCGTATTCTATAAAACATTCAGCTGCTCCGCAATTTTGTTGATATAGATGTATGCGGCTTTTCTTCTAGCGCAGCGCAAATTAAAATATTCTTTTTCTCATTTTGTGGTATTACGGCCTTTTTAAGACGACGTGGCTACAAACAACCATGCATTCCAACATTTTTAATTATGAGGCGTACAGTTTCATAATCAATGGTTTCTTTTTTTCTTCAAATTTTGCTTGGAAAGAATATGGAAAAAAATTGCCTGACAAACTTTTTCTTATTCAAGAGAGAACATATCCATTATTACAAACAAAAATAATAGCGGAACAACATAAATGGCACGTACTAAAATAATACCAGCAATTTGGTAATCCCTTTCTGTATAATACAGTTTTTTTTTTCAAAAATAGCTCTTCTGATTCACAAGCGATGTATATATTTTGTGCTACCAATTCTGTTTTAATCAATTTCCGATTTCGTTAATGACGTACCTTGTTGCTATTTTGAATTATTTCTATTTATTTAAAATACCCTACATGAGTATTGTTACGTTTTCTTTTCTGGAGTTCAATATTGGCGCCCAATGTGGGGCGAGTCCCACATTGGGCGCCGAAATATATAATGCCGCTGTAATAATTGAATATTAACTTGTAATAAGATTTTATTAACATTATATATGTGTAATATACCATGCAATGCTTACAAATAAACTAAAATTTTATTATTTATTTAGAAATCTGGATCTATTTTACAATTATATTTGCTATGAAACCATGATAGTAATATTTCTGACTGAAAGATCTACTTCATTTTATGTATTAAATACATATAATATAAAAAAAGTCCATATTAAACATCATAAATTATATTAAGTACAACTTATATATAACTACAACTAAAAATAATATACAAAATTTTATCTCCTTACAACTAAAACTTTCTAAAGTCATTATATTTTAATTTTAACATGTATATACAACACTTCACTTCGGAGGCATTAGAAACTACTAAACTAAAAGCTTTACAAATTACAAATTTGCAATGAAAACGCCTCTGTGTTAAACATCTTCCAGCAATTTAGAATTCAGGAAATGTAGCGAAAACAGACAAAAAAAGCAAAACTAAATTCAGACGTGGGTAAGTTGCAAGTTCTGATGTGCGTTTGCAACAATTAATTTACCTGTCTGTCGCTTTCGATTTTTGGCAACTAAAGTGTGTGCGGTGATATAAATGATATGAGCTTAGTAAAATAGAAAATAGATGTAGTAATAATCATGTCTGTATGTATAAGCTTAGATATCTTAATTTTTCGTGTGTTTCATTAATTTGGGGAACTGTTTAAAGTGCCGTTATTTTTTGGTTGTTTAAGTAGTAAAATTTGTAGAATAAAAAAATAATGGTTTAAATAAATACACTGCTACAACAGATGTGATTCTGTATGTGTTAAAATTATTTAATTTTTTACGATTTATTAGTTGATTATATTGGTACAATTACTAATTCTGCTCTTTTTTATATATGTACAATGGCAAAATACATATAAAAATATATACAAAGAATGTCTACCTGTCCATTAGTATTAGTATATTATTAATTAATTCATTGTAATAGCAATAAAAAATAAAAATACATACACCTTGTTTCATTGTGGGAAAACCGCATTTATAAACTCATTAATTACAATTATTAATGCCACATTTAGAAATGTACACTGGAATTGGGATTAAGAAAGCCCGTTATTGTTTATTGGAGTTAGTTAATATGTTAATTTATTTGTATTCAATTTGCATAACTCTAGAGACAAGGCTGTTGTAATATCTGCTAATTAATTATTTCAGAGGCTTTGTAAATTTCATACGATTCTTTAGATACGTTTTCTAGTGCAAGATCAAGTAATTTGCATATGATCTTGTAATAAAATGAAATTATTGAATGAAATATATAATGTAGGGGATTATGTTTAAGAATATGTTAATGAAAGCATTATGGGTTGTATATATGTGTGTGTAATAATTGTAATTACTATTAGGTTATAATTTATGTCCAATTTGATCTCTTAATTATTTTGCTATATAAGAGGTTTGCAGGATAATTTAACTTAATGTAATATAAACTGGATGAAATGGAAAGGTTATTCCTTGCATAAATTCCGATGCATCTAACATATCCATTTGATGTAATTAATATCGACCATATTAACTACGGGATTTTACGCGAAACGTCATTTTGCAGTATGACGCAAATTTTGGATTCATAATTAAAACAAGATTATAAATTAATCTCTTTAATGTATACGAAGCTGTAGAATTAGATTCTGTATAGTTTTATAAACAAAATAAATAGAAAATTATCAAGAAAGAGGTTATTTCAAAAGTTTTGACAGCCTGGTGCATGACGCCCTCTATGAAGTTTTGAGAAAAGTGAAATCCTAAAAGTTAATTTAATGTTATTTGGCATATTTAGTGCATGTAATTTATAGATGTTTAGTGCTTATCTATCTGTTGATTTACAAATTCGAACATAATCTGATCAGATTATAAGCTGGATATTTTAATGCTTCTTGCATCAAGTTACATTAAGGTTAAATTAGTGATGACAAAAATACTCCAAACTGTGGTACATACTGGTAATGCTGCAAACTTCTCCTAGACCCCTCACCACAAATTGCACTAAACTGGACACGTACGTTTCGATAGCAAAGCTATCATCATCAGCAGAAACACTGAACTGAACTAAACTAAGTTATAGTGAAATTAGTTTCAACTTTTATTTTCATTAGGTTCGTAAATTAGGCACATTGATGTTATTGTTCTGCATGACATATGGCTAAAATCTTATCTATACATATTTTAATAAATGCTTTTATTTGCCATATAACATCAGTATGGTAGCTTACAATCTTTAAATATTTCTATAAAGCACTATTTAAAACTGCGCTATAGCGATTGTTTCAGCACGTAAAGTATTAAAAATAGTTAATAGCAATTTTACTTGCTAGCAATTAAAGTAATATGTTTTCAATATCACTTTACTACTTGCATCTGCCTTCTGTTTTAAATTTTAATAAAAGGCGTTTTAATTTCGCTACATAATTCCATACAGAACTTCTTAATTTGTTTAGGTTAATTCGAATCTAATTTCTCATGTATAAATTAGCAAAAGTTAAAGATATTTTAAAACACATATCAGATAGGTTGGTAGCAGTTATAAGAAAAGCTATCATGAATGCATCAGGGAATTATAAAAATCGAATATAAATTAAGGTGAAAAATAATTCAGAGAGAGTTTTCTGTTGGTCATAATTTAAAACAACTATCATAAAACAAGTTTATCGTAAAATTTTAAAAATATCGTTTGTTCTCAAGATATGGAGATCTAATATTACTCGATATCTAATGCTATCTTTTAGATATCTGTTACTACCTGCTTGATCAGCTGGTATCCGACACTGCGGAACGTTAAAGAATGAGATTAATGCAAAGAAATGATATATGAATTCAAAATAACATTTTATCTCTAAATTTAATAATAAAAAGCATTACTGGTAATTAAAAAGGGAAAGTGTATTTAGAGTAGGGTTCTTAATATACGATACAAGCTAATTATTAATGAAATTCTTCAATAATTGCAGATTAGACTTTATTAATCTAGGTAGCACATCACTTGAAAAACACTCGTTTGAAACTTTACAACTTCTAAATCTAATTTTAAACATAAAAGATTATCCGCAAGCAGTTACTACATAATCTTACAGCGCAAATATATGTAAGCGGTAGCTAGATATGTATTATAAAACCACAAAACATTTACATCTGTATAAGAAATGTCACAAACGGGCTATTTTTGGTATAGGCAATCTGGTAACCATATCCGCATGTAAATAAACCCAATTTAATTTTTTCCTTATATTATTTCGGTATTTATTCATAGGAAATAAATAATAATAACAATAAAGTCGTGGGATTTTCGACACTGGAGCTTTGAAATTAGCGAATTTTAGGAAATGTACTGCGGGATATAAAAATAGATTATATTTTTATTTATCAGGAAATCATGTTTTTACTTGTGATGAGTGATGAGTAATGAATTGTATAAATAATTGCGGTTGGATGGGGTAACGTATGAATCTTTTGTAAAAGCTCGGAGTTGCGGTATCTCAATCAAAGGGGCGTTAGTTGAATCTCCGTTTCGACGCTAGGTGGCGCCACGTGGCTTCATTTCGCGTTTGCGGTGCTAACAATGGTCTTAATTTCGGTTTAAGAGTCGTTTGTTTATGAGATTATTAAATGAAAATAATGCGCATATTAATTATATATTATTTCTGCAAAAACTATGTGTTATTAATTATAACATATGTGGTAACTATAACAGCTGATAAAGTTCTACAATAGTCCGTCTAACTTTTAAATAAAGTTTTGTTTAGGATCTATGCTATTTTCCAAATAAAATTTCATTTTAAATGTAACTTTACTATTCATTTGTATTTGTTTTATTAATAGACTGACTTTGTTAAAATAGTATTAGTGCGTTGAGAATATTTCTTTTAATTTCGCCACTTCTGTCAATGTTTTACGTTTTCTTTGAGAATGAAAGCTAGCTTCTCAATTTTTTTTTAAGTTATACACACAAAGGAAACGAAAATAGATATATTTAAGGTTAGGTTTAAGTATCAATTACTTCAATAATTACTTGATAGCCTACTTCATTCAAAATTTTCATTTTATGTTAAATTTTCATTCTATATCAGAAATTCGTTTTTTGTTGCTGGAAATTAATTATATCATACCTACAGTAATATTCCAGTAAACCAATAGCAAATATGAGTGATAATTGTCTCGGATAAACGAACATTCGAATAACTCCATTAAATATATAAAAATATATATATATCTAACCTATAGATCTGTTCTTATATACTTTATTTCTGTATACATATGCAAACCCAAATAAAATATATAAAAAGAATTAAGAAGCATTCATCTGTTTTGTCATAGTTTATAATATAAATATTGTGTATTAGTTTATTCATTATGGACGCAAATGATTCGAAAACAAAGACAAATCACAATGCGTGTCTTCTTTCGCAGTTCCAAGAGATAGAATATACCAACAGCATCTTTTGTTTGATGTTGTTATGGATGGAAATCTATATTAGTCACAAAATATTGACGATCTTTGTGCTTTTGTAGTTAGTACTATATCTCGAATCGTTTTATTGCAGTAGTTATTATTTTAGGAAACTTTGGGTCGTTTCAAAAACATAGTTCTTAAAAACAGTAGAAAAAAAAACAGCTGTTTTAAAATCGTTGCTTTGTTTATACATATATACAGTGTAACATTTTGGCTCTACTAATTTGGAAATTGTCAAAGTTAGATATGAAGCAGGTATAAGTACAAGATGAAGACAGAAATAACTGTTAAATTTCTTTTCAGATAGAAGACATTATTTGTTAAGTACGACCGGCATATATAGTCATTATTAAATCATCTATGTTCTCTTAACGCGTTTACATCGAGTATAATAAACATATTTTCAGTTGTTTATATAAATAATATACTGACATGGTTAGAAAACTATCATATGCAAATAAACTCAAGATGATAGTAATACTTATTAGGTGCTTAATTCAGATCGTGCGACTTAAAGAATGCCCCATGTAGTGTATATTATTTGATATTTATGTATACTCATACAAATTATTTACGCCTGGATGTGTCTGCATGTGTGTGTTATAGTGGTTACATTATATCTATAAAGAGAACTCTTAAGTTTCTTTCATTTAAATATTCATTAGGAAATTTCAATTTAATTTTGAATATTTTCGATAAGAGATGGAAATTAAAGCTCTAGTCAAAATCAATTCTGAAAAAAAAAAATGTATATTCTTTTGTAATTTTAAAATAAAGATGTGATGAAATTATTTTCCCTGTGGATTTAAAACATCTTAAAATCTCATTTTTATTTTTTTCTTTGCACAGTAAATCAGAGAAATGAATTACTGCGTAAGTATAACTCACGTATGTGAATTTAAATATTATTATTGTCACTTAGTTAATTCATCAAATAATTCCTCTTATTGCACCTACATATTTGTAATTTTATCCCTTTTCTTCACTAAACATCTTTCACTTCATCAAAACGTTACGTAAAAATTCCATCAACCGAACTGATATAATTGCATAGATCCATTTAACTATCGTAACTTTCCGAATTATTTTTATTATTTCCATGCACTTTAAAAATCTTCGAGAATAGTTACAGACTTCAAACAGAGGTCAGACTAAAATACCTGCATATAAACCATTTTAGCGTTAACCAAACAAATTCCAGAATGTTTGTTAAAACTTCAAACTCGTTGTTCTGCATACCAAAACTTTAACAGAAGCTAAAAAAAAAGCTTATTTTAACTTTAACACGAACTGCATTCATTTCACTATTTAATGCAATTATATCAAAGGATAAATATTTAAAACTGTAAAAATCATGTTAATATGGTCGTAAGTAAGAGAATCGAAATGCAATAAAAAATATTTTAAAGCTAAAAATATTGTTTTAAAACCTCAAAAAAAAAATGTAAGTTATTTATTTTTCTTTTCTTAGAGAAAAATCGTTTTCACTCAGAGCGTTGATTCCGATTTTTTTGCTGCAGAAAAGAGCATAGATAATTTCTATTCTGTTTAAACGACCACTGAGTCTTGATAGGGGCGATTTTCAAAAACTACGGTATTTTGATTTTCTATGATGTATACAATATGTATATTTGTGAAGTGCTGCGTTAATATATGTATAACCATAATACTCGGCACTCTGAATATGTTTAAAACAACTTTTTCTAAGAAGGACTACCACATTTAACATCTTTAGAAGTATATAAAAACGAAGATACATGTATTGCAAATCAATGTTTATAGTGTCCCAGGATATATGATTGATTTTTTCCCCAAAAATTGTTTACTGCATTTATTTATTGCACCACCTTTTTTTTGTGTGCTAGATAAAAAATAAAACATACTGAATACTCGAATTGCAACACGAATTTCCAAAAAATCCGAAATCTTTGGAAATGACACTTAATTTAGTCAATAAGATAATTTTAATGAATAGTTAAAAAATCGCTATCTTATTTATCTATAATTATTAAGGATTTTCTGTCTTATTTCTCAATTTTAATTTCTTACGAATAGAATCGTTTTAATGTTTTTTCCAAAAACTATGCTGTATGTTCTTATAACACTCATTTCTGGTTTTATTATTTTATTTCTATTTTTAATTAAAATAATATCTTTAAAGTATTTTCACACACTAACAATCACTTTTATGTTACTTTAACACTTAATAGTAAAGCATTCTTTAGCTAAATTTTATAGCTCTATACTGATTCTTACATTCCTACACACTTAAAAAAAAGTAATTTCAAACTTCCTGTAAAAAATACAGTCTTAAATCTCGTCTAATATTTGCAATATTTTCATTTATAATTACTTTGAATGCGACTCTTACATAGATTTGCTTTCGAAATGCATTTTTTTTTCATAGTATTATTAAATAGGAATTGTTAAAATTTGAATTGAAATTAAAACCAATTCAACCCAATCTTAAATAAAATCGTGATGTAGTGTATTCCATAATTAGGTGAAAATTTAGTTGTAAGAGTAAATAAATCAGTAATAGTACTTTGTAAAACAAATTAGGAAGTACTTCTACTGATTTATGTACACTTTCAGTTAAATAAGATCATTTAAACTACGAGAGATACATTTCGCCCATCTAAAAATTTCTAAGTACCACCTCTCAGAACAAATTATAGTGATATTCATTCAAAATCTATTATTCACTTTTTTCCTACATATATAAGTATGTAGATTTATAATATTTAATAAGAGTATCAAGATCTGTGATAATTTAAACAGTTTCAAATTCAAACTTAAAAGACATCTAATCACACTGTTCCGTTAAATCATTTTTTTTATCATTATAATAGCACTGAACCACATTTTTTTCAAATGTACACTGACTTGCAACAAAATCGCGTATAACTAGTTTTACCTCTATGGTGAAGGTAACTTTCCTGTGACATCTACTTTTACATTAGTCATACATGTTAAAGTTAACCGAAAGCATAAAATATTAATATTATCAAAATTGGAAGAGGGCTATTCAATAAGAGATGTAGCTAATACATTTAATAATATAAATAAATCTACGGCTTTGCGTGTCAACAAAAGATGGTAACAAGAACGGATAATTGAAAGAAAATAAGGTTTTGGAAGACTAAGAAAATCAAATGAGGAATAAGATGAATTATTAATAAATTATGTATAACCGGAAGAGATGCTATTTATGAAATCAATTTTCTTGTAACATGGTCTAGAGAGCATCCTGCAGAATTAAAAAAAAAATTGATTTAAAAAATTGTACCGGTGCCAAAGAAAAAGGAAATAAATATTTTCGAATTTTATTTTCTTTGAATTATATTTAATTTTTGGGATAATGTATTTTCGAAAAAATCTTCCAGTTTAGCCACGATGGTCACGTGCGCATTTTTCGTGCAAGAAATACAAGTTATGATGAAAAATACGTGACTCGGCCAAATAGATCTAGAAGATATTCAGCTAACGTGTTAAATAGTGCTACAAATAAATACTAATTTTCATACATATTTATTAAAACCCCAATAAATATATGTATATATTATTCAGCATCATGACCAATTTATCTTACAAAATTTTGCATTTATGTCAAATCTAAAATTAGTTCACGCGTTAACAAATAATCTTAAAAAAATTTATTGCAAGCCAGTGGACTTCTTTGTATTTTCTCGTATCTTTATTTGGATTGGTGTTATTTTATTTTGTATGGGTTTTGTCATAGTTTGAAATAAAGAATATTATTATTATTATGCGTGTATCACTAATCGTTGATAAAAATAATTCAATGATGATATTAATAACCACACACTCTGAATCTAGACTAACTAAATCCTACATTGTCGATATCAACTATCAACATGTTATCGTTAGAAATTTCAACTGCTAATAAAATTTTTAATCTCATTACGTATGAGGTGTTAAATTTCATCGAAGGCGAAAGCTAAAGATGATAGTCGTTTGGAATTCTTGTCCGTTCGACATATCATTAGGAAATTTGAACTTAGTCGATTGGAAATTTATCTCTGAATATGCGCGAGGATATTACTTACATAAATTATACAATCAATTCCTCGTCATTATCGATTTAAGGTGTTAAGCATATCGCCTAATTCTTTGCCAATATCTTACTTACTTGTTGCCAGAACTGCGCCAGCAGATAGATCCTCTCCTTCTTGAACAGCCAGTCCATGGACTGCATCGCTTGTATATCCATATCCCCTGGTGGAGGTATCGATGCAGTGGCCGATGGTTGCATATGGTTACCCCCTTCCTCCAAAATTGGAGTCGGTATTTTCGCAAGGAAGGCCGTCTTGATTATCTCCACAGATCACGCGGTCTCAACAACGAATCAGCCGGATTATCGCCAGAGATACTCCTTATTTCCGTTTCTATCGTCGGATATGCCGATATGAGCATCTCGCCTCTAGATCAGAGATTATCCTTTGCTGCGAAAGCGATCATCATCTTATCAATACGATTTCCCAGTTCGGGAATCGCTTTTCCGTTTATACCAATTCGGTGTCACCGATACGGAATTCATGTTGGGTAAAATAGAGATCGTTCGAAGCACTTTTTGGATGATGATGATTAAACGGCGCACAGTTTCAAACGAGTTTCACTGAAAACTAATAGCACTGATTTTAGAATCGTTTCGATTTGATCTTCATGGATGACGGTTGGATTTCGGCTTTCGTCGATAAGTTCTGCAAAATCTTCTTCTTCGAAATAATCGAATATTCCCACTTTGTCACAGACCCCAAACAATACACTTTCAATATTAATACAACGATAAAGAAAAACCAACAAAATTAATTAAACAAATGTTATATATATATATGGGCGAATCTTTTTTTTATCGCAAATAACAAAATAAAAGAACAACTCCCACCAATAACATCCACTCAAACTTTTTTAAAAAGCGTCGAACATATACGACGGAGTGACGTCGGCCGCGCGCGAGATCACGCGTATTTATTTGATCACCCTCTCAAATCTATCGGCTTCCGCTATTTCGGGATGTCTTCACGCCAGGGCTATAGTCCCAATACTGACTCATACAAAACATTGGCGGTAGTGCCGCGAACGACATATCCGATCTCGCGTCCTCTTCTAAGCTAAGCCACGCCTCCGGTGTTGATCTGATGCTCCCTCTGGCGGCCGTTTCGCGCACCACCGGCATATACCCGTCTCATTCCGACGCGTTCGACTGCCGATGTCTGTTCTCCTTGTCGCGTCGGCGAAGTCTTTAGACGTATCTGGTTCGACCAGCCAATACAGTGTAGGGCCGAAAGCTAGATGTATTTCTTTTTAGGTAAAAATCGAAGTAGTACGCGCATTCATGTTCTGTGCCGGCCGTTCGCCCTCTCCCCAGCCCCCTGGTGCCGCTCCTCTGCCACCTCCGCTGTGTCCTTCTCCTCGCTTCTTGCAACAACCCCGTCCTCTTACGCTTTGTATACGGTTTTTTTTTCTTACGTGTATGTTTGTTTCTTTTGTTTTTTTTTTGCTTCTCGTATGCGTTTCGATGACGGTGCGTGTAGTAGTAAATAAGGCGTGTTGCGTTCTGTCGATTTTGTCTGTGAACGATTCTGAAAATGAGAGCAAATATTTAGCAACGAAACATCGGGAGTTGTAAATCTTGAATCCTCAATCAAAGCCGCAGGAGATGCTTTTATCACTTGTACCTAAGAAATGACATGGTCTAATTTTAATCATGAACGCTTCAATTTAATGTATGTTTTTTTTTTAATAATAATAATAATAACATTGAATGACATAGGATATACATACTAGTTTCAGTCAATGAAAAATAATGAGTAAAATAATATTAATTAATGTAATTCATTCAAGTTTTAGATTATATTATCTCTATAGAAATCAAATAAGACTTTAAGAGATTTCTGATATTAGTTAATTCTTTTTCAATGTTTGAGAAATAACTTAATTTCTATACGAGTAGGAAAACGCTTATTAGCACTTACAGAAAATATAAATTTCTCATACTGAGAAAATTAGTTATATTATAATTATATTAGACTGTATAATTTTTCTAATAAACTGTAATACATTATTTCATACTATTTCTTAGATAATGTATTATTGTCCCCGAGTTAATGCCATTGATTATAATTATAATACATTGTAATATCTATTTTTCTTCTGTAGACAATGACATGGTTTAATTTTAATCATGAACGCTTCAATTAAATATGTTTTTTTTTTATTTATAATTATAATAATTAACATTGAATGACAGATATACATACTAGTTTCAGTCAATGAAAAATAATGAGTAACACTATTAATTAATATAATTCATTTGAGCTATAGATTATATTATCTCTATAGAAATTAAATAAGACTTTAAGAGATTTCTGATATTAGTTAATATTTTTTTCATTGTTTGAGAAATAACAATCTCTATACAAGTAGGAAAACGCATATTAGCACTTACAGAAAATATGCTCAGGCAACCAAACTTAAATTTCCCACACTGAGAAAAATAAATAATAAGACTAGTGACAGCATACTTTATAATTAGTTATATTATAATTATATTAAACTGTATAATTTTTCTGTAATACTGTAGTACATTAATTCATAGTATTTCTTATATAATGTATTATTGTTCTCGAGTTAATGCCATTGATCATATTTATAATACATTGTAATATCTATTTTCTCTTCTGCGTCAATTAATATTGACGATTGTAGTTAAAAATGTACCTTGTGCAAATGACAAACAATTGCTGAATAATTGAAATTGTTATCATTGGTTGAAGAAGACGTTGACAGCATTTGTTGTGAATTACAGAGGGAATCCGTATTTTGATGTGTAAGGCTGCTGTTTAACAAAATTGGATTTGTAGAGAAGAGATGAAATTGGAAATATAGACGTTATTACATTCCGTATTTCTTAAAGAAAATAAATTATAATATTAACTTCTATTTTTGCAAATTTTGTATCTCTAATCGAAGCCGCACAACATGCTCTTAGCATCTGTACGGAAACAATAATATGGTTTAATCAATTAATTTTGATCATTTACCCATTTAACTGGATGTAACACATAAAAAAATGCTCAATTTAAAGAAACTTTACTTAAGTCAAGGATATCATTGTTTCATATTTACGCAAATAAATATATTCTTGGGACAAAAATGTTATTTATTTAATTTTTAAGAAAAAAAAAAATGTCTTAATCCAAGAAAATCGTTCATTGAATTAAATAAAACTTACTACTTCCCAGGCCAGGTATGTAGAATCTTCTACGAGAATATTTTTCATTGAATGATGCTTTATTTTTTTGTAACGAAATTTGAATTTTACTCTAAAGAAAAAAAAAATGCACTTTTAATTCAAGAGATTAGCTTTGGTTGGGAAAAGAAGACTTTTCTTGGAATAAATATTTGTTACTTTGAAAGAAGATTGTGTTGCAACAATACTGCTGTAAAATGTGTTTTTTTATATATATATAAAACCTACCACTAACATCAAACTGGATACTAGATATATATCTCCATTTGGTATTCTATTTGGTAAAAAGAAAAAATAAAAAAGCAATTCGTAAATTTATTTTTTCTCAAATAGCATTATTAACGTCATAATATTTTGCATTCGAGTTATAAAAATTACCATTTGTTCTAAGTAATATTACATAACAGTTAGTGTTGTTTTGATCTTAGATACCGTTTAGAGTTAGTGATGCAAATGGTTGAAAAGCATCCTCAAATAGCAAAAGTATCATTGTCTTAAAATTCAAGACGCATATTTATAATTTTGGCGTTATAGGGAAAAACGTATAACAGCACTATATCAGCTGTTCTTCGGAATATCGGCAGTCACTTGTTGCTCCTTTATTAATATTTCAAAATCTTCGGGTATCTGAAGAGATACATTATTTTACAATCAATACATATACTTCACAATAAATAGTAGATAAGAAGATGCGGTATAATAGTTGGTATATTTTTACTTGTTAGTGTAGCTAAGCATTCGAATATAGGGCCATGCTGTTTTTAATTTTATTTTTCACCTGAATTAAACAACATAATTATAATTATTTATTTATTAATTTATACAGCTTATGGCTAGCAAACATTCTATACTCTTCTAATTATTACCTTTTAGAGGTTTGTTGTAAACCAAGAAAGCTTAAGATCACTTAAATTAGAGAAATTAGGAAATTAGACAGGATATGTTGATTTAAAAAAAAGAAAAACATACCTTCGCATGGATAAAAATGCTGTTTATAGCTTACAAAGCTGGTGTTTCCAATGTTTTTCTTCGACATTTTGCAGCCCTGTTGGAGGCAGTAAATGCAGGGGAATTAGGAATTGGTAGGCAAATTTTAAACCTGTAATTAAATATAAGTTAAGTAATTCTATAAATTAGCAAAAGATAATTACCTTTCAAAAGCTTCCATTATTAAAAAGCTTAAGTACGGTTCTGCAGTTTAAGAATAAAGCAGTTAAACCTTGAATTACTTACCGACTTCCTACTATTATATATACAATTTAACGTATTTAACACCACCGCAATTCACATTTCTATCTTCAATGTATGCACACAACTACTGCATTATTGGTAATCGTTCGAGTGTCACTTAGCCAAATTCACCCCACCGCAAAAATGACATCATCATTTTTTAAAACGAATTTTCACCTTAACATAAGTATTTATAAGATTTACCTCAAATATTAAAATCCTTAATAAGAGAATTTATTTCCTTAATTCAAATATTTGATCCACTCTTTCGTGACCTCTTTTATATCTTATATCGAAAAATTTGTTTTATGGAGAAAATATATTTTTCTTAAAACAAGCCTTATAACCAAGAATATTATCGATTACAACCAAGTAAAATATTTGTTTCTATACAAGAATAATTTCTTATTTCAAATACAGATATATTTGAAAGAAGTAAAACTTTTTAAAGAAATATATTTACTTAACTGAAGAAATCCTTTTTATGTGTGTGTCAGATATCTGAGTTTATATTTTTGTTAGTATATAATGTAATATTTTTGCCTAGAGGTTAATTGAATTATGACAAAGTTTTTCTGTTGTTCTTGGTATAGTAAACTGTAACCAACTTGTTAATAATAATTTGTTTTAAAGCTTTTTATTTTATTTGTACAATCTTTTACGCTGCACTGGCTTTACTGTATTTCAACAGTATAGATATGCACACGACAGCTGCCCAAATACATATTCATATGCACTAACATGCTTTAATTTATTACGTTGTTTTAATTGAATAAAAATTCCTGTGTTTATTTTATATTCATGTGAATATACGACTTCTCAATGTGTTTCACATCTTCCTCTACAACTTAGTTTAATGAACCTATACTTTAAAAACATTTAACTATTAATTAATAAAGATATTAACAATAGCAATAATAGAAACATTATAGGTATGTGCATATTCCTACATTGATTATATACATATGTAAAATTCTGTTTAATGCAGCGTGAAGTTGTTAAAATTATATACTTTTCAGGCATATTTCCGTTAATAAAAGTGCTTTTATTAGTTCAAGAATAGCTGAACAGTCAGCCGTACATAGAATAGCGTAAGAGATTTTATTTACTTGCTGTAGTATGAATAGATATATACATACATATGTAGTTCTATATAAGTACAACATAGATGCCGCGAAATATTAAACTATCAATAATACAGTGAACCTGTTATTTTTTCTCTTGGTCTATTTTTCAATCAGAGGAAGCGCATTTGGAGAATCCTGGAATATTGAATGTGTGGGCCTGGTATATGATGCACAGATCCAATTTTGTACTTGCCAACTCCGCTCTTTCTTCGAATACAACAACATTGTGTATTGTGTATGCGGTATATAATATTCGGAATATCTTCCGGAAGAGTTTGATTTGGTTTTTGGTGGTGTGTTTTTTTTTTGCCAACGACTGGTTTCCAATTGAATTGGAATATTTTATGCAATAAAACGGGCGTTACGCTTGTTGGAAAAGAAGTTTGTTTTTAATATGAGAACATTTTTTTTCCTAATTCAAATTTAAATTAATTATTTTACAACTTCAAGTGTTATTTCGATCATATTTTAATTAAAAATTTGAAAATTACTACAGCAGTTTTAAATTTCCTTTTACATTGTATAATAAAAAATACTTATACATATCATCATCAAAGTTAAACCTAGACGACAGGTCAACGATTTTGAACTTTGTGGCCATTTATTAACTTTTTAACATAGAAGTAATCGACAAGTAGCATAAAAAAGCAAATATGTATGTTAAATCGCCCGCGATATTTAAAAATTACACTCAGAGAAATAAATTAAGTAATTTTTCATTCAAATTTTGGGGTTATAGGTGATGGATATCATTTGAAATTTCTATAGGAAAAAATATGTTTCTATGGTAAGATTATAATAAAATAACTCTGTTCTCAAAAACAACCAATATTTATATAGATTAAAACATAATTTTTTGATTACGTTGTGATGCAGCCATATTAAAATTACAAAAGAAATAGAAAATTGTGTGTTAATAATAATTTTATTACATTGTGTGATTTTGTTTGCATATTTCAGTCAATTTGCTACTAAATAGGCGAAACGTCTAAATATAATACCATTAAAGTATTGACACTCTAAAAAAGTGGGGAAATTTATCCCAAAAATGGGATACAACTTTTCTATCTCTCATTATTGCGATGATTTTACCTGGAGAGAAATTACCCGGAAAATATGCAATAATAGGAGGGAGAAAAAATTGCTTTCCATTTTTCGGGTAATTTTCCGTAATTTGTTCAATTCAATTTCATCATTTTTTACATTTTGTAAACTTCATGTTTATATTAAAGAGACCTATATAGAGGATTCACACTTGCTGCTAAAAAAAATCCAATGCATAGTGAAAAATACTATTTTCTTCCCAGAGTCAGAAGTCTCTGTATATGTCATTGCACTGAAAAGCCAATCTGCTCAGGATGACAAAATAATTTCAACAAATTTATCATGAAAAACTAGTTGATCCAACAAAATATTTCGTTATTTCAAATAAATCAAGGGTTAAATGAATAAATAATTTAATCGGATTAGTCAAACATTTGTTTGCTCTGATTTGACTCAATATTTAGTTAGCTTAAACAAAATATTTTATATTATCAAACAAATTGGTTTTTCAGTGTAGTTTTATCAACATATTTTGACGTATTTTCACTCAAAAACGCACTTACCTTGTAAAATTACTTCAGCTATAGGGTATTTACCACTTTACTCAGGCAGTACTCTACGAAAACTTGAGCGCTTAATGAAACAAGGGCCAAATTTTAAGCAAACGCAGAGAAACATTATATTTATAAAATACAAAGACAATATTTTAGAGAGAGATGAGTTTTGAATGTGAAGTTCCTTGCTTTTTTTTAGAGTGCCTGTTTGTTTAATCTTTATAAAAAAAAATTCGTCCAAAACCATGAGGATATACCTACATAAATATTATAAAGTTAGATGTATACTGCATAAAAGGGAAATATTTAGTTGCTGTTAATACAAAACTGACTGGTACTGTGTGAAAATGATTTCTATTTATCGCAGGTATAGATATTTTATAAATGATTCATTATTTGGTGATATCAGCTAGCAGTAGGGGATTCGATTGAAAAAGAATTGTATAACGCTAAGCGAATACACAATCGATTTTAATGTACTTTTTTCTTAACCAATTCAAAATGGAATCGCTTTCACTGTTTATAATCGTAAAATGAGAAAATCGAATCGGAAAATATCTAAGAATGTATATAAGTAATAAGCAGGCGTTTGTGGTCCAACTCGAAGCTTACAATGAACAAAGCCCCGCTATTTATACTTGTAATATGTGCTCTAATAGATTACAATATAAATATGGATATTTTTTTGTTTCCTTAAGTTTTAAGTGATTTTTTTAAAGAAAATAATATAAATTTATCTTAGCGGTAAATTGTATTTATTAATATTTATGAGGTACTGTCTTCAATATTTATTTGATTGCAATTTAATTAGTCTAAAAGTATAAGTAATATGTTTGATCAAGATATATTTATTTCTAAAATTTAACTGATCATGTAGATTAATTACTGTTTAACCCCTTACACCTCATTTTCTTCGTCTTTTCCTTGTTTTGTGCAATTATAACGTTCAAAATTTAATCGCCCCCCCAAATATAACCTAAAAACACGTACTTCACACTTTTACCTCTTATATTTATATTTTTTTTAAATATTTTTCTTCAAAATCGTGTAATTTTCATACAATTTTACTACCAAAACAAACTTTTAACATTATTTAATTTTACTTAACATCTCAATTTTGCCCATCTTATAAATGCAGTCTTCCCCTTTTTTTATTTTTTTCCAATTTTTTTTTCGTATGCCTTTATTAACAATCCCTTAATTATAATTTCCCTTTTTATATTGAATTTTACATTTCAATCTATTAGCACTTCCGAATTTTTACTCTAATGTCTTCTTAATCCCATTCAGAGCCAGCTACAAACATTTAAAGATAGGGCTACTTAGTCTGTTTAATAAAAAGTCGCTCATATCTCAAAATCTATTAAAGATAGATATAGGGAATGCTGACATAAAGTGATAGGGCATGATATTTACTTCCTAATTTCGAATTAAAATACAAGGGGTTCTATTTAAAAAAAAATGAGTTTTCTGTATTTGAAAATATATCACTTTGTTCTTCAGTTTTGAACACTCTGTATGTTATAATGTAAAGTGTGTACGTATTCTTCTTAGGGTTTATATGTTACGTCATAACATAGCAAATTTGCGGTATTAACCGAGATATTAATTTCTCATTGATGCAATGATTATCACTAAAAAAAATAAGAAAAACTTAAATAACTCTAAACGGCAACATGTAACTATAGGAATAGCTAATGAAAAGTAACGTATTTATGGTCGTAAAATCCAAAACTGAATAAAAAAATATATTATTCTATTTAAAATAACAAAGTTGACATACATTTCCGGTCAACCGGAAGTGACATTTTGGTTAAAGTATTTCACATTTATAGTTCCAATCGAACAGATAATGGTGCCAAATTCTCAAATATAAGTAGATAATAGAACATCATAAACTTTTAATGAACCACTTACGTAGAACACCCTGTATATCTCATTATTTCAATGTAATAATTAGTTATTTTAAGTATTACATACATTTGACCCAATAAATTTTTTTATGTGAGCAAAATATTTTATTTGTTTAATTCTATTAAAGATATCGTTAAAACAAACAAATTTTATTAACAAAATTATTTGCTTCGCCTAACAACATATTTGTTATATTTGCATATTTAAACAAAGATTTTAATCAGTACAACTAAAAATTTGATTGGTTTAACCAAATGGGTTTTTCAGTTTTCTTAATTTCTTGCTTTACGACTTTTATCGGTAATCGGTGTATCGATTCTTAAAACGATTTTGAATTCTTTAAGAAAAAAGCATTCGATTCATCATAAAAATCAATATTCGTATTCGCTTAGAGTTACGAATCCGTATGCATTCGAATTGCCCACCACTAATATCAGCCTTATACCTATAACAAAATCTCGTAAACAAGTAGGATATAAACTAATTCGAGTAAGCTCGTGCGGTTTTAGACAGATAAGGTATAACGATTTTCTTCTAATCGTTTCCTCATCTTAGCTATTTCGGTACCTTTCTCATTAAGTCGCGATCACAACTATAGGTCAGTGTACCTATCATTCAAACTTTCCAAAACGCTATACAGGCTCTATTTTCACGTGTTTACCACCCGATCGAAGGAATGCGAACTTACATAGCGCTGCATTAAGCGTTCCGTCATTGCGGACGACTGAACGCGACCGTGTCACCGCATCGCCGTCGCTTACTTATATTCGCTCTCGAACAAAATGATTTGCACCTGCCCGCTCGCCCTCAACCCATAAATTACGTCCAGCAGGCGTTCCGATATAACGTATGTATGCACCAAACATACATACATAAGTATGCATATACGTACACGCAGACATCGTAGAGAGAAGAGCCTAAAGTGTTTAATTCGAGAATGAAATTAGCGTTGTCTAGGAGAGCGGCTGGTCCGCCGGCCGGCGGGTGCGTGCATCTCCCCCCACCACCATTAGCGCGCGCTTAGGCAGCCGTTGCGTTCGTCTTTTTCCATCATTTGTTACTGCGAAAGTTCGGTTCGGTTCTCTGATGGGCTCGCGAGACGCTTTTCGAACGGTTTGCGCCGCGTCCGCTTGCCAAAGAGATTTAAAACTGGACGAGGGACGTGCGCGCTTACGTACATGAGCACGTATAAAAAGGCGGGATGGTCCGCGGCAACATTGGTGATGTAGAGGCGCGTCGAATAGTTGATTTACTGTGTAGGAGAGGCTTTTAGAAGGTTCGTCTCGTGAGTGGCGACAAAAAAAAAAAAGAAAAACGAAATTCATTACATTCTATCATTTAATGAGTTTATGGCGAATCCGCACGACTTTTGAATGAGATTCTCTGCCAGTAGATGGCGCGGATTTTTTTTCCGCTGTTTTTAGACATACCAATCAAAATATTTTAAATTTGATAAAGAAGAAGTTTTGAAAACAGTATTTAAAATTGCGCCAACGTCTTATTTTTTTTAAGTTTTCCTTTCTTTAATTTTTTGTTTAGTTGTGTTTATCTTCCAAGAAGGAAAAAATTCCCTCGAAAGAGGAAAATACGTTTTCTCTTTGATCTCGTCGGCCGGGGCAACCATTACTAGCCGCCATATTCATAGTGCTTCCTTAAGGTATACTTTTCCTTAAGGTTCTCTTTGACATAAAAATTTTTGTTTCATAGACCATATTGCCTTAAGGTTACCTTATATAAGAAAAATCTTAAGGTAGTTCCGTAGGTACCTTAAGGATACCTTGGGAAAGAATACTTGATATAAATTTGACACATGTTGTCATTTTGGATGTCATTAATTAATTAATGGATGCAATGGCAGATTATAGAGGATTTTTGGATTATATAAATATAAAATAAGATAGTAATAGACACCGAAACGTATATCAGGGGACCACAAAAATCCCGTGAATAGTAATGCAGAATTAGAAAAAGTATTGTTTTCTAAACAAATTCCATACATTTTATTGCCGTTTGTTAACGGCGATTACAAGCAGAGAGAAATCCTGACGGTTTACCATATCACTACTTTTTTGCACTATTAACTTCTTGTGCTTTTTGTCACTGATTAACGTTTCAAGCAGTAAGTAATTTTTTTATAATGACCTTCAACATTGTATTACCAAATTATTATATCCAGTAACATATTTTATATTGTATTTGCCTATAACACGCAATATAGTTGATACGGCAGATTTGAGGTTTATCCACATCATTCAAAAACTTTTTTTTATTTGTTAAAAAAGACAAGACGGTTTGTATGAAGAATGACAAAATATTTATATTAGCAAATCTTGGTGGTCAAACTGAGAAAATGTGTTTGAAATACGAAAAAAAGATCTCGTTGCTCTTATTGTGCAAATAATAGGAGTTTCAAATTTAAAATAACTTTTATATTATGGTCTATCTATTCAGTTCTACACAATTTCTAACCATACTAATCAATAAAATGAACCAAACCACTATCTAATCATAAACGCTCCACAACCAGTCGTAACTGTCAACAACAAATTTAAAATAAATACTATAAATATGAAAGATTACAAGTACAAAAGTAATATGTGAAGTCAGTCAATGTGGTACGCAGCTGATTTTATAGCAATGTCATTTAACAGAATTCTATTCATCGATTCTAGAGGAAGCATCCTTGTCCGAGAATAGCCGAAGTGAGTCGATATTGTGACTATGAAATAGAAAAGTGTTTAAGGTGTAAGGTCTCCTTACGATAAATCATAACTTTTTAAGATTCTTGCTGGACTATGAATATGGAAGTAGGACGGTAGCGGCACAGCGTCGAATTGGAGCGCACCACAGAAATGATACCGGTTCGAGTAATCAGATCTATTCAAAACATTAGTTAGTTTGTCATGTGAACTTGCATGTATACAGTAACAACACTATTTCATATGGTTTTTTTTAGAGAAACCAAAATTAAAATGCAAATTAATAAGGTACTATCAGTAATTTTATTTAATTTACTAGGCTACAAAAGAAAGCTATTAATTTAGAAATAAATAATTAAAAACTGATAATTATGTCTGTACTATGAATCAGTAGAATCAGTACTTATTTTTAAATTGATTAACTGCTGTTTTCCGAGAACTGAATTATCTCGAGTATGCACAAATGTGAAGAGGTGTTTGTAGAACATGTGATGCGAGAATAAAATCTCAAGTGATAGTCAGATTGAAAAGAAAGATATCTCTTGTCTCTTTGAATGCTACGAATTGTTTGCTTTCTATATTACATGTGCCCAAAATGAATTGGTAAGATTGTATAGAGTATTAATAATCTAAAAAGTCAAACTGATAGGAACCTTACCTTTGGTCTGCTTTTGGTTTAAAATTGCTTGGGTCTTCGAAAAATGAAATTAAATATAAATTGGATGACTATAATTGTATAAATTAAACGTTTGGCCAACATTAAAATGCGAAAATCTGAACGTTATAGTGATTGGAGGTTAAAGGAAGAACATCTTACGATTGATTTAGCCTTTTTGGCATATATGAGTTTAATATGTATATGGTATAAATTTGTATAATGCCAATAATGATATGTATTATTATATTATTTATTCGGCTATCATAAAAAAAGAAAAACATAAAGGAAAAATACGGGATTTACCTCTACATAGTATGGATAAGGTCGACGTTTGCTTACAGGAGTTTCGTTTTAGATGCTCGTCGCTATACATCCAAAGAAAAAATAACCCGTCCAGTTTGAGTTAGAAAGAAGACAACGTGAGCAGCACAGCGCACTACCTTCTCTCTCACTCTAACTGGATGGTTTATTCTTTGACTATATTTAGTTTAAACACTGTTGTGGAACACAGGATGAATTATCAACCATAGTAGGTGTAATTATTATTTTATGTACATACTTGTTTGTAATTCCAGTATATATTGGGTGTTAATTAATTTGCATCGTAGTCGTAGTAATTAGATGTATACATTTATCGTCTGGTAACTGTATGATTTGCTTGGTATCGACACTACTTCAAAGGGGTGGAGATTCAGAGTAGTTCGTATTGAATAAATGATTTGAGGTTCATGGAGACGAGGTGGTTGTTGATAACATATTTCTGAAGAAAATCGTTTCATTTTTTGTCAAGTCAAATTAAATTATATTTCTGCAATGTATTCGAAATCAAAGGCGATCTTCTTTGTGTATCGATGTATCTACAATCGGCCTAAAAATACATAGAAAAGACGTCTCAAGATTCTACAATATTAGAAGAAATTTGCTGTATTAAGATATTTTGGTATATTTTTTTGTGGAATCGTACATGTCTCTGCTGTTTTGAGTATAATGATACATTTTGGATGCTTTGAAGGAGATTTTTTCCTGGATTTCCTTCCGGCGTTGTGCTTTTGATGTAGATCCTTTTTTGCAACATCTTTGGTTTGTCACTGCGAGGAAACTCTGAACTTCTGAAATACTTTGGAGTGTATGCAAGCTGATGTTCGAGGTATTTTATCTACTTGAGGTTTAAATTTATATATAAATAAGTATTTAACATTTCGAAAACTTTGAGGTTATTCTTCATATTTGTAAATGACAGTTAAAATTGAAATTTTAACATGTATAGACTGGTAGACATGGTTGGTGAATTCATCTTATGATAGCAGGAGATTTAAAAGTTATTTTGAGAATTTAAGAATCCAAAATATACTGGATAGTAGCTGATATTTGATTTAAACATTCTAAATAAGTATACTCACCTTGAGTAAGAGTTCTTAAACTTATATAATATTTAAATTCGGAAGAGACGCTTTGTGAATCCATGTATGAAGAGAAATGGTACAGCAGCTGGTATACAATGTAATGTATGTTAATTAAATATAAAACAATAATAAAACAGTTAAGTAAATGAAAATGTTCATTCACTTCATAATCAAACTACGCAGCTACATGTAGAAAGCACAATTAACTATTTTATTATTGTTTTATATTTAACTAACATGCAACCCTCTTAGTATAATATTGAATAATAAATTGTACATGTTATTGATATTTACATGGTTTTATTATAAAAACATTCAATACATTAAATGATTAAAATTAGCTTATAAATTTAATATTTAATCGAGTAAAAGTCTAATAATGTACAAGTTATTGATTTAAAAAGGCATAACACGTACAGCCACCACGGCAGCCTATCTACCACTGATAGAGAAATATAAATATAACTACACATTGGTTAAAGAGCGGGGAGATTACTGATGCGCATCATCTGCGGTGGTGACTGCAAGACATATCGGCAATATTCTTACGCTCATAGCTTTCTAGCTAATCGGGATTCTATTCTTGAATATCATTAAACATAGAAGGGCAGGTATCTGTAAAGAGAAGGCAGGTTTAAGAATAAAAGTGTTTTTTTTTGTTATTGATAAAAAAAGAAAACATTAACAGAACAATCCATTATAAAAATCACAATATGTATTACTAATTGCAGTAAAAATTCTCAGATTTTTCTCTCTCTGTATGGATCTCTTATTTATTCGTAGCTATCATTGTTAGAAATATTTCACTTCCTGTTATAGCAGTTTGATTATTTGTCACTGTATACAGTTTAGTTGCCAATACTAAATTTTTATTTAGGATTAGTAAAATCAAAATCTATCTGTGTATAGGATCAATTATTAGTGTACTTCCAATTCTTTCCAAGTAATTGAATTTCAGCTAAAAGGTATATGAGATCCATAACATCCTCTTTTTTTACTCTCCAAATTATTCACCTGCTTGTAAACCTATGGCTGCTAGGTTAATCCGGAATAATTTCCTAAATACTCCTGGATACACATAAACATAAATTTCCCCAACGTTTTACTACCACCATGCGTTTGATTTATACGGAATTTTATTTCTAGAAGTCGGCAATATCCATTATAATTATTATTATTATTAGGTCGGTAATAATTTAAATCTGACAAAGTGACGTTAGGCCACGTCAAATATTTGGCTAATTAAATTCGGCCACGTTCGGTGCTTGCGGTATTATCGTGCCCTTAAAATCCCAGTGGCAGAAAATCGTTAAATTTCAAAACTCCGCCTAATTAAATATATCAAAATAACGTTAACTACCCAATAAATTACGCGAGTATGAAGGACCGGAGGAGAACAGGAGGAGAAACAAAAAAAACATGGGCGGCGATTCTACAAAATACGTTTATTTTATACGTGCCATGCGAATATAATTCTAAAATTAGACTCGCAGAGTTGTGCGTTATTCGACAACATGTATCTGTAATAAAATTTAAGTGTCCGTCTCTCTTGCATGTGTCATAAATGGGAGAAGAATTAAAAAAAAACAGCTAAATAGTCCTGTATAGATATATATGTACCACACATGGACATTATGTGCGATTTGAGGCTATACATATAATGTGGAACAAAAATAGGTACTGCTAAAAGAAAATGAAAAATGTTTTTATCTGCAATTATTAACATTTATAGGAGATTTTCTGTTTAGGGCATCATTTATTAAAACTTCACGAATGTTATGTAAAGGATTTCATTTTTAATTCCCCAACAATCCATTTTAAATCGTTCCTGAATACAACGTAAACATTTGTCTTACTTCGTGTTATTGCCATTTGAAGTTGACCCGTAAAAAATAAATGCGATTTTCATAAGTTTTATGGTTTGTTCACTGGTATCGGCAAACATATTACGTAATTTTGAGGGATGTCAAAGATGTCAGCGTACATATCATTCATCTGTAAACAACACAGTGACAGCAAAATTGGGATTGTTCTTTAGAATATTCCAAACAGTTTTGTGACTAATATTTACTGGTTGAGCAATTTTTCTGGTACTTACTCGTTTCTGGATGTTTGTCAATAATTTGAAGAACCTCATTTTCAAGTTTTGGAGTTCTCGTACTTCTAGGTCGTTCAATAATATCCCTTGATCTTGCAAAACTTTCAGTTTCTTGTAAACGAAGATACAGTTTAGTACATTGGTTTCTCTAATACTTTTTTCCAAGAACTGCACGTGTTTAATTTCGCCTAGCAGAAGGGATGTGGTAAATACGTTTTATTATTATTAATTCCCAAATAAACTATTCATTCATTGAATATCTTTGAGCGAAACAGCATGTAATTGTGTTACGTTTTTAAATACTGTGCATACATACAATGAGTATAGCTTACAAAATTTCTTTATGGATTAAGCCATATCCTGAACTGGTAAAGGATGGCGACAAAATATTTTGTCGAGCCTGCAGTAAACTGGTAAGTTTAATTTTACTAAAAGCTTTACAATTGTTTTTAATTCTTTAACTTTTGATATAAAGTGACAATTGTTGTTGTAGGTATTTTCTGAGAGAAAATATCTGATTGATCAACACGCTAAAACTCCATCACATATTCGAAAATGTGAAAAACTAAAGCGATCCGTATGTGTGCAGCAATCTATACGTCAATGTGCAGCATCAACTTCTCGAAACTTAGAACAAGAAGAATATAATACGGACCTGTGTAACGCATTAATTTCATGTAACATACCATTAACAAGATTAAACAATGTTAATTTGAAATCATTTCTGCAAAAATATTGCAAACATAATATATCTGACGAAAGTACTTTACGAAAAAATTATGTCACATCTTGTTACCAGCAAACAATAGCAGAAATTCAACAATTGGTAGGGAATAATTTTATTTATATCATGGTAGATGAAAGTACGGATAAGTGTGGCCGTTATATTGCCTATTTCTTAATAGGAATTCTTCATGAAGATATTGTAGGTAAATCATATTTAATTTATTGTAAAGAACTTCAAATAACAAATAATGCGACAATTGCCCAATTCGTTCAAGAAGGTTTATTAAATTTCTTTTTACCTGGAGGTATACCTTGTGAAAAAATTTTACTAATGTTGTCCGACGCTGCACCATACATGATAAAAGCCGTGCAAAAATGATTTTTTTTATAGTAACATTATTCATACCACTTATTTAGCTCATGGGTTCAATCGTGTAGCCGAAGACATTAGGAATCAATTCCCTTTGATTAATGATTTAATTAGCAATGACAAAAAAGTATTTTTAAACGCACCTTTACGAATCCAATTTTATAAGGAGCGACTTCCCGGTGTTAAGTTGCCTCCTGAACCGATTATTACGAGATGCGGTACATGGTTAGAGGATGCAATTTTTTTCGCCGATAATTTTGAAGGAATAAGAAATGTAATTCTTGAAATCACTGCTGACTGCATAGCTCTAGAAAACTGTAAAAAGATAGTAACATCAACAGAATTGCTGCAAAACCTTTTGTATATTAAGTCTAATTATAGCTTTGCTTCTAGTTCCATTCCCAAACTAGAAACGCAAGGGATGTCGCTCTCGGAATCAGTCGAAATAGTAGACGAATTTGATATGCTATGTAAGAAGGTTAAGGGTACAATAGGTAATTCTATATACGATAAATTTAAAAAAGTGGTAAATAAAAATACGGGGTATTTGAAATTGAAGAAACTTAAGAAAATTTTGGAAGGTGAAACAGTAAACGATTTCGACTTTAATTTTAGTTTAGAATGTATTGCAAAGTTAAAAAATGCACCAATTACATCTGTGGATGTTTAAAGAAGCTTTTCTATTTCGAAACATATGTATTCGATAGAAGACTAAGCTTTCTTTTACACAATTTTGAAAAACATTTAATTATAAATTGTTTTAGAAATATGTTGTGAAAAAAATTTGTGCAATAAAGTTAATGTTTAAATTTCTGCTCTTATTTATTTTATGTAAAAATTTTGCATATTGTCGCAATTTTTTTGCATATATGTCCCAGGTTTATACATATTTTCTCAAAAATCGATGCATATATATGCGCATATATTCCAGTTTTTTTTTGCATATAATCCGGTCTCTAGTGATGATATATGTGACACTGGGCGAACGCAAAAATCATCAGTTTTTTATTGGTCAAAACATTGTTGTGAGGTTTTAGGGCATAATTTGAAATTTATCATTTTTTGAATTAATTTTACTCACAAATATGAAACCCAAATGTTAAATTGTTTTAGGCATTCATCATATTGTAACAAAAGAATGAAGTACAGTAAGTCGTTTTCGTTTATATACACTTTGTATTGAAGTACCAACCCTATTCCAGAAGAGCCACAAACAACCTATATCGCATATGTTTATAGGAACTTTTCGTGTCAAAATTGAATGACGAATGGACGTCAACAATATTTCAGATTAATTTAGAAGCACACTGTGTAAAATAAGCAGAAATTATAGTTGAATTCACACATAAGTGTATTTGAAATAAATAAAAATTGTAAAATTGATTTCGTATTTGGTGTACCTAACTCTTCGTATCAAGTGCTTTAGAAGTAAAATTTGATTTAATTTAGCTTTAAATTAATCTGATAGTAATTTTGAAACATAGAGAAATGTTAATTTGAACAAAAAAAAATTAAGAAAGAAATTATATTTGATTAAAATACATTTTGTTTTTGTCCCATACTTAAATATGGAATATATTTGGTTTTAATATATTTATATTTAATTTCACCTTTTTTTTCTCAGTGTGTGTGTGTGTTTTTCCACGAAACAGTTATTATTATTTCTCGTTATTCCTTATTTATGCAAGATTTATTTCGGTAGACTTTAAATAATTGATATAAATCAGCAGCTCCTTGCTTGTCATCGTTATTCCATTGTTTATGGCTTATTATTGACGTGACCTCCGCTACCATCAACAAATCTGGGAAAATACCACAGCACCAATCAAACCTGTAACCATTACTATACTACTACTAATACATTTGTACTACGTACGTACATATCATTACGTATTTCGAAACGAACCATGCATAAACAAAGACGTAATAGTCTCCGAGCTATAAGCACGACAGAATTGTTTCCATCAGTCGTCGATTGCGCAATCCGCCCGACATCGTTCGCATTCGAGATGGGGAACGCGATAGCGAAATTAAGAAAAAAATAATAATAATATAATAATAACAACAAACGAGTCGAAATAATAAGAATAATAATAGCCCACTTCGATCGCAATCTCTCTTCGTAAACACGAACAATTGAATTTCTACATGCTCCGAGCGAGTAAGCGATGTCACAACGCGAGGGCATTGAGCAAGTTTCGTTGGGAATTTTTGAGCAATAACCCGCGATACCTCTAATAAATAATTGATGCTGCCGCAATGTGGAATTACGTGCACCTAAGTACGACGGTGGAGATCAAAATCCACCGTCTCTGTGTAAATCTGTTGCGTAAAATTGCACGAAGAAAATTCGTATTTGGTGTTGTTTCGTCGTTGGCCTATTGTTTTATGTGATAGTTGTCGTTTGTATGATTTCCATAGTATTGTCCTAATTATTAGATTGCGTTTTTTGTTTAGTAACGTCTGGTTAAAAGCTTTTTAATTCACTATTGTTTTTGAAGATTTCAGTACTGAAATATTTACGAATTTTTACTTCTTCCATCAGGGTGTCACAGAGCCCTAACGTTACTTCATTCCTATTTTACGCGTATTAATAATATTATTAATATAAAAAGTTTAAAAATGATTTAAAAACGTCTAAATATACAGGGTCGCTAAAAAGTATGGATACAGTTAAATATTATGAAAACTATTAAACAAAACTTGTGGAAATTTGGTATATGTTAAAAGTATTTAAATTCTATCGTCTAAGATGTTCTTCAAATTTCTATCTTCATTTGTTCTGGGGATACAAGGCTAACTTGATTTTTTTAAATGGCACGAAGGGTCAAATTTAATATTTTTGAAAAGCGAATTTTTTCTGCGTTCTGTGATGTAATACATCCATATCTCATTTTAATCGAAACTTTAAAAAAAAATTCGAACTAGTAAAATTTTGTTAGCCTTGGAAATGTTGTCTTTATCTATCGTTACTTCTTTGCTGCGTGAAGTTTGACCAAAAAAATAAATAATAATAGTTAATAATAATTGTAAAAATAACACATTTAACTGAAACAGAACAGATTTTAATAAAAAGAAGCTCAAACAAGAAATTACATAATTTTTATGTTACAAAAGATGTTCGAAATGATTTCCATTTACCTCCTGGCAATAATGAACACGTTGAGCAAAATTTTGCAAAGAATTAATCAAAATATTTGGAGAAATACTGGCAATTTCGTTTCTTATACGTTCTTGTAGGTCCTCGATTTGTAATGGTCTGTTGACATACACTCGATTTTTTACATGACCCCACAGGAAAAAAATCAAGTGGGGTCAGATCAGGAAACCTAGCTGGCCATTCAATAGTCCCCCTTCGCTCTATCCATCTACCGGGAAATGTTTCATCCAAATATTCGCGCACTTGACGACCAAAATGCGGCGCACAGCGGGGCAACGGCGGACAAAATTCCACGCTGCAAAAATCGTGTATTTCTAAGAAATACACTGATTTCTGGTTGTATAACAATTAATATAAGTTAGCTATGATAACGTAGATAGTAGCGCAAAGCGCATAGTAAGTAAATCAGCCAGTATACATAATAAATACCACCTCAATTTGGCATTAAAAAAAAGCTTTATCATGCTTTAAATCGACACCTATTGGGTTTGAATCAGGAAGCATTAGTGCAAACAACCTGAAAGTATCATCTGCATATTCTTGCATATTTAGTAATTATCGGCATACAATGGTGTACAAAATTTTGTAATGTGATTAAATTTGTTTTAAAAGAAAAAATGCTTTATACCTATTATGATTTGTATAATAATTATTACAAATAACACATATCAACAAGATAAAGTGAGAACATGTTAGCAACATATGGCTCTTATTAATTATTGTAATTTTTCCAGAATAACTTATTCATTAATCCATTGTTTTTTAGGGTCTCTTTTGCGCATAAAACTCCCACGCAAGTACAAGCTGTACTCTTCTATAACCCGCACCCGTGTATACCCCTCACCTATGTTACATTCCAAATAAATAATTAAATCGCTGAATACCATAAACCTCCTGAGTTAATATTGTGACAAAGTTTTTGAAGTTTTTATTTTATTTTATTTTATTCATATTGTATAAATACTTTTTATACTAGTGACAGAAATAGTACTACTTTAGTACAATCTTGAGGTGTTAGTTTCTTCAACTATAAATAGTTTGTACCCATTTTAACTTTTATTTCTATTATATTAACGGATTATATAATATTTATATAATCCGTTTTTGAAAATTTTGTCAATCTAGTCTTTTGAGTAATGATATAGTTTGAAAAGTTTATGTTTCATTTGCTTTATTATTATTGGTCTTACGAATACGAATTGATTGACATGAATTATAATTTACATATATCTGTATTTACGCTATTGATTTATTCCGTTTTTATTTATTTATTCATTGTAATGTTAAATCTGAGAAATTTTCTTTTCCAATAGTAAATTTAACATTTTGATGATTAGTATTGAACATATTTGTAATATAATCTATTTTATCTTCAGGTATACAAACAATACAATCATGTAGACAATATGCATTTGTGTAATTTTCTTTAATGTTTATTTACAGTTTTCAAATTTATATTGCATTGTGAAGAAAATAATATGCGTATCATTGAAACCTCCAAAAGAAAAGTCAGTGAAATCTTATACGATATATTTCATTGTCGGTTGACAAAGAACAAACTATTTGTGGGTAACATTGTTAATAAAGTATACATTAAACGAGTTAGGTTTAGAAAATAAGTGTCATTGCTAATGTATTTTTTCGCACTGAATCTAATAAAATCAACCGCATCTCGATAGAATGATCCATTCTCAAGATAATGGCCTTTTTGTCCCTTTTCGGCTGTTTGGCCCACTGTGCGCGCTGCTCTTCTTTGTTGAAACCATATTGTTTCTGTGGTATACAATTTCGATGCCGTAGTTTGGAAATATTTCCCTAAGTCGTGGAACAATATGTTGTTGTAAAAGTTGCAAATATCTTTCAGACGTTAAATTGCCGTTAATGAAAAAGGACCTACGATATTCGACCAATAATGCACACCAAACATTAATTTTCTGTCGATGCTGCGTATGAACCTGCTCCATCCAATGCGGATTTCTGTCAGACCAATATCGACAGTTATGGCGGTTAACATATCCATTTAGGCAAAAAGTTGACTCATCAGAAAAGAGGACTCGATTAAGAAAGTTACCATCCTGAAGTATTCTGTGCATCATAGTTTCGCAAAATTCGGTTCTGCGGTCAAAATCGTCGTCACTTAATTCTTGTAGCAAGTGAATTTTATAAGCAAGATATTTTTCGCGTTTCATTATTTTTTGTATTGATCCTCTACTCATGTTGTGGTTCAACGCTAACTGTTGTATTGAATTTTTTGGATTTTCTACCACATCCAACATAACGTTCAAAGAATTTTCTTCGTTGGTAATAATTCGAGGTCGCCCAGGTCTTGCACGGTCTTTAACGCTACCAGTTTCTTGAAATCTTTGTAAGGTTTTTGAAACCGTCGTCATGGAGATCGGTTCCTGGTTTGGATGAATTTCATTAGAAAGAGTCACTACTTGGGCACAACTTCGTTTTCTGTCGCCATAACCAACCATCATGAGAATTTCTATACGCTCAGTTTCGCTTAAATGTACCATTGTTAAACAAATTATTGCACTCAAGTTTAATTTTGCGGAATATGCAAGTGACACATCGTCAATAACAGCATTTTCAAAGCTAACTTAGTTTTATTTTTCCAGAATTAAATTTTTGAATTTAATTTTTTTTTTGATTTTTAATAGAAATAAAGGTGGGCTACATTACTGAATTCAGAAAAAAATGCTCTTTTTAAAAATATCAAATTTGACCACGCGTGCCATTTAAAAAAAATCAAGTTAGCCTTGTATTTTCAAAATAAATGATGGTAGAAAATTGAAAGAAATCTCAGATGATCGAATTTAAACACTTCTAACTGTATGCCAAATTTCAACGAGCTCTGCTAAAGCGTTCTGAAAATATTTAACTGTATCCATCCTTTTTAGCGACCCTGTATATATAGGTCTCTTCGTCTTTCTAATGCAAGACTTACGTCTTTATTCATTTGTTAAATATTTAATATTCCCCTTACATCAGTGAAATTAACGGACTTTTTTGAATCAGTTGCATTCCTGCGAAGGCAATCGCAATCGATGCCTGATAGAAAATTTCAATTCGAAGGCATTCATTAGCCAACCTGTGTGAGAGACGGACGTGCCTCGAGTAATTTTTATAAATTTTAACGGTTTTTCTGATAAAAACCTATCTATTCCAAATTCCAACCTAAAATGATGTTCTTTTCTTTTACAACAAAGTATATAATATTAATATTTTATCCACAATTTATCGATATTGGATAATTTTCTAATTTTAATAATGACGATATTTCCGAGATATGTTCCTGCCCATGAGCCTTTCTCCGCAATGTCTTCTTTTCCGTTACTGGGACTAAAAGCTCTTCTAGAACTATCAACCTTACGCATTGCCTTGGAAAAGAAGGCTAGATTAACAGCACTTCTCCTATGGCACATAGCGAATCAATTGCTACATACTCATAAAATTTTCTGGAATTCTGGTGTTTTTCTTTCCTGTTTCGCCGACAAACTGCTGGAATTGATAACTTCTGTTAGCTTGCAGTGAAGCCTTCGGACATGATGTGTACTCGACCAATGATCGACACATACTTCACTAACTCATTTGCAAAAGTGAGGAATGGAGATGCAGCGAAAAAACCTTGACGCAGGCAGACAGCAGCTGGTTTACGGATGCTTCGAGAACAAAGCAAGGTGTGGACGCAGGAAGTTTTGGTTGTAGTTCAAGGATTAGAAAATACTACAACATTGGCAACACACACAGATTTTTCGGGCTGAAATCTTATGCCATTGAGATGTTGTACTAGAATTTTGAATGAAAACGTCTAAATCAATACAAAAGAATCAATGACAATCAGGCGGTGCTCTAAGTACTAGAGGCACGTAAACGCATGTCGAAGCGTACTTGAAGCTGTGAAAATGCTTTAAATATATGGGGCCGCTAAATATAATATCCTGGGTGCATGGGCATTTATTTATTGGAGGAAAAGAGGAACCAGATGCCACTGTTAAAGAGGTAGGGGAAGGTGGGGCAAGATGAGAACACTAAGCTTTAGAACACTGCATCAGGTTTCCAAATTGATATGCAAGACTCTAAGTAGGCTTGTTGTAATCTTTAAACATTTTCCTACTGATGGATATATTTACAATTTTGCGATGGGTACTCTTGGTGTTGTGAGAAAATTTTGAAAAGAAATAGGTTCCAGGTGAGTTAAGGTTGGGTTGCAACATAAATCTGGGTAATGGGCAAAAAAATAGATTTTATTCTTAAAAAAAAAACGCAGGAACAAAGCTAAAACTCTTTAAAGCGGAACTACTTAAAATAAAAAAAATACAATAACGATAAGAATATTAAACTTAATCTTCACACTTGAGACAATAGAAGACGACCTCTATATTATTCGCACACCCTCCATGTACCCAACCTCGTCATCCATGGTATTGTATCCATACTTTCCCTTTGGTATCTTCACCGCATTTTCTGAGGCAAAATAAACATAGACATAGTCATCTTCCTCAATAGAAGAACTTGATTATTTCCTTGACGTTTTCTAAAAATCTTCTCTTTGCTTTCTTTACAACACTCGCTTCTTGCTCTCTTCTGTTTTCTCCTTTGTCATTTTTGTTTCCTTTAACACTCCCTCAGCACTTCTAGTTGCCTTAGGGATTCTCCAGACTTCTATTTTCTTGTAGCAGATTTTTTATACGTAGTGCTTGTAAGGATTGTTGTTACGCTTTGATTGAACCTGTACTTCATTCCCAACACGAGAAATAGGCATTATGTCCTCGAGAAAGCATAATGGAGATCACATCTCACAAATCTTTTCCTGCAATTTTTGCATTTGTTCAACAACAAACTTTCCTCAATTTTTCAGACCATCGATAAGCAAGGTTTCTCAAATCTTGAATTGTTATCCTGAGAGACCTAATTCCATTTTTTCAAATATGTAACTAGCTGCGTCTCGTCTTCTAGGGAAAAAAGTGTTTTTAGCCTAATGATTTTGTAGGTTGGAGAGGTCCAGCAAGCTGACGTGCTTCTCCCACTTTTCTTTTTAGAATTGTTTGTGGTACCTCATAATTATTCTCTTCTCTTCTGTGCCCACGACAACCCTGTTGCAAGTAATGAAACCATTTAATTCTATATTTAAATATCCAACTATATTCAATCATAACGGACCAGACTGAAGAGTAAGATAGTGATGTCTCCATGTTGCCCCATACTAATAGCCCCATCTTGCCTCTTTAATAAATTTTCTGGTTATGTTATAATAACATATTAAATATTTGAAATAAATAAATAACGCACTAGAGAAAATACATGCAATACAAGTCAATTAATAAGCATAAACAAGTGTAATGGTAAATAATTTACTTATACTTCTGATACTGGCCGTTGAACTCACCATCAACACTATAAAGAAATTCTGGAAATTGCAAAGTTCACGCACGAACAGCAATAACGTTGTTGTTACGACTGGTAAAGTTTCCTACATCATAACAAACATAAAACAGCACTTGAGAATATTAGGTCTGCTATTATTTGACAGATGCTTACTACCGTTTTTAGATAAGACGATGTCCCCATCATGCATTGTGGCCCCATCTTGCCCCACCCTCCCTACTTGCTTGAAGAATGTTTCAAGAGACTAAAATCAGCCATTGGCATAGCACCTACGTTAGCGAAACAACAAATCAATTTATGGGCAAATCAGAAACTAATTTAATATTAGAATAATTATCCTGATTTGGTGATTGATTTAGGATTTAGGTCATTGGAATTAGAAATTACTAGCATCTACACAGAATCGGGTTTGCTGATGAAGTTGAATGCTGATCGTGGTTGGAGTACATTATCCGCCGTTGTTCTGCTGCCATGTGAATTAGAAATTGATTTTTGGAAAAATTGACTTTTCCCTAGAAGACCTAAATGGTTTTTCACAAAGTTCTGAGCTATCTCGAGGGTGTATACTGGTTGGATGAACTTTAAGATAACATGGTCGCAGTGAATGGGACGATTAATCGACTCATGCCGATGCTATCTCTTCCAAATCTTAAATCCTAAATCTCAATAAGATATAAGACATATCCTGAGGGATTTTCAAAAATTTTACTTGCTGCAGATAGTTGATTTGATACTTCATAAGGAGTTTTATTTCTCTATCTTCAGCATTTCATAGCGCAAAAGAAGACTTTAAGAAAAGCTATGGGTTGCTAGTGGAGATTCTCGAAGAACCTCACAGAGCTGAGTGGCTAGCTAATTTTCAGAAAGGTTTCAATGTTTCAATAATGAACAATTTTTAAGGTATAGCTGGTTTATAAGGAATGGTCGAACGTTAAGTATTCGAAGTTGATTGACATTAATTGCGTGGCACACGAATTATCTTATTATATGATAATGAGAAAATCTTTAATTAAAAAAAGCTCTCTTTTATCTATGTCTTACACTTTTATTTTTCCCTCTTTTACATCTATATAGAAGTATTGATCACATAACTTACAAAACATTTCTAATATTCCTGTAACAACCTAAGAATTTCACGGAAATAATATTAATACAAACGCGAAATAATATCAGCATTCCACCTCGCTCATTCCATCCTATAATAATACAACTAATCGGGAATTCTAGCATCGGAAAGAACACCGATTCCTTTGTATGAACAGGGACTTCACCTCCTTTCAACCGTCGAAGTATTACCTGGTAGCATGCGAATGTCGTGAATGTACCTATATAGCAATGAAGTGAGGAAATTCTATTGATTATTCCTTCGTTCGTTTTAGAAAGTTACAAATCCTCGCAGATCCTAAACTACCCCGTCGTGTGTGTGTGCAGGAAATACAGAGAAAGAAATCATTATTCAGCTGTATACGTCGTCGGTTGTTGAAACGTAGAAAATGTATACGCCATGCCGCTTCTGCATGGCTAACTGCCTACAAGTTATTGATTTGAGACATGCAAAAAAGTGATTACATCCGATATGTTTGTGCTTTTAGATGTGTGCGTGTATGTGTGGATGAAGGCTTCAGTGGAAAGAAGCAATGGGAAGTGGGGTAAGGTGGTACACCATTGTTCTTGTTGGTATTTTACAGCGTGAGCAATAATAATTGAAGTGTGTCGTTTGTATGAATTAAGTGATGTGCTGCATTTATAGTTGTAAGCGCTGTATATCAAAATATCCAAGCTTGGAAGGTAATGCCTTTGCACCAGGTGATTCAATAATGGTGGCGACCATAATGGGGAAGACAAGTTAGCTTGCATCTTAACTACCATGTGGCAGATATGTAGGATTGGAACACAATAATAATGTGGAAGGCAACCTTTTGAGAATGAGATCAGATCATTAACAAAAAATTCAAAATGGAAATCACGTATTGAATAAGCTGACACCAATCCACAGAGAATTGATTCGGTTTTATAGTCGGGCCAAAAATCGAAAGCGGGACTGGAGCTGGTGGCAAAAAACAATTATCACCTTTCCACTAGCAAAATATGCTACGGTTTTTCAAGCAAAGACACGCAATACTGCATTGTGCAAGAGAAATCAATCGGAGGGGCTAAACAAATAAGTGGATCTATATTGCAACAGATGCTGCGGGCACTAGTAAATCTTAAGATACAATCAAAACTGGTTTTGGGAATGTATTTGGTAAATCAATAGCCTGACAGATAGCAGGAAACTCATTTGACTGTGAGTGCCCAGAATTTCGGCATTTAGCAGAAACGCAGTCAGCATAATTTGGCATGATAGGAATGATTGGCTGTATATATCGGCCCAAAACCTACTTTAATAGTAAGCAACAACACAACACGAGAAGAAATTGAGTCAAAGAAAAATACCACGAATACTGGAAGAATACATCCATGCAAATTTATGGAAAGACTTTTGTTAAGAGATCAAAGAGGAAAACTCAATAATTAGTTTTCATTATTCCATAATCATTTTCGCACCGTAACAGATCTCTTAACAAGACACTCTACACTGAGAGGACACATAAAAATTGGGATCAACGCTAGAAATACCAATTTCAAGACTGTGCAATAAGATGAGAGAGATCGCTCACCACATATTGTGTGAATGCGAGACAATTTTTTGGCAAGCGAAAAAGGAACCCAGGATATTACTCTGTGTGTGCTGTACAAGATACCAGGACATAAGCAAAAGAAATGAGGGATAACATATGAAAAGCCAAGAGGGCGCAATGTTTTTGGAGACTCCATATCAGATGGCTTCTGCAACGACCGCTAACAAGAGGCGATGAAGTCTTCTATGACATAATTGAAAGCACACGCGCAAACTGTATAAACTTAAAGAAAAATGTTTGGTTGATGACACGCGCGTACACAGGAGGGAGAGGGGGTAATGGGGGTAATCAGCGAGATATTAGGACATGGGCTAGTTTTAGAAATAACCTCCAAAGCTTCTCACAGATTTTTCGACATGTTTATAAGCATAACCTTGCCTTGCAAGTGATCTTTTCCAAATGTGAATTCCAGGATAGTGTCTTAGCAAATAAGCCGCTTAGATATCCTATATTATTTACAAATGAAACCTTTAGAATGGAGGAGAGTGGTACCAAGTGTCACAATCTATTTTTTCCTGGTGAACGGTATTATCGTGGTTTTGTTTGGATTATAACTAGTTTTAGCAAGATCACGCTAAAAGTGACGGTAAAAGGTTAAAGTCACGTGACGCAATACGGTATATTCTATAACGAGAGGAGTTGTTTTACATCCTTAGCAACAGTTGTGAAATAGTGTAACTGTATTTGCCCGTAACTGCGCAAAGAGTCACTTTAACCTTACTTTTCACCCAGTTGTCACTTTAAATTTAAATTTCGTTTAAGTGTAGTGCTTTTTATTGGCTCGACATTCGAATGGTTGTAATTGAAGACGGTGTTAAAGGGTAGATGAGAAATAAGTTACGTTACACGAACTAATAAATGTGCCAGAAAATATATTTGTACATGTTTATACGATAGCCAAGCAAACCTATAATTTTTGTAAACAACCATCAGAATTATATTTGAGAGTATAAAAAAATGCAATATGAATAATGAATTATCATGAAAAAAGTCAACTATCATTAATCTCTTACGAAAAAAATCATGGTTTCCTATTATTTAAAAATAAAAATTAAAATTTCTTTATTGGTCTTAGTATCATAAAACATAAATTGACCTCGTCACCAACAACATATACAAATATAAATAAAGAAAGAAATATGTATATATAAAATTATAAAAATAAATACATAAAACAACAACAGAGCATCATAGATACAATCTAACCTCCACCATATTGTAGAAACACCCATTCACCCCAAAAAAGATTTCAGTCTACTCCTGAAAATACCCAAAGAAGTGCTCCTGCGGATATCTCCAGGCAGTTTGTTAAAAAGCTTAGAACCCATATAAAAAGGTAACTTTTAGACGCTTTACACCTGTTAGTAACAGTAGATAATACCTGCCGTGGCTAACCAAATCAATGATCTGAAGTTCCTAAATTCACTACACGGACAAAAGCAATGCGCCAATCTTGCCAGTGAACCAAAAATTATTAACCGTTAAACGGCGCTTGATATTCCGCCAGATTTTAAAAAATCTGCCGAATGTTTGAATTAGTTTGAACTTAATTTCTAAATTTTTGTGTGTATTGTGGTTTTCCCATGATGGCTGGAAGAAGATCTTATGAAGAACACAATCACTTAATTTTTGGTATATTTGCAGGGCCGCATACAATTGCGGTAGTTCCAAATAAAACCCACTGATTTGATGATTTATATACACATTAACGGAAAGAACATGTTTCCCTGATTTCAAATCTTCTTAATTTAGTTGATTTTAGACGAAACAGGTGAACAAATGAATTCGAACGAACTACGATTGACTTGCAACTCTTGCAAGTGCATTCAATAACGTTGGTTTGTCTATTAGTCACTGTAATGAACTTAGCAGTGTATCAAATCAATATAACAACATAAAAGTGCTGAATGTAAGTCCGTATCAAAATTATGGTATAATTTATTTTTTGCTAATTTTCATGACATGACATGCACTAAATGCATCCAAATAACGTATGTAGGCCAGTATCCAAATAGCGTTAGGCACATGCGCATGAATTTTACTTAATGTTTTGTGTGGTACGGTAAGTTACTAAAGCTCTTTAATACTCAGAAATATATGTTACAGTCCCTGAGTTTATTTCAAAAGGTTAAAAATGGTCTAAATCGTTGGTGGGAGCTGTACCTGGAAATTAGGCAATGTAGCATTGCTCAAAAACAAATATTTCTTTCTTATGCCAAGATACTTTTGCTGTCTGTACAGTTTTATCGAAATCGTCGATTGTCAATGTACCCTTATTGATATTAGAACAAGAATACAGATAGAAAAAGGGATAGAGAGATTTATGTAAGTAATCAATGTGATAGAGACGTCATATGTAATTCATGAAAGGAGCAAAACAAAATAGGATAACCGTTTCAACACAACAAATTATAACAAACTCATAAAAACGATGTGGCGCTCAAAGCCATAAGCTAGATTTTCAATACTCGCAAATTAAACAAAGATTTCGCACCTAACCCAAACAGGGACTTCCCGAAAATCAAAAGATGACGCAAAATTACCCGGGAACAATAACGATCAGCACTTTGCGCTCGCCTGACAAGACTTTGTGGCCACAATAGTTAAAGCGTGCGCTAGCGGTGGGAGATCGTCCGCCTCCTTTCACATGTTCCCCGTTGCGTCGTTCGCTGTAAACACACAGAGTTTCATACACACACACACACACACACACACACAGACACACACACAACCCGTTACGTGTACGAAGACTTGGCCACCTTTCACGTGTGCTCCCTTGGATAGCCGAACACGTCAACTTCCACAGGATATCTCTGTTCCACTCGCATTGGTTCCTTCGGAATCGTCTCAAAATGCAAGACCGAGACGCTAAACGCTTACGTACGGTTCCTTTCCAACGGCTACCCGTAATTTCGGCCAATTCCGTGCTGCTCAAACATTCAAATAACCACAAGCAAGTGGTCTTAGGAACATAACGAGTATGGTGGTATGTGTGTGTGTGTGTGTGTCTGTAACATGTTGGCATATTTATATCGGCCGTTATGGTCTTGTTAAAACGCTATTTAACGGATTAAAAGTTTCGTCGACAATGGCAGAGGTGACACGGCGCTTTGGTGTGAATGGGGCGAAAGGAAAGAATATATTATTACACAAATTACGACACCGTAGAGGTGAGAGAAAAAGGAAGGAGTCGAGAAGAAAGTTCGTGGACGGAAGGGAAAGTGAAACTATCGTTCTGGGGGTTGAGAAACTTGCTGTGATTCTATGTTCTTTATGCACACTTACTAATGATTTGTTTCCTTTATGATTTGTTTAATGAATTTGTTGTCTTTGTTGGTATCTTTTTGTTCGATTGCCAGAAGGCGGGTTTACTCATTATTATTATTGGAGAAATTGAATACGTTCTTACGTTGGTAGAAGGCAAGCTTGAGTATATGCATAGAAAATAATAAAGGGGTAGCTGGAAATTACTATTTATTTAAAAGTTAATTCCTTTACATCTAAAAAATACATATAGGAGACGTCAGTGGACTTAAAAAACTATGAACTTAAGACTATGAACAACACAAACATACACACTAAATAAGAAATTCATTCAGAGTGTAATAGCACTTCCTGAGCAAACAACCCTTGAGTAGTCCTTTAAACAGACCAACTGTTTGAACATTTTTTATACAATCTTGTAATTTCTTAAATATTTTGGCCTCAATACAATTGGAGGCGTTAGCACTTATGTTATAATTCTTGTTATGAATGTCTGCGTTCGAAATCAAATTAGAGATATTTTTAAATACATATGTACACTTCTCACAGGAAAAATCGCGACACAGGCAATTTAGAATTTGAAAAATTTTCGGGTGCAAATGAAGCTTCCAGAGAATATGGACATATTTAAATTTCAGCAGGACGAACTGAATGCCATAGCTCGCTTACATATTATTATCTGAAAGCTTCATTTACACCCAAAAAAAAAATAAATTGTTAACTGCTGGTGTCTCGATTTTTTTCCGTAAGAAGTATACATATTTCAAAAATGCATAGACAAACCAAAGGCAGCACTCTATATTTTGCGAAAAGCAGTTTGTAGGAATGAACATCTTTGGCCCCAGCGATGCGTCGCTAAATACGTTTTTGCGCTTAGAAGACTTCAGAAGCCATGATGGGTCTCAACCTTGATTCCACTTAAGCATAATAGATAGAGATTAATTGATCAGCATTTAAGACAGTTCTTAAATTAATGAACATGTAAGTTAAGGAACTAAGTTTACCAATTAAATTTTCATTTTCGAATTCAAGTGTTGATCAAAATATATCCCGAAAAACTTCCACGCCCGCTTTGATTCCAGTATCTCACCCCCAATGGCCACACTAACCGACTCATCGGCGCTCTGCCAGTTGTGTAAACAAACTATGTATGTTTTATACATGTTAAAATGCAAATTGTGCTGGTTAAAATAGGCTATAGCATCTGTGATATTTGTTTTAAGTTTAGCGTCAACGCACTTGTCGTCAGATTTGAAAGGCATAATCAGAGTAAAATCCGCGTAGGATATATAAGGTGTTGTGTCAAAATAAAGGTTCAGATCATTAACGTAAAAAAATAAACAGAAAGGGACTCATGATGGAACCCTGCGGAACACTCATGCTGGTTACTAACATCTCCGAATCAGTAACACTCCCACGCTGACAGAGCGACACATACTGTTGCTAGTGTGAATGAATGAAAATCTCTGCATTGGATATGAGAATTGTATGGATTTACTATTGAAACATATACAGGGTATACAAATATTCGCGAAAAACCTGCACGTGGCGATCTTCATTGTTAAATTCTTAGGCGTTTATTTTAATTGTAAAATCTCCTGAGTCTATACGAAGTCTCGAAAGTTTCAATATTCAGTTAGTTAAAATGCATTTTTATCTAATCCTTCTTGCTAAAAGAAGCAGGAGGCTGAATTAGCCTAGCGTAGTATTCCGAAAATAAGTTTCCCGTAAGTAATAGCCTTTCGGCTCACAATCTCGTTGTTAACATTTCTTTCTTAACATAGTTTCATTGAAAATACGTTAACAGCACGTGGTAACCTGGTAGAGTGAATACAGTATTCAAAGTAGCATTATAAATAGTAAAATTAATTCGAATTGTTAAACTTAATTGTGTCATCCTTGCTATTTATGTTGTGTGTGCTTTTTTACGTTGAAAATAGTATTTAATTCGGTCTTTATTATTTTTAATGCTTATTCAGTCTTGCATGCTTTTTGGGTGGTTTTTTTCTTTTGTTTATTTAACATGGATCTTTTATTTATTGAGTATGCTGGTATGTACATAGTATATGCACATGTAGTGGAAATGAGAAGAAAGTAATACGAGAATATCGTGCTTGTCTGCGTGCTATCCAAACTGGATGCATCCCATGCAAATATCTTAAAATATTGGATCAACGTTTTCTAGAAACGGTTGGAAGACCAAGACAAAGACGCACTGCCCAAGTACAAGAACAGATTTTAGATCTAATAAACGGGAATCCTTCAATTAGCACTAGACAGTTAGCTGTTCAAAATTATTTCGTTTATTTAACATGGATCTTTTATTTATTGAGTATGCTGGTATGTACATAGTATATGCACATGTAGTGGAAATGAGAAGAAAGTAATACGAAAATATCGTGCTTGCCTGCTTGCTATCCAAACTGGAGGCATCCCATGGCAAATATCTTAAAAGATTGGATCAACGTTTTCTAGAAACAGTTGGAAGACCAAGACACTGCCCAAGTACAAGAGCAGATTTTAGATCTAATAAACTGGAATCCTCCAATTAGCACTAGACAGTTAGCTGTTCAAAATTATTTATCTGGAAGGAAGTTAAAACTGCATGCAGACTTAGAAACATTTGATTGCATCAACCTTGAACATGGCGTACTCAAGGTAGTATTCTGGGCCCTTTACTTTATAGCTTGTATGTTAATGATGTTGGCACATAATACAGAATTGTAAAATAAAGTTGTTTTGGCATTTATGCATATGTTCATAATAGAAAATCAATAATAAATTTTAGTAAAACCAAAGTTATGCATATTAGATATTTACATCTGAAGTTTGATTATGTACCGTCTATTATATCTCATAAATACTCGTCTCTCCACAAGTTTTCGTAATAGAATTACAGTTGTAGCTGTATTGTATTCTAGAATTAGTTGATGAATTCAAATATTTCGGCTTAATGCTACTGATTCAATTTTTTTTGGAACAACATATTTATGGACTATGCTGTAGGTTAAGACTATTTGCTAATAGATTCTTCTATTTATCGAATTTTATGCTACTAAATGCCATGTATACAATTTACTTTTCTTTGGATGAATCAATTATAGGTTATGGTGTCACTATTTATGGTGATGCTTCGGAATAATTATTTTTTAAAAAATATGTCAACTATTCGACCAGCTAGAATAGATTAGTATAAAAAAAAAATCCTTTCAATTAAGTATGTATATTTGTATTATTTACTTCAAATTAGAAGAATTTCCAAAAGTTGAGCATGATGTGATAACTTGATCAATTAATGCTGGAGATCTACAAATTCCCTTGTATAATAATAAATACGGACGTAGAACCCTTAAGGTGTTAATTCCTGTTTTCTAGAACCATCTAACTGTAGAATTAAAGTCCTGCAAACTATTATCACTGTTAAAGAAAATTTTAAAAAAATATGTAATTGATAATTTTTAATTTATTAAGTATTTTGTTTATATTTCATCGTTAATTTCATAGCTCATCATGTGGTAACGATATGCTCTTTGCGACTGATACAACCTCAACAGTTTATTCGTCCAAAGTACTCTTATACAATGTGCATACAGAATTTGAATACTTACAAATCTGCGGATATCCTTTTAAAATATGCAAAAGCACATAGGCGATGCATCGAATGGTTCGCATTCTATAAATATAATTTACGATCCCGCCATCCGATAAGGAGTTCATTTCTCACAAGGATTAGATACCGTCATTAATAATAAATCAAAGATTGAATGAACGAATATCCCGGGTCCTAACGTATTACGTATTATTATTACTATAACATCGCATTGACACGCAAAACATATGCTAACCCTACCGCCCTAAAGGTGTAGCGCGCAGGCATTACAGTAGATCCTTACGCAGTACACTCAGGACATTCAAATGAGTAAAATAAACAAATAAGAGTCGTCCCGAACAGATGTCTCCGTCTCTCGGAATAATCCATGCAAATCACCACACGAAGATTCCACGTTCCGTGCACTGGGGCCACTCTTCGATATTCAAATCAGTATACCTTTGATTCGATTTCGCGAAAATTTGCATTGCGACCTACCACTACCTCTCGGCATATTCAAATTACATCCTCAAAAGACGATCGGCCGGGATATGAAAAGAAGATTTTGGTTTGAATCATAGCTGGTGACCTCGATTCCTTGCCGATACGATCCTTCAAAGCTATTATCGTAACCCTTTTTGTGTTGTATGCTCTTTTCTTTCTCTATCTTTCTCACGTATCCATTATTGTTATTATTCCTTTTTTTTTGTTCGTGTGTGTGTGCGTGTATGCGACCGATTGTCTGGTGCCCTTTAAGCATGACATAATGGGGTTGAATTTCACCCCCTTCGGTTGGCGGCACTCGTTGGATGTACGCATCGGGGAGGACGTGAAGAGGATCAGGTATATGTATATGGTTGGACATTAGCATATGTAAGTAAGTGGAGCACCCTTCAGATTTTGTTTTTTCGGGCTTCTTTACGTGAAGCAATTATAGTTCTGTGTATCGTCTACTTGAAACTTTCATGGGGATAGTTAGGGATAGATTGGTTTGTTGTTTAAAAGTACAAAATGATGTACAGATCTATTTTTATTAGCGAGAAATTGTGGCAATTCAAAAAATTTTCTAATTATTCAAAACGAAGAGTAATTTTACCTTTCATTGCAATTTTATACAGGGTATTCCACGTAAGTGGTTCATTAAAAGTTTATGATGGTCTATTATATATCTATTTGTTCTATTTCTAGCGACTTTTTGTTAAACATACTAACTAGCCCTACACTGTTGAAAATATTACGGTGTTGGCGTTAATTTTGCGCTAGTCAAATATTTTAGTGTTGATTTTTCCAAACTTTGCCAGACGAGTTGACTACGCGTATTGAATAGAACAGAAATGACTAGAATTTCGTGTGAATTCTTTGTTCAGATATGAGGATTGACTATTTTTCTAGACATTCAGAAGCGTCAACCAATCAGAATTTTTCCCTCGGATAAAAATATAGAAACCCCACCTATTCTAATACAGTATTGCATTATACGCACCACCTGCATTGCACGTGTATCTGTTTTCATGTTTGATTCTCCGTATTAACATATCCAAACAAACCACCAAATGTGACTGACTTGCAAAGTGTAACCTCGTGTTATTAAACATTAATTCCAGTGGGCATAAAAAATTTCAACATCTTAAAGATGTATTGGGAACATCTATTTACGCAATTAGTTTAGACTTGAATCAATAGCATAAACATTCATTAATTTTATAATGGTTCTCAAAAAATCATTTTAAAATTGGTACGTTTAGTTGAAACCAAAACTTGTGAATGAGTGGTTTTGCATATTTATAATTGAGAAGACGTTTTAAAGAGAGAATATTATAGCACTAAGAAATAGGAGTTGCATATTAAAAACACGTTGTGTTTAGAAAATGGTGTTAAAACACCCAATAGATCGCATTCATTTAGTTAAACAGCTAGTAAATTTGTCTAGTCTAGATCAAATAAAATGTGACTAGAAGTATTTTTTAATTCCACATGTCAGTTGGACAGAATAACTCCTTAGCAATAGACAATACTTGACTATCTTTGCTCGTCAAATTTAAACTTCTATAGTTCTCGACAAAATAACACGAAAAGAGTGTGGACCTCTCCTGACTATTAAATTAGTCAAAAAAGTGTTAAAATTTTCAACAGTGTATAAATGTATGTAGCTGGCTCTGAAATGGATTAATGTGGAGATGATATTTACTTCCTAATTCCGAAATAAATTACAGAGTGTTTTATTTAAAAAAATTGAGTTTTCTGCCAAAATCTCAAATATAAGTAAATCTTAGAACATCATAAATTTTTAATGAACCACTTACGTGGAATACCCTGTATATTTCCAAATGATTTGGGTACAGTAACTATCGACGTCCAATAATTGTACTGTTTACCCTGCTTTTTGATAATAAAATATTGTTACTGTCGCAAATCTTGTTCGCCTTGTGTTTTCGAAACAAAAGGGTTTTTCAAAAATCATCATAGAATAGGCCAAGGAATAACCCCTTGAATTTTTGCCGCATGTTTACCTAACACCCTGTATATCTATTGGATTATTAATTGTATTTTTTTTATTTAAAAATAGGTAAAACATTTTTTTTTTCTACTTATCGTTAAACGTAAAAGATTTACATACATATTGAGTATTGTTATTGTTATTATAAACAGGATCTAATTTTCATTTTTTTTTATTTATTAACTTTTTAACAGTTTTAATAAGGAAATATTTTCGTTTATTTATTTGTTTTATGATGTTGAGCTCTTTAACAAATATGATTGAGTGATAAAGTGCAAAGTCTCTGTATATAAAATTTATAGCTGCAAATTTATAGGAGTTTTAGGGAGCAATGTCGCACTTTTTCTATAAATACCAAAGTCAAATTTGTTTTGTTTTGTGTCTATTTCTAAATTAAAAAAAAAAAATGTTTTATTGTTTATTTCCTTTCCTAAAGTAAAATATTTTTTTTTATAAATGTTATTTGTGTAATTAAAGGAATTACGGATACCTTGATGGTAACTTGTCCACAAGAAAGTGAAGCTGATTTGAATGATTTATAAGGCCCGTTTGACACTATACATTTTCTTGTAGCGGATTTCGTATAAATTATTGTGCAAGTACTTATTGTACAGTGGCATACGTATAAATTGTATGCAAGTTTTCCTGTATTAAATTATATACGAAATATTAGAACATGTTCTAATTTCTTGTACATATATTCACCATGAAATTAGCCACCCAATGCTGGAGCAACTTAAATATCTCACATCATATAACATAACCTGTTATAACTTTTTCAGAGTTAATGTTTATAAGCGTACTGTTTTTTTGAATGCGATTTGTAAGATTAAACTTGTTAGGCAACGTAGCAACTGTGTACACTCAAAGATGTCATGGTCTCGGGACCAAATAGAATTACTTATTGATCAATATTACAGCCATCCGTGTCTGTATGTAGTGAAATCAACGTTATACAGAAACAAATATGCAAGAAACGCAGCCCTTGCAGAAATTCAAACCGAATTGAATAAAATACGGCCTGGAACGTCAATTAACGAGATAAATGCAAAATTTATTGGTTTACGTACAAACTTCTTGGCCGAACATAGAAAGTATGAAAAATCAATTCGTAGTGGTATAGGTAATGATGAGGTAAGTGATGCTATATATTATGGATTTAGGACAGAAGTAGTTTATTTATTCTGACCAAGTATTTACAAACTGTTATTACAGATTTTGAAACCAAACTTATGGTACTATGAAAAAATGATCTTCATATTAGACCATACGGTGCCGAGAACATCACATGACAGCATCGAAAATATAATTGAAGTCCCAATAGAAAATGGGGTAAGTAAAAAAGAAATGTAATTTATGCTGCTTTTTCATGTTTTTCTTTATGAATTAGGTAAATAGTGATGCTGAAGAAATAATAATAAGAGTCGCTGATGATGATGAAGCTTCGTAATGATAGATCAAAAAAATTGTAAGTGTTACTTATTGTTAGCAAATCTTTATTTAGAGGTATGCAAATTACACATTTTTAGTTATTAGGTGATAAACTAAACTAAAAAACGACTAAAATGTAGGCACTTCTTTTATTTCTTTATAATAAAATTATGTTTATTAATAGCATTATTTTGCCATGAAACTTTTCCCGCAGAACAAAAGTAATTTTTAAACATGTCTCTTACAAGTAAAGCATCTGTAGAAGACCTATTACATACATATTCTCTTCCTATAGATTCTAGATTATGTATATATCTTCAGTAAGTGTGAAATCTTTGTAAGTTTCATTTTCAGTAATTAAAAAATTGTGAAGTGCCACAACAGCCAATACTATGGTTTGAACTTTTTCTACAGGAAGAATTTATTGTTGTCAGCAATATCCTAAATCAGTTTGCCATAATACCAAACACTGACTTTATAACTCGCCTAGCACGGCTCAGTCTGTAATTAAAATTTATCAGATAAGCCCCTTTCAGGATATGGTTTTAATAAGAAAAGGAAGGAAAGGCATTGTCTGCTATTATTATATATGGAAGAATATACTACTCATTTAACGGTTTCTGTTAACGAAAGTTTAAAATGTTTTGTTCATTTATAGCTTTGTACAATAAACTTTCCCTAAAAACACCTCCGTCAGAGATACGTCCATTGATACCTATGTTAATATACAAGAATTTATAATTGACATCAGACATGGCCAAAAGTACTACCGAATTACTTCCTTTGTAATTGTGGAAGTAACTTCCAGCAGATATGGGTGCCCGAAAATTAATGTGCTTCCCATCCAAAGCACCTAGGCAATGTGGGAACAGCCATAACTCTTCAAACTTCTTTGCAACTTATTCCCATTCAGTAGACAATTGTGGAAGTCTAATAAAAGGAATGTTCAATGAAAATCGTGCACAACATATTATAACCAAACCTGAACATATACACCTTTCAAGCGTTGGTATACAGCATGACATACTTCAGGAACAAAGCGAGAAATTGTACTTTCATGTACTCTGGCTTGAAACATTAGAGATCTATTCGATTCACCTGTTACCAAAAATCGTAATTCAAGTAATTTCTAATCTGCAAACGTGCACAAGAAAAGTTAATGTATAGTTGCTATTGACTGCATTCACAGTTACTTGTTCCTTGCTGATATACTTTCACGAAAGTGGGTATCATTTTTCTGTATATCGTTTTGCACCAAACCTAATACTGTTTCAAATTGATCATTAGTCAGCCAGAGAAAATTTCTGTATGCCTGAGGATCTTCTATTAACAACTCCCTATTCAACATTCACAGTAGACCTTTGTTTTCACCTCTCCTTTCAAGCCATTTTCGTGACCATAACTTTCTATTAGTACTTCTCCTCTTTATTTTTTTTCTCTTACTTATTTTTATGCCAGCAATTATGCATGCCGACAAAGCACAGAGAGTTTTACAATAAGTATTATCAATTTTCATCTTCTTAATGCAATAAAAGTAGCCAGAAAATAGTTTAAACAACCCAAACTAAACCTTTATTCCTAACTAACCTATTAATCATTAGACATCTGCGGTTGACATAAATCATCATATATCTCCACCAATAGCAGGCATAAATATTGAAAGAAATTGAGCAAGAACTTATTAGTGCATCAAAGTGATGTTCCTAGATTTCCAAACAAGTTTTTATGTACAATATCTTCTATGACAAATGTTGTGCTAAATTCATTACAAGAAAATGTATAGTGTCAAATGGGCCTAAGTTTTGTGATATCTTGTGAATTAGCTTATTTTGTTGATAAAAGTGTACTCGCATATTCGTATGTACGTACAATTTAGTTCTCTCCGTTTTATCGCAATTTTCTCGCAGTTACATTGATTATTGTGGATTGAAAGTTATATCAATTTAAAGTGCAGAGTTTTGTCTTTGTGGTCATGTGTTTCGCTCTTTTGAATATCAAATTTTAATAGTGCATTTTGTGCATAGATCTACTGTGTTCTGCTGCATATTTGTTTCTTCTGGCCTGCTTTTTACCTACAACCTTTTTCTAGTATTTACTTTTTGAATGTATGTATATATTTAAACAATTTCTACGAATATCGAAATCCTTAATTTATCCTTTGTTATCTGTTCCTACCTTTCCGTTGCCTTGTTTTACCTTTGTGTGTCTAATTTAAGTCGCTGTGAAAGGCACCTCAGCGTGAAGCGTGTATCCCAGTTTTTCTCCTCTTCATTAATATCAATACCTAAAATCTTAACTATGTCTTCATGTTCTTGCTGTGAAGTTATCGATGAAGCACATAAAATTATTAATTGTTGTGTTTGTAAGAAACCATATCGAATTGACTGTGTTAAGGTTTCTCCTAGTGAGGCACGCAAAATTCATTTAAACACAGGCTTTTCGTGGACTTGCAAGAATTGTTTGCAATTCGGTAATGATTTAAACGGTGTTAAATCTATCATTGTGTCCCTTTCAGTCAGTATCCTCTGGTTCTCAACCTCTTCTTGAAACTGAGAAAATTATACAAGAGATAGCTGATCGTGATAAACGCAAAGTGAATCTCGTTATATTTGGTTGTAATGAATCAAGCGAATCAAAAACTAATAAGGATCAGATAGCTTTGGATACTAACTGGCAAATAATATATGTTCAACTCTTCAGGTCAATGATCCCACTATTAAAGTTTTCAGGCTCGGTAAGTTTGATGGCACTAACTCCAACCGCTGCCGTCCGATTAAAATTAAATTTGCTTCTGAATGCATCGTTGATAATATACTACGCAATGTAGAAAAATTGAAGTCCAATGCTATGTTTTCTGAGCTCTCGTTTTCACGTGACCGTACTCCGATGCAGATTGAGATTCACAGAGAGGCTAAATCTGAACTTGCCAACCGCCTAAATAATGGAGAATCTAACCTTCGAATCAAATACAAACGAGGTATACCTTCTATAGTATCGTCTTTAAACTAAAAAAGTCCAACAGTTGCCCTTCTTTTTTTAATATCTTTTATCAAAACACTAGAGGCCTTCGCACTAAAATTTCAAACATTCTTTACCAATGCATGTGAAGCATCTTACGATATTATTGTCATTACGGAGAGTTGGCTTGATGAATCGTTTAATAACTCCGAACTTTTGCCACCTTGGCGACTTTAATCTTCCTCGCTTAACAACTGATCCACTTAGGTGTTCTAAATGCACTGCGTTCTCATGTCTTTGTAATATGGTATCATTACATCAATACAACTCCGTTGTTAATTCTGATGAGAGACTTCTCGATTTGGTCCTTTCAAACACTGAACATACAATAAATATCGAACGTGACGATTTTCCGTTTGTACCAATTGATCAATACCATCCTGCGTTATCTGTTACCCTTGACTTTTGTTAGTTCTTCAGCTCCTTCGTCTTTTCCATCTAATACAAACATTAGATACAACTACAGACGTGCTAACTTCAATTAACTTTATGCTGATCTGACAAATTGTGATTGGTCATTCTTGAATGGGATGAAAGATGTCAATATGGCTTTGGATAAATTCTATGACTGTCTCTATCGCATATTAGATGTTAGTGTACCTAGATTTTCAGCTAACCACTCTAAAAAAACTTCCTATCCGAAGTGGTTCACCTCTGAAATTATTTCCAACATTAAACTGAAATCTTATTACAGACGTAAGTGGAACTCCACCAAAAATGATTTCTTCTTGAACCAGTTCAAGAGATTGCGCACTCTGTGTAAATCGCAAATTTCAATTGCATATAATAATTATTTGGAGTCTGTTCAAGCATCTGTTACGCGTAATCCTAAACAAATATTTCAATATATTCGGAATAAACAAGGTTCGACCAGGATTCCAAATGCACTGACATACAACGACATATTAATCGATGCTCCTCAGGACATTGTTAATGCGTTTGCTGATAAATTTTGTTCTACTTACCTCGACAGTTCTCCTTTTGCTAATAGTAGTGTGACTAATAGTCTTCCTATTACTTTGCCTTTAATTTCTGAGAGTGAACTAATAAACATTATGTCTACATTCCCTGATAATAATATTTCTGGAGATGATTTGATTCCATCGTTTTTATTAAGAGGTGCTAGGATGATTTTTGCTAAACCGTTAGCAATTATCATTAATCTATCAATTCAAACGTCGATTTTTCCTAAATTGTGGCAAAGAACAAGGATTTCTCCGATATTTAAAAAAGGTACAAAAACCGAAGTAAACAACTACCGGCCAATATCCATTTTATCAAATTTTGCGAAAGTTTATGAAATTTTTTTATTTCGTTACTTACGTGAGCATCTTAAAAGTTTTATCTCACCTCATCAGCACGGTTTTGTTCGTGGGCGGTCAACAGTTAGTAATTTGGTCAATATCTCGCAGTTTATTTCTAGGGAGCTGGACAGACAGGGTCAGGTTGATGTGGTGTATACAGACTTTAGTAGCGCTTTTGATAGTATAAACCATGGCATTTTGCTTGAGAAATTATGCGGCTTTGGCTTTACCACTTCTCTGCTTCATTTAATAAAATCCTATTTAAGTAATAGATCTAACTATGTACATTATAATGGTTTCAAGTCTTACGAATTTTTTCCATCTTCAGGTGTTCCACAGGGATCTAATCTAGGACCATTGCTTTTTATCTTGTACGTCAACGATTTGTTGCAGGGTTTCTCTTGTCCAGTTCTTGCTTATGCCGACGACCTCAAAATTTATACTTCCATTGCGAACTTGGCTGATGTTGTGAGTTTACAACGTGATATCGATTATATGGTTGACTGGTGTACTAAACATAATTTAAAGTTAAATATTAATAAATGCTGCCTTGTCTCGTATACTCGAAAGATTAATCCAATTCCTTCCGCCTATTCGTTGAGCAATGTTGTATTGCAAAGAGTTACATCCGTGCAAGATCTTGGTGTACTGTTTGACTGTTCAATGAGCTTTGCCCCACACATCACTGACCTTTGCTTGTCAGCATCCAAAACACTGGGATTTCTCATCCGTTCCTGCAAATCTTTCCAGAATACTCAATTACTAAGAATATTATACTTTAGTTTTGTTGTGAGCAAGTTGGAGTATGCCTCTCAAGTGTGGTCTCCCCACTATGTCTACCTGCAACTATCACTTGAAAAAGTTCAACGACGTTTTCTCAAGTACCTGTCATTTAAGGAGGATGGAACATATCCGCAGCGTGGAGTTGATTATACGTCTTTATTGGAGAGACATTCAATGACTTCCTTAACTTATCGTCGTGAATGCCACGGCGCACGTTTTATATGGAAGTTGGTTCATGGAGTCATCGATAATCGTTTTCTTCTTTCCTCTTTAGATTTCCGCATTCCCAGACCTTCCTCTCGCTCGGCTTCCTCCTTTGCTTTACCCTTTTCTAGGACCAATTTGTTACAAGCCTCGCCATTGGTCACAATGTGCCGCTCAGCTGATCTGCACTATGGTGATATTTTCCATAATAAAATTAACGATTTATAATTAATTTAATTAATTAATTAATTAATTACATTTCCCATTTTCTTTTGTATGTATGTACTTTCTAAATATTGTTGTCCTGTAACTGGCAATCTGTTGGACAATAAACCATTATTATTATTATTATTATTATTATTATTATTATTATTATTATTATTATATAAAAGTTCTGTGTCTTCACCTTCGTTTATTATCCCCAAATCTTGAAAATTATATTTTTTTTTTTTGCATTATGCTGCTCTCTAATTGTTCTTTATCTCTCTCTCCCGTCTGCATAAAGAACACCTAGATTATCGTTTGAACATTTTGATTAAAGAATCATATTCGAACAACTTTCCCTGTATATTGCAGATTGCAATACTTTTTTTTTCAAAGCTGTCTTTTTTTTCTTCACCACAAGATATATAGTGGTTTATTACACTTCTTTTTTCCCTTTTCCCAAGTCTGCAATATACATACATATGTAGCGCGTATAGATGGATAATGTGGCGCTGTTCAGCCTAGCGTAACTTTATAGCCATACCAGTCATATCCTGCCGGCACCGCTTCACTAAGTTCCAGCCCCTTCGCAACGGCGTCCACTCTAACACGCTCCCGAAGAACAGACAGAGAGGGAAGCACGCGAGGCTAGTCGTGGTGTCTTTCGTTTTCGGCCGATTCGTTTTTTTTTTTAATTACTCAACAATTGATTCAAAGTACATGTCAGTTGTTCCCCTCAGTAATTAATGCCTAATTTATTAATTTATTCGAATATTGTGTTTCGACCGAGCGGTGCCGAGTTAAAATTAGCCGATAACGGATCCAGATAGCGACTTCAGCCGGCTTATAACGTTCCGTTTGTGTGTTGGTGTGTTTGTGTGTGCATGTGTATCGTATTTTTATGAATATACGTAGTACGTTTTGTATGTATGTACGTATGTGTATTATTCAGCGTTACGGTCCACCAACGTTTTATTTATTTCGTTATTGTTCGATGTTGCGTCGTTTTAATTAAACCGGCATAATGAGACGCGCAGAAATATAGGGCTAGCGTCTGTGAATTTTTATTCTCTTTTTTAATATAATCGATGTCGGTCACGCTAGCCTAATAATAACGATGATTTGCGCAGTTACAATCCGGATATGTAATAATAATAATAATATTAATCATTTGACCCGTCATAATTAGGGACTTCTACCAAATTTGAAAATACCGGTATCATACCGGTATCTTTTGGATATATCTTCGTACCGTTATAGAATTATTAAACTTTAAAAATATCGTTATAATTTCATTTAGGTATATAAAGATGCCGGTATGTTAAACAAGGGTGGTTTTCTGTTATATTTTCTTCTACCATAATACAAAAACTCGATATCACACCGGTATTCTTTGAATTATTTAAACTATTATATCTTTGCAAGCACATTTAAAAGAGCAACTTTCAAGGGTATGTAGATTCAAGAGAATAACAATTCTACAAAAAAATAGGTCATAACTCGGGGCACCTATCAAAATTCAAAATACCGGTATCATACCGGTATCTTTTGGATATATCTTCATACCGTTATAGAATTATTAAGCTTTAAAAATATCGGTATAATTTAATTTATGAGCTGTTTTTGTCAATACGTTTCGGAAATTGTGGATAGACAGGGACTAGTTGATGTCATTTATACAGATTTCCAGAAAGCGTTTGACAGAATTGATCATTATATTTTACTGAGGAAGCTTGGAGCGGCCGGCTTCTCTACGTTGCTAATAAATTTGTTTCAGTCGTACCTATTTGATAGAAAACAGTATGTAGAGTACTCAAACGTTAGATCTAATGTATTTTCGCCTACTTCAGGGATACCGCAGGGATCTAATCTTGGACCAATCTTATTTCTGATATTTATAAATGATATATCAAATGTGATTGAATGCGAGAAGCTCTTATTTGCGGATGATCTCAAGATATATACTAAGATTCAATCCATAAACGATTGTCATCGTCTTCAAAGGGATCTTCAAGCAATTGAGACTTGGTGCCACAGAAATCATCTCTCACTGAATACAACGAAATGTAAGGTGGTATCATATACTAAAAAACTTAACATAATACAGTTTGGCTACTCGTTGAATGCTTCTATGCTTAGCCGTTGCCCTACAATAAAAGATCTGGGAGTTGTGTTCGATACCAAATTAATGTTTGTCGAGCACATAAATTCAATAGTGGCGAGCGCATACAGAATGTATGGATTTATTTACCGAAACTGTCGAGACTTTACTGATATTAGATGTCTCTTAAGACTATACTTTGCGCTTATAAGATCTAAGCTTGAGTATGCGGCTCTGATATGGTACCCGATCTACCAAGTGCATATAGATAGTATTGAACGGGTACAACGTAAATTGTTAAAGTATCTAACCTATCTGCGTGATGGTAGATATCCGGATCGGGGATTGGATTATTTAGTTTACTTGAGAGGTTTTGATGTGGTATCACTCAGAGAGAGACGTGCTGTTTTAAGTGTAAAATTCTTATATGGATTACTAAACAATACTATAGATTGCCCGTGGTTGCTAAGTAAAATAAACTTTTATATACCGAGATTAGGCAATAGATGTCAAACTACATTCTATTGTGAAATTAACAAAACTAACATATTATTTAGGTCACCAATTTCTATAATGTGCACAAATTACAATAGATTATCAAACGAATGTGATATCCATACTGATAGATATAAGGTGATAGCTAGTACAATTCTTAATAATCAGTTAAATATAGTATAATTACTTTGGTAAAAATTGGAGCTTAGTGGTAGTTTTTATATTTATGTACTTTTTACGTTGATATACTCTGTGTACTTTTATTTTCCTGTACTTGGGTTTCTACCTGTTGGAAATATACTTATTATATTATTATTATTATTATTTAGGTATATAAAGATGCCGGTATGTGAAACAAGGGTGTTTTTCTGTTATATTTTTTTTCTACCGTAATACAAAAACTCGATATCACACCGATATTCTTCGAATTATTTAAACTATTATATCTTTGCAAACACATTTAAAAGAGCAACTTTCAACGGTATGTAGATTCAAGAGAATAACAATTAATTCTGCAAAAAATAGGTCATAACTCGGGACATCTATCAAAATGCAAAATGCCGGTATCATACCGGTATCTTGTTTGATATATCTTCATACTTTTATAAAATTATTAAGCTTTAAAAATACCGGTATAATTTCATTTAGGTATATAATCATACCGATATGTTAAAAAAATATTTACCGGTGTTTTTCTGTTATATCATTTTTTATCTAATACAAAAATTCGATATCACACCGGCATTCTTGGAATTATTTCAACTATTATACCTTTGCAAGCGCATTTAAAAGACCAACTTTCAAGGGTATGCAGATTCAAGAGAATAATAATTAATTCCGCAAAAATTGGTATTAACTCGGGACATCTATCAAAATGCAAAATGCCGGTATCATACCGGTATCTTTCTGATATATCTTCATACCTTTATAGAATTATTAAACTTTAAAAATACCGGTACAATTTAATTTAGGTATATAAAGATGCCGGTATGTTAAACAAGAGTGTTTTCTGTTATATTTTCCTCTAGAGTAATATAAAAACCCGATATTACACCGGCATTCCTCGAATTATTTAAACCAAGTATGGGCAACCTTTGACATGTTGCGGGCCAAACTTTAGTGTGCAAATACGTTCTGCGGGCCGCGTTTAAAAGTAGTGCATTTTAAAGTGTTTTAAAGTAGTGTTCATAATTTTTAGCGATAGATATCAGACATAAAATAATACGACAATGTTATTATAATGCAATTTATTAAAATAAGAAAATGAAATGAAAAAAATAGGTACAACATTATAATTAAATCGTGAAATTTGGAATTATTACAAACTACGAAAGTTAAATAGCGACAGCGAAATCAATGAGACCCTTGAGCTTGAATTTGGGAAACTAATCCATCGATGTTTGGATGAATTCCACTGATACAAAGACGTAAAGAATTTTCCGAATTATCATCAGTCAACCTTGTACGATGTTTTGATTTATTAACTTTCATCATTGAAAAGAACTGTTCGCATTTATAAGCACTGCCAAACGCACAAATCAATCTTCTTGCGAAAAAAAAAAGCTCCGGAAAATGGTCTTCTTCGAGGTATATTTTGTAGAAATCGCACAACTCCACGTCTTCAAATTTAGATTTTAGGAGTGAGTTTTCTTGAAGCTTGATCAACTCAATTTGCAAGTGTATTGGAGCATTTTGTACATTACTTTTTGTTGGAGTAGCTAATAAATTGAAACTGTCTTCCATGTTTTTAAAATCGTTAAATCTGTTCGAAAATTACTCCGACAGTAACTTGAGTTCTTCAGCATATTGAGCATAACCAGTATTTTCATACGCAGAGAGCGTGGTGAAATGGTAACTGTTGGCTGACAGCAACTGTGTCTCCCACAAGCGGATTTTGTTTTGAAACGCTTTCAAACGGCTCAAATCATTTACTAACTGTCCTTGTTCTTGAAGTTTCAAATTTAAATCATTCAAATAGCCTGTAAGTTCGACCAGAAATGCTAAGTCACATATCCATTTTGGGTCACTCAATTCAGATAGTGGTTTATCTTTTATTTGCATAAAATCTGCTATCTCGTTTCTAAGCTCGTAAAACCGTTTCAGCATTTTTCCTTTGCTTAACCATCTGACTTCACAATAATATGTTACGTCGTCATATTCGGCTATTTCATCCAAAACGCTTTGAACTGACGATGGTTAAGCCCTCGGGATGGAATAAAATTGATGGTTTTTACTACCACATTCATAACATTCTGGAGTCGAATGGACTTAGAACACAAGTTCTGTTGGTAGATAATGCAATGAAGGACTTTCACATCATCTTTTTGCATATTTAATTTAGTTGCTTTTTCACACAAAATTCCGATGAAACCTTTACGTAAGCCGACCATAGAAGGTGCACCATCTGTGCATACACCAACTAATTTTGACCATGGCAAACCAAAACTTGTGAATACCTCTTCAACTTCATTAAAAATGTCCTCTCCTCCTGTAGTGGTTCTTTTTAGCGGCTGTAAAGCGAGCAATTCTTCAGTAACAGTGAACTCTTTATCAACACCTCGAATAAATATAGCCAGTTGAGCTGTGTCAGACAAATCGGTGCTCTCGTCTAATGCTATGGAAAATGATTCAAAACCACCCATACGGTCAGTCAAAGTTGTTTTTATATCATTAGCCATCATTTCTATACGTCGGGCAACAATTCGTCTTGACAAACTAATTTTTTCAACACTGCAAGCTTCTAACATACATTCCTTGATGCAAATGGTCTTTCGGCAAATGGTCTTAATGACTTTGTCAATTTTGAACTAACTATAAAACTAGCTTTCACAACATTATGAAATTGTTCTTCTTCTTTGTTTATAAAACATTTGCTGCTGTTTTTCCAAATTTGCGGTAAGCTTCTGGATTTTGTCTTTTCTTATTTGTCCTGTCAGTGAGAGCAGCATAGGATGCTTAGTTGAGTAATGCCTCTTTGTATTGAATTCCTTCATCACTGAAATGGATTCATTACACAACAAACAAATAGGCTTACCATTGTGCAAGATAAAAAAGAATTCTTCAGTCCATTTTTCTTGAAACTGGCGACCCTCCGCATCTACTTTTCGTTTCTTTCCACCAGATCTCATTTTCGTTTACTTTTCGTTCGATAAACTTAATAACAAAATATAACTAGTAAGCACTCAAGATGCACACAAAGTCACAAAGTAAATTGACGGCACTAGCAGTTCGCTAGGATATCGCTTGTCGAAGTTATCACCTCGGTAGCTCAAATAGAACTGAACTAAAGTTCTGGCCATCCGAACTTATATAGGCAAAGTGAAGGAATGATCTAGAATCGTCTAGTGTAGAACATTTCAGAAGCTATAATCTTTTGTTGCGCCGCCAGTGAGGCGGCAAACATCAAAGGCTTTGATGTTTGCCGCCTCACTCTTAGATGATCGCCGCCACTCGGCTTGCTCGCTCACTTGATTCCGCAGGAGCAAGCGACAAAACCCATATCACTCGATCTTCCTCATTTGGAGGAATATGAGTAAGTAGTGTGATATTTTTTTTAATTGGGTTTTTCAAAATGTTTCGCGGGCAGGATCAAATCTTACAGCGGGCTGGTTGTTGCCCACATATGATTTAAACTATTATATCTTTGCAAGCACATTTAAAAGAGCAACTTTCAAGGGTATGTAGATTCAAGAGAATAACAATTAATTCTGCAAAAAATAGGTCATAACTCGAGACGTCCACCAAAATGCAAAATACCGATATCATACCAGTATCTTTCTGATATATCTTCATAGTTTTATAGAATTATTAAACTTTAAAAATATCGGTATAATCTTATTATATCATACTGATATGTTAAAAAAATATTTACCGCTGTTTAGACCAGATATTACAATCATTCTTCCACACAATTCGAACTTGTTAAACATTTTCACACGTTAATCATTCTGTAATTACATATAATATACCATTTACACGCATCCTGCAACATACTCTTAGGCTTGACTCACGCAGCAATTTCATCAGAATTAAAAAATAATCGTTATTGATCGCTTGGGCGACAATAAAACTGGAGCAACCCCTCAGCAGATCCATCAACTTTCCCTGTCGATGCGAGAGACGGGAACAGATCGCAAATTACCTGGGGTAAACAGACTGAACAGCCCTTTCAACGTACCGAATTATTATGCGATCCGAAGAGAATTGTCGTGGTATTTACTCGGAATTCGGGGCGAGCCCCCTACTGGCCTATTAACCGAAAAAAAAATGTGTAAACTAGACGAAAAAAAGAGGAGCTTCAGCAAGAAATGTAAACCCCAGCGGGGTGGGTATTTTGCCGATGGTACAATGGGGTGTATACAATAATGTTTACTGAAATATAGACAATGGCAGTAGAGTCGGGTACTACCTCAACAGATAATAAGAAAAATGACTCAAACGTACTTAAATACTGTGTTTTTTTTTGTTACGTATGCATAAAATAATAAAAAACATTTAGTATCTTTATGTCAAATTAATTTAAACATAAACTAGTGATTTTGCCATTTGCCCACTAGCAGTGTCTCTGTTCCCTCTGTCAATCAATATGTCATATTGACATAATGCTAAATATTATAGATATTAAAATTCAAACAGTGTTTCTATTACATTAGCATCGTGAGTCGCCACGTATTAAACAAGCTTTAAAAATGCCGAGGTTAGTTTAATGAAAGTGTTGTTGCCTATAGGTCTTCTTGGACTGTATTTTATGTTGTAACGTTTTCAGGGTTCTAGCTTTAAATAAATACATTGAATAATAACTATTTATTTCTACACTTAAGCTTAATTAAAATAAAATACCACTAATAATAAATAACTAAAGCATTATTAAATTCTCAATAGGTAAACTAAGATCACTTAAGTACTGCTCATTTATATTTACAATTTATATCCATTATTCATTTCCACTGTCTATTTCCACTATTTATCTCTACTATTAACTTTCACATTGGCCTTATCCAATAGGACTGTCCTGCCCTTGTTCGCGGGTGTGTTTATATTTGGCGCCTCTAGTTCTAGAGCAGCATCTTTTCCGACTGTTCTAGCATATTCAAACCAGAAACTTCGATTGCGCGTTTATGAAGTATACTATCCTCTTATAAATAATATAAATCACATACGTACTGCTGTGGACTGGCACCCCGTTTTTCGCAAATTCAGATGTTGTCATGTTTACTCCGTTCAGCCTTTGTCAATGTTTCGAGAGAATTTTCACAGATGTAGATTTTATGTTTATATAAGATTTAGTTAATGAGTTTGTTGTTTAATTTATTTATTTAAGTGTTCAGTTGTTTTAAATTTATTTCATTCATTTAAATGTCTAGCGTTCGCTTGTATAGGAGGCCAAAGGAAGAGCACTATTGTAGTGGTTTGGTCTTTTTGGGCAATATGAAAATGTATATATTTTGTATGATCCCAATAAATCGATATTATTATTATTATTATTATTATTATAGTTTATGTTTTGAGATTTTGTCTGTTGGCGTACTGATTTGTGCGTTTGCGTTGTACGCAGCGGTTGTGATTGTATCAGTCAGTTCCTTGGTAGACAAGTACATGTATTTTTTAAATTCTTTGCAGCCATTTTGTATTACATTTTTATATCGTAATTTGATTCGCGTTAATTGTTTTATTCTGTCCATCAAGGAATTCGCTTTATAATAATTGTTCTTGTATTGATGTGTGCACATTATAGATATAAGATCATTTATTATTTTTGTTCGGGAAGATATTTTAGTTTAAAGAATTAATTTTTCATTTTTAATATTCATTTTGCGTTTTCAAATTCAAACTGTTCACAGCAGTACGAATTTGAAATGGAAACTGATAAGAATTTGCTTTTTGTTGATGACATTATGACCTCTGAATATTTTTGGACATTTCGAAAAGTACTTCAATTTTAAGTAAATGATTTTTTACATATTTTGATTCACGGCAAACTTGACAGATTAATTGGGATACAGACTGTCTACCCGGCGAATGAAAAGATCCCTAGCTATTTTTTTAAATATAATAAAGTGCAATTTTACACATCCTAGTGTCATCTATTTCAGTACTCTTTAATCATAAATATACCCTTTCTAATCCCAGATGGCATGCGGGGGAAGAATTTCTGACTGCAACAGTCCAGAGGACGCTCAGACATTAAAAAAATTACGAATACGTTGATACCCCCCTTAATATTTTTAGGACGACCGGAGACGCTGTGGTAGGCTGTTGCTCAACATCCTCTGCTCCAATATTGAAAGTAAAGTAATTGATTTAAGTTAACTAGTATGTATGAGACTCTGGTACATAAATTGTAATCAATTTTGTACGTATAAGAAAACATTTAAGTGAAAACAAATGTGGTTTTAGTTGTTGTAAGTTCTGGATTGGTGGAATTATGATGCTCGTTATTAGAAAAAAAAACAGGAAAATGTGTTCTATCTAATCCTTTACTTGAAGGATTTTTCTGGTATTTTCTAATGCCGAACATGATGTGGTTTTATTTAATAAAAAGTTCGAAATGTGAAACCGTGTAAGAACAACACAAATAAGAATATAAATATCTCAGGTAAGTAAAATGAATTCGCTTATTAAATAACAATTACGTTTTTAGTTAGTAATTCCAAGTTTTGCAATATAAATACTGCTGTGTACTGACTGTAATAAATGAACTTGCAAAATGAAAATAAAAATGAAAAATTAAATTAGCTAGCTCAACGGATAAAAATTTAAAAGGACGCAAAAGAACAATTAACCTCAGAGTTACCCTCGCGAATTAAAACTTGAATCTAACCACGACAAGTAAATTGTGGGTGACAGAAATCTGACTTTCTTAATTACCGCAAAAATTGAAAAGGTTTAATTTAAAATAAAAGAACAGAATTTTTAACCCAAAGATGCTAATTAACAATCAACTTTATTATATAAAAAAAAAAGAAAAAAAAAGTTAAATACAATTTGAGCAGAAAAAAAAACCGTGAACAGGGGGTTCTGGCCTAAATCTAAAAACTGCACGTGACTCCAAAATTACAATAGGACAATGCTATTTCCTATATCAAAGCAAAAGATTAATTTGAACAGGAAGATAATTTTAATTATACCAATACAATCCACGTGGTTTCAAATTAACACAAACAAAATTAAACGTGGACAATTTCTAGTAAGTAACAAAAGAAAAATTTAAATGCAAGCATAAAACTTCTACTCACCCAACCGAGGTGATATATAATTAAAAATGAAACAGTAAAATAGAAAAACGGAGAAATTAAACTTTTTAAACTAAATTGAAAAAAAAAAAAACTAAATTGCTAATATATCTTCCCGACCAAAAATAATAAATGATCTTACCTCTAAAATATCATTCAATACAACAACAATTATTATTATACGAATTCCTTGATGGACGAAATATAAAGACAATTTATACGAATTAAATTACGATATCAATTGAATTAACAAAATGTCAGCAAAGATTCAAAAATACATGTACTCACGCTAGCGTCTACCAAGGAACTCTCGAACCTATTTCTACAATCGTATTCTTACAAAAATCCTAGAAGAATACGGACCACTAGAATAAGCAAAAGCTAGACTAGCGAATGCTAGACATCTTAATGGACTGAAATTAATTAAAAAAACTTAACATTAATTTAAATAAATCATACAATTAACTCTTTAACTAAAATTATACAAACTAAATATTAATTGTGGAAATTTCTCGATACAATGATTCAGCAGTTTTAAGCAAATCAAAATATGCAACACAAAATACACTCGCGCTATGTGGGTTGCCACAGCAATAAGTTTAAAATTAAATTTCAAAATTCCCGCGCTTCGCTTAAAACTTTATATTTGCGGGATTCCATTGACTCTGTCGAGTGGTAATCAGTATGTGCAACATTTGATGGTAAATCAGTATGTGCAACATTTGATGGTAAAAACTACTGGACATGGACAATTAAATTGTTATGAAAGTATGGAAATGTATAAAAACAAACTCTTTTTAATGAATTCAGGTTTAGAATCGCCAGATCGTATGGTTTGTTAAGTCAAGAAAAAGGGCAACGGTAAAGTGTTTTAAAGTATGTAGTGTTATCAATGCTGCAGTTTCAAAGATTTTTGTTGACATATTTTAAAATTTGTATTCCTCAATCTTCTTAAAAGGTAAACCCTTTCTTCTTAAAGGATTCATATTATATTCGATTTCTCATATTATATATATTCTGGCAATAAATTTAGGTCACCGACAATGGAGATCACCTTTCGATATTCTCCCATCGACCTTTTCCGTAGCGCTCTCCCACCGAAATTATTAATCATTCAAATATTTATCCCGAGACCGGCTATTTTTTAGCGCTAAACGTCCTCATAAATATTCAAGAATGGCAGAGCGGCAACCGACGTGAGAAATAATCGGATATCCTCCGCAAACACCGGTCGACCGAGACCCCGTACGCGGCGACCCCTCGCACCCCGTCTTGCGGGGCAAAATCAATATTAAAATACCAATAATGATACCCTAAATTGTGTACTTAGGCCGGCCACCAGAGGTGATTTCAATAAAAACTGTGTCATCATCATCTTTTTGCCCCGGAGTGGCGCGCAGCGCGGCCTCTGGGATCGTCCGCGTCGCACCCTTTTCACCCCCTGCCGTATTAAAAATTCGTGTAAACAGGTCGGACTTATTACCATACGAAATCCGAACGCCTAAGCGCCGAAAGGAGACAGCGAGCGAGTCTGGTACTCGACCCCATTTTTATGGACGGTTTCGTGAAAGGGCGGATAGGAGAAAGGGTATGATGATAAAAAGCATACGAAATGCAATGGGAATGTGTATGCCTATACTACCGCTTGAAAATGTTCAACACTCATCGCAAATCTCAATCAAAACTATAGTAATAATATTAGAATATAAAACTACAATAATAGAAATTGAAAAAGTAATTTATAAACTATGTGAAAATACTCAGATACTTTTAACTATTTTGAATTATTAAAATATATATCATTTATGTGAAAGATTTTGTTATAATTATTAGATGTCATGATACACAGGGTGTATCAGATATAGAGATAAATATAATAATATGTAGCAGCTGTAATCATATACAATCAAAAAGTCTTAATGCACAGGGGGTCTATCTGTAAGCATTAACGAGTAAAAAAATATTTTATAAATGCCTTGGGCTAGAGCCGCATCTGTGCCCAACCTAAATGCTGTCCCGAGTATACCCCCACATACCACTATCATTCAGCCATTACTGCTGTTAGTTTCGTGTGGATCGCCGCTTGGAGTGCAAGCCACTTCGAACATTTTATTTAAATTCTTCCCGTCTCGAAACAAACGATCCTTTTCAGGACCATCATGATTTCATATAAAGAAAATCGAAGCTTGATGCATCGGCAAAAGTGCGGGAATGTCTAGATTCATTTTCGCGCGATATCATAGTAAAAAGGCGTGTTTGCAAATTTTCTGCATCCACATTTATTTCTTCGATTATTTATATTCGATTCAATTCATTTTGCGTTATTTGATTAAATAAATCCAAAAGAAATAACTCAGATTGATGTGGTACCGTTTATTAACAACTACTTCTCGATTCGACAAAGCAAAAGAAAAATATTTACGTTTTTTGTAAGTACTGAAGTCGCATATCCGGTGAAACTCGAACGTCTTATCAGGATATTAAGAATAATACTTTGTAGTAGACTTACGTAGAATGCTCTTAACAAAAAAGGAATATTTATTTTATAAAAAGAAGAAATTTAAAATGCCTCAGTTTTGCTATTTTTACAAGGGCAAACTGGCCGATTGGCCTTTATTTATTCAGAATGACGTTAAATGAACTTAGGGCGTACCAATAAGAATAATACTAAATGAGTGCAATGTATTTATACATAATACCACGTTTAGCGGGAGCTTAACATGACGTTTCCTTGCATCAGGCCCGGACTAAAGAATTTTTTGCCCTAAATTTTACTTTTTCTTATTCTTTAATGATGAAATCCGGTTTCGGAGGGTTTGTGCTTTATATGTGGTGTAGTTAACACCCAAGCAAAATTTATTTTTTTATTTGATACACCTTGTATAAGAGCAATTAAGCATCAGATTGGTTCTAGCAAAAGGGCAAATAGAAGACAGCACAAGGTCTAGAGGAAATCCGGGGCACCAAGGAATTACACTGAGCCAAAAGCTCAGGCCAATCGACAAAGCTGTGGACCAAGTTGATCAAAAAACATTCAGTAGTGCATATACGCCTATATGCACAGATGACATTCAAAGCGAGATAGTAGAATGGAGTGGTCGATAGTTCCTTGTGGATAAGGGTGTTATCTATTTGACAACCACAAAAATTTAGCAAATCAACGCTGTATTTCCTCCAATTGACGTTTGGCTTCCATATAATGCGGATACCAAATAAGACTGCCGCACTTTAATCGAGATCTTGTCAGAGAAAAGTATAAAGATTTAAGGAGGAATATACTAGAACAGCATTGACGTATGACGAACAACAAATCCAAGGCTCTGTCTCGCTTGTTTACAGATTATTTGAATGTGGTTTGTAAAAGTTAACTTGCGGTCAAATAAAATACCCAAGTCCCAAACAAGCTCGGTCCTGGCCAAGTTGATCGGGTTTATATTCTAAATTAACATTAGAAATTAAGTTTATATATAAAAAAGAACAATCTTACATTTCTCTATGTTCAGGGGCAAACTAATGATTCAACCATGAAGAAAGCCGACTTAAATCTGTCTGCAAAATCACAAACCGAATGTTTCGATATAATTTTAAATCGTCTGCGAATAATAGTTTGTGAGATGGAATGGCGCTGGGAAGGTCATGGATAAAAATCAAAAATAGGCAATGGGGCTTTAGTGTGAACCCTGTGGAACCTGATGTTGCGATGTATAGCCCCGTAGCGTAATTATTGTAGTAAACGGTTTAGATTCTGGATGTTAAGCAGTTACCAAATAAATCAACTAAAGGACCACCAAACTCGATGACAAACGACTTTTGAAAAATGGGTGGGTGATTAATGCGATTGAACGCTTTCGTGAAGTCGGCATACAATACGCTGTCCTGTTTACCTGAATCTAGTTCCTCGGAAAAAGTATTGATAGAATATTGCTAAGTTAGTAATCGTCGATCTATCTTCCATAAAACTATCTTGGAACGGTGAGATACTAGCTTTAACAAATGGATAGACGTTGAATACAACAACATACCGAAAATTTCTGAGAAATTGGATAATTTAGCGACAGGACGATAATTTTCTATGTTAGATCTTCCGGGGAAACATCGAAATTTTTAGCGCTAAATTGAAATTGTGAAAAAGTAAGACAGGTAGTACATATGCGCAGTTTTTGATTAAAAAAGGCATGGACTGGCTGCTGGCTACCTGTAGTATACCGATCTCTTAATTTTTTGCTAGCAGCTACGTGATCAATATAGAGATGATGTACGGCAGAATATACATACACAAACTGTGAGTGCCTAGGTGTTAGTTACATTATTTTATCCAATATCGTTATATTTGTGTTCTGTTATTGTTTAATTAGTTTCACCTTATATTGTTGTTGTATTGTTGCTTCTAAGAATGGTTGGGTTGATAAATCGTGGCAACTAGGACATAATAGATTGAGAGTATTAGAAGATATTTACGTTTTGATGACAAACGAGCAAAGTAAGCTCTTTTGGAAATAGATAAATTGGTACCAATTTCTTCTGTGTGGAACTTGTTTATTCAGCAGTGCCGAACATGTATTGTTCCTGATAAAAACGTGACCATTGATGACAACTCGTTCCCATATAAGGGCAGAAGTCCATTCACCCTCAGTATAAGTGCCTAGCAAAACGGCCAAATACGGTTTGAAAATATTTTAGATGTGTGAATCCATGTCGGATTTGCACATAAGATGGAATTATAGTAGTTTGGAACGGTCAGCCTATGATGACAGGTATAGGCAAAGACATCTTGAATTTGACCTGGTAAAAACATTAGCACCATTCACAATACTGGCTTCAATCTTACAGTAGACAACTTCTTCACAAGCTTAGAACTTACCAAATATTTATTAGACAAGCAAATGACAGTATTATATTGCTACCACCGATACAAGTTTCATATAGTATATAAAATAAGTTAGTAGGCATAGAAAGGTTTGACCATAGTTTTCGAGTAGATACAATTCTAAATTAAGAAATATTTAAGTAAGGAGAGCAGCGGATAACGATAAAAATAATTGTTGTTACTGTAGCTAATATTAATTATTAATTAACAATTATTTTTATTATTAATTTGTTCTCCAAATTTAATTACCATGTTTTTTTGATGAATAATGAATAAACACTTATATTAAAAAATGCGGGGGTATGGGGTACCCCGTCCCCCGTTATTGCTTTTTATGAAGATTATCTACCTTTTTAGACCATGTATTATGCTGGAAATTGTGTTAAGGATAAAATTTATCTGTTATAAGTTTCATTTGATTTATATCAATAGACAATTTATTCATTTTGAAGCTTTATTATTATTTTTCTATTTTAGCAATTATTAAATTTTCTAAACTTGTTTATACATCATCGTATTCTATGTAAAATCGGCCTTCTTTTGATGAATAAGAAAAAGAAAAAATGTAAAAAAATGAGGGGTAGGGCGTACGCCCGTCCCCGTTATTAACTTTTTGCCGAATACGGACACGACGCCACCTAAGGGCCATGCATATGCTGGCAAATTTGCTGTTTAAGAAGAAATTTAATATCTGTTATATTTAGGAAATATTTGCAAAAATTGAAAAATCGTACCAAACTTTGGAGCGGGCTGATACCCCAAAATCGTGCGGATACGACCGATAAAAAAAAATACGTGTCTCTTATTTTAAAGTACTCTTCTCGATCTGTAAGTTTCATCGAAATCGGAGGGACACTCGCCGGTGTTCCTTGTTAGTAGAGAATGCATAATGGCCGCCGAGTTACGAAAAGATAAAAAAAGTAAGTCTGAAATTATACACATACTAGAAATAAACCAAAGGCGGAGTAGACGTTATGGATCAACAAGTACGAACTTATATTTGCAAGCGCAAACAAAGCGTTGGCCGCTGGTGATTTTTTATAATATGATAGACATCGCAGCTTTGGATGCCTTCATAGCATGTGCTAGTCAAGAACCGAATTACCAAAAAGATGTAACTCATAAAAGACGAATTTTCCTCAAAGAGTTGGCAAAAGAATAGTGATTCCAATATGAAGAAGCGAATCATAAAATCCAAAAATTACAACGAAGTTTGAAAGAGCGCATGAAAAACTTTATTACAATCTCACAAAGTAATCAAAATCAAGACGATATTCCACAGCGTAGAAGGTGCTTTATGTGTCCTTCAAATATTAGTCGCAAAAGTATGTTTATGTGTGTAAAATGCAAAAATAATATTTGTAATGAACATTCTGTTAGAGTTTGTACTGCATGTAGAATTTTTCTAGGGTTAATATCTAATTCATTTAATTTTGATAATAATTTGCGCAATTTGATTCCTAGCTTCATATTTTAGTTAACTTGCAGGCGCACCTAACATTTATTTTACAGCAATTATAACAATATGCCACTACTGCACCATAGAAATCAATTTTCGCAGTAGAAAAACAAAAAAAGTTTCAGAAGTAGACACTCGACCAGAATCGTTCCAGCACGGAAACGTATACACGAGTATAAATGAAAATTATTATTATTATTAGTGCGGCGGGTAGCCAGTGGGTTAGTTTCTTGAGCAAATATCGGCTACGTTGGTAGGGAGAGCACACGGTATGGCCCACTGGCTCGCTGCCTACAGTACCGCATCGCAAACTCTGTCAGATTCGTTAATTATTTAAAGTTGAACCGAACCTTCCATTTCGTGCTGCTGGAAGTCCAGAAGGTCGGACACGGGGACGGAAGGGCGCTCCACTATGCGGACCTGCATTGCAGGATTGACCCGTGGTCATTGTTAAAGAATGGGCATTGAAAGACGAACACTATGCGGTTTTCAATTGAACTGAATGAGATCCGTAGTTGGTCAGCCGTGTTTGGAAAGTAAATACGTCGTATACCCTGGCGTTTTGCCTTGCGCCTTTATGGTCCCTCTCTCGCTCGCTCTAGGTCGGTACGTAAGTAGTACCTATGTAATTATAGCTCAGCACGGTGTGGGATAGGGTTATATAAGCGAAATATGTGTGGATACGTATGTACACTGCGGGGTATTGTGTAGGTAACAGTTCCGGGTAAATATTATAGTTTTAATCCAAAGACCGTAACCGAATGCCGCCTAATTAATTTTGTAAAGCGCAGATTCGGTTTATAATTAATTTGAACTGTATATACCTTGTTAAAACCGATGGGGATTTTATTTTTACATAATCTTTTTCAAAAGAGGTTCAATCCAATTATTATGACGATTACAGACGGTTACTGTATCCTCTGCAAACATATGATAAACATGACATTGGAAAAATTGGAATTCAAACCATTGGCGCCCAACTAAAAAATAATAATATTTGAAAATAAATTACTACCATTACATTCCAGTCATGCGACGCTGAATGAGATAAAACCTACATCATTTCAATCTGGCGTACAGCGCAGGACCGATAAAGCGTACCATTACAGTATGTTATTCAAAGTAAATTTAACGCTGCTTCAACCGCATACTAATTCGCGGACGTTCAACGATTTTATAATATTTATACTTCATGATATAAAATGTTTTGAAAGGTATTGTAAATTTGTGTAATCTATTTTTTATAATTTTGTTTATAAAAATGGATGCGTATTGATTGTTATGGCCTAGCTGAGAGAGGTGTATATATCTCAAAAAAACATTTAAAAAAAATGTTTACTACATGAATCAGATGTACAAATGGCGCTTCTCAACTACCGAAATATACCTAGGAATGTATTATTGGGATCTCCAATCCAAAGACTAATGAGTCGAGTTACCAAGGCAACATTACCAGTAAAGGAGACCACATTGTATCCTGTACTAAAGGAAGAGGTGTTTTCGGAATTGTCAAGATTACGAGATCAACAGAAGAAATACGCAGATCGTGGAAGCAAAGGTCCTGAAGAATTCAATAATGGTGATCCAGTAAGGATCCAGGTATCACCAAGAAACTGAATCAGTGGCGAAGTAATCGAGGAGACCATTAATCCCAGATCAGTAATAGTGAAATCGCAAAACGGCACAGTGTATCCAAGAAATTCCTCGATGTTACATAAAACCAAAGCCACAATACAAAATCCGATTATTGCTGTGTCAACAAATAATGGAAAGGAACCATCTCAAACTAATGAAGCAGAAAACAACATACCAGGAGTACTAGTAAAAGATGCTGCTGTCCCGAATTTAAGTGACAATACCGTTCAAACGAAGACTGAGGTACCAGTGACTACTAGATCATGGAGAATTGTAAAACCGAGATCAAGATTGAATCTATAAATTCGTGTTTTATAAGTTACATATTTATTTATATTGTTTTTTTATATTTCGTTAAGTTCTTTTAAAAAAAGGGAGATGTAACATTAAGCATACTATGTAAACGTTCCTAAAAATATGACAGTTACAATAAAGTTGACAGATAAGAATCGTAATTGTATTTTTTATCTCGCAAAGTAAACATACTGGTGCATACCAATGTTACAGAAACCTTTTCAGATCTTTCACAATAAAGATAGAAATTGTAAGACAATACTAAACTAACAATAATTAGAATCTATTTATGCTTCTTTTCTATTCAGGTTTATTTTTATATCGAAGCATCAGATAATGTGTAAAATTCAGTGACAAAGCTCGTAAACAACATAAATTGATGGAAAAGCATTTTTAAAAGTCAATAATCAAATAAAATAACAAACATAGATTTTTAATAAACCTAACAATAGTAAAGGATATTTATTAATCATTTATTCATAAAGTTTCAGGCGACAGTAATAATTGTCGAGTAAAAGTTCTTGGGATGTGTTAATTTTGTACGATCGATACTTACTCTTATGTAAAAGGTTTAAAGCTTTTGCTTTATTATTAATCCGCAAGCAATTTGTTTAGATGCCATTGACATTTTTCGCTAGGACATTTTCATTTTTGTTATTTATTAATGTAAACGCTGTTTCAAAATGTCGGACTGTATTACGAATAATAGTGGCGTTAAGGATTGATTTTTCGGGATAATTTATTGCAAATAAATCGTGTGTAACTTCTGCTGAATTGCCATCGTAAAATTGTTTCATAATGAAAAGTTTATACACGGACTGAGGATTACTGACCGCGATCAAAACTTAATAACGTTATAACAAAATTTGAGGACCATATTCCTTAATCCACAATGCCTTGATAAGAAATGAGCGACAATGAATTCAACGCCGACTAAGCTGGAAGTGAATTTACACCTTGTTAAGCATGCCTAACGAATTGTTTCCCTCGCCATGTAGTAGACGTAGGCTGTGTTGAATTGATTTAAATTGAAAGAATCGATGTGGTGATAGCATTTTGTAGTAGTTAGATAAAGGTAGAAAATAGCGGTGAATGCTTGCCGTTAGACAGCGATAGTATGCGGATTGGAGATGGAAAGTCGAAGCGTATATCTGACACACAGCCGCTCAGCAGAATAACATGCGTATTTCTCGACTTTGTTAATAATAATTAAACTAATAGAAATCATATTTTCATCCTTCTTTTATTCATATTACTGCAATCGACAGGTGGAGCTCTTGGTATTCCAAAAAAACGTGACAGGAGACTTTGGAAGTGGTAATTTCTTAAAAATCTTTGATGCTCTTTAATCTGTAATAAATCCTACAGGATTATAACTGCATTTCAATTATTATTAAGATAGGCAACTCAGTTTATGACAAGAGATTTATTTATTTTTAGCGCGTATAACTATGCTACATTTCCTTAGCGTTGTGTTTGCGTTCGGCAACACTTCGCGGACAAATTCAACGCGATATAAATTTAACATTCGGAGGAATTCGCGCTTGGCGACAAAAAAAAAGAACACAGAAGTAGAACCCCCGCACAACGCGGTATCTCCGTGGAAATGTTGTTTCAAGAAATGATGCGTATTATTTATTGCTTTCCGACGGCTTTCGCGCTTGTCAAATGTCCCCTAGAGCCCTAGCCAAGATAAAAGGAATTGAAAGAAGGACACGGTGAAATCGCAGCGTCATACAATATATGTATATTCTACGTTCTTTCTATTAGGTACATCGCCGCTATACGTAAATACCTACACTAGGATCTAAACGTTGTGGAATCAAGCTAGACTTCTGGAAGATCGTTTTGGGCGGTTGTTATTATATGCAAGAGCCGCGCAAATGATTCGATATATTTTCGGCGAGCGGTATATTTCCGTCGCCATTTCCAAATGGTGCGTCGCATCAATAATTTATTAGTTTAATTAAGACTTACGCCGGTTTGTGAGAGTGCGTTTTACGCCGTCGGCGCACGTTGTTCGGCCCCCGTACGATTTGTAAACGTTTTCCGAACGTTGCGTAATTAGGAGGCGAACGATATCCTAATTATCCTAAGCAAATATGCGAGTCCGTATTAATTAACACGCTCCCTGGAATTATTGACGGGTTTATATATGCCTAATCTGCCCGTATGCAAGTAGAACTTTGAATTGATTCTGATATAGAAGCCTGTTTCTTCATTCATTGAACCGACGATGCGTCTTTCACTGTTCCTGAGAAATTCATATAATTTCGATTTGGTAGGGCGATGTGTGATATGAATCAATCTAACTTTACTTATTGCCTCTGCACAGTGGTTTATATAAAGCTGCATTATTTTGGTGAATTTTACATCTTCAAATTTAATAAAATCTATCGAAACGATATGGTAAACTCTAATACATTGAAAAAATAGTTTGTAAAATTGCGTATAAATGCGTTTGACTTCATAACCACCCCAAATTGCCAAAGTGCTTTATTTTTACAAGAAATACAAAAAAAAATGCAATGCCGCTTGTAATTGCACCATCTTGTAAATTACCAAATCCAATAGGAAACTCAGAGCATATTGTGAGGCTTTAATACTTAAATCTACAACGGCTATGTAGACATGTTTACATAAATATACAACTATATTGTAAATTTAAAAGTATAACTATACGCTTTTGATAGTATAAACCATGGCATTTTGCTTGAGAAATTTTGTGATTTAATAGAATCCTATTTAACTAATAGATATAATTATGTACATAATAATAATAATAATAATAATCTTTATTCATAGCCAATATACAATTGGATTGAATGCGTCATAAAACTACAAAACACAATAAGTTCAATAAAAACAGAGAAACAATAAAAACAAAATAAAATAAAAGATAAACAAGAAGATAAAAACTCATTAAAGGTGTAGAAGCAGTTCTCGCTAAGATATTTCTTGAGATGCGTTTTGAATACTTTAATTGATTCAGTATTTCTTATTTTTTCTGGGAGTTGGTTGTGAACCGCCATACAAGTAAACTCAGGAGACTTACGAAACAGCGCCGTACTGTGATGCGGGATTGACCGTGAATTATAACCCCTAGTAGAATACCCATGTTTTGGTAAGAATTTATTAAATGTATCTAAGTTCGCTTTAGCAAATGAAGCACATCGGTAAATATATATTGATGGGTAAGTCAGAATTTGGTATTGTTTAAATATTTGAGCTTTTGAGCCACAAATATTCTATTCCAACTAACAGATTGACCCCATATTACTATGTTATATGACATAATTGTGTAAGCTAGGCCGTAGTAGACACTAAGTAAATTTTTTGTGCTAAGACTCGATTTTAACTGCATAATTGCGTAATATGTCGAATTAAATTTTTTCATTACATACTCAATATGTGACTCGAAAGTTAAATTCTCATCTAGCAATACTCCCAAGACTCTCGATGACGCTACAAATAAACCATCGTGCGGCGGACTTCGCCTTTTGTGAAAATAAATGTTCAAAACAAAAAAACAAAAATCAATTTATTGTTGTTGCACCAGGATGACATTTGCATCATAACCTGCTCAATCTCAAGTAGCAATTCTTCACTGGAATCAGAAGATATCGCCACCGAAGTATCGTCCGCAAACAATATCGGAGAGTCAGCCGATATAAAGTGCGGAAGATCATTTATTGCCAAGAGAAATAATAGAGGACCCAAAACAGAGCCTTCAGGAACCCCTAAATTCATATCAAATTTATTTGAAAGAGTCTTATCTATTTTTACTTTTATTTTTCTATTCGATAAGTAAGATCTAATCCATTCAAGCGGCAACCCTCGTATTCCAATTTTATATAATTTCTCATGTAGAAGCTCTGGGTCAACACAATCAAATGCCTTTGGTTAAATCAAAAAAGATTCCAGCTACGTGTTTGTGGAGATCCATATTACAGTATATATATTGAGTTAACTCTATTAAGGCTGTTTCAGTTGATCTCTGTTGTCTAAATCCGTGCTGCTTGTTAGAAATTATTTTATTTTACATTATAATGGTTTCAAGTCTTATGAATTTAGTCCATCTTCATGTGTTCCGCAGGGATCTAATCTAAGGCCATTGCTTTTTATCTTGTACATCTACGATTTGTTGCAGGGTTCCTCTTATCCAGTTCTTGCTTATGCTGACGACCTCAAAGTTTATACTTCCATTGCGAACTTGGCTGAGGTTGTGAGTTTACAAAGTAATATCAATTATATGGTTGATTGGTGTACTAAACACAATTTAAAGTTAAATATTAATAAATGCCGCTTTGTCTCGTATACTCGAAAGATTAATTCAATTCCTTCCGCCTACTCGTTGAGCAGTGTTGTATTGCAAAGAGTTACATCCGTGCAAGGTCTTGGTGTACTGTTTGACCATTCAATGAGCTTTGCCCCACACATTACAAACCTTTGCTTGTCTGTTGCATCTAAAACACTGGAATTCCTCATCCGTTCCTGTAAATCTTTCCAGAATACTCAATTACTGAGAATATTATACTTTAGTTTTGTTGTGAGCAAGTGGGAGTATGCCTCTCAAGCGTGGTCTTCCCACTACGTCTTTATCCCCCTTTAAGGAGGATGGAGCATATCCCCAGCGTGGAATTGATTACATGTCTTTATTGGAGAGACATTCAATGACTTCCTTAACTTCCTTAATCGTCGTGACTGCCACGGCGCACATTTTATATGGAAGTTGGTTCATGAAGTCATCGATAACCCTTTTCTTCTTTCCTTTTTAAATTTCCGCATTTCCAGACCTTCCTCTCGCCCTGCTTCCTCCTTTGCTTTGCCCTTTTCTAGGACCAATTTGTTACAAGCCTCGCCACTGGTCATAATGTGCCGCTCAGCTGTAATTAATTAAATTTCCTCTGTATTTTCCTTTGTATATATGTACTTTCTAAATATTCTTGTCCTGTAACTGGCAATCTATTGGACAATAAACCATTATTATTATTATTATTATTATAACAAATTTTCTAGTAAAATTAGATGTTGGTAATAAAGGCTCTACTCCGATAAGTCATTGAATAGTGCTCCTAAAGCTATCGGACTGAAATTAAAGCAAATGAATACTTCTGTCACACATACTGTAAATACCAAAAATTAGCTTAATCGTTTATTCAATGAATATAAATATTAATATACTCTATTGCTGCAATCCTGTATAATGGCTTGGATTATGCAGATAATAGTGTTATTGTCTGGAATATTATCTGGGGGGTTATTCTTGAATGTATGTGATACTTGCCGTCCATTTTCGATGTCGCACACTTTGAACAACATGCATCTAGAAATTGGTATTCTTGAATTCCATACGATTCGACATTTAAATATATCGTGTGGTCTTACGTGACAATATCGCAAAATGCAAGCATACCACTCGGAGATATAGGAAAATATTATTGTTATGGTGAATGAAGAATTATTTGCTTTGATTTTTCTGGCTTTAGAAACAACGAAATACGTTATCGTCGAAAGGATCTGTTAAAATTGATACTCACCCGTTTATTTTTTAAATGTTTTATTTCTTCATTTTCTGACACTCTGATTTTTTTTAAGATAATATTTTGTGATAGTCATTGCTATCTTTTGTTCATAACAAACACATCATATTTAAATTGAATAATACCTTTACAGCTATTTAGTTCATTAATTTTTTGTTGTTTTGATGAGCCTAATAAATTGATTGTCTGTGTGTCTGTGCTTGCCCCAACATTTTTTTTTATACGTTCACCGTTATTTGTTGCTGTAAATTGCAAAATTTCATAAAAAATTTTATGTTTGCGTTATTGATACGAATTACAAGGCGAACGGTTGTCAGCTAACTTTGTACCTTAAAAAGTATGCGAAACGTCTGTTGCATCATGTATTCCACACACTAAAATATTACATTATAGAAGGCACAATGAAAATTTGAAGAGTTATTATCAAAAATTATCAGTGCTATTGGACACTTATATTAACAATTAATAGCACGAATGTTAAAAATAATAATACAAGTAGGTATATACAGTTTCTTTACTATACGAGTTAATAAACATTATTAACAGAAACTTATTACATAAATATTTAGCGATTAAATTTTATTTGTGGAATTATGGCTCAATTGAAACAAAATTTCTTATTTTAAACAACGTTTCCACATTTATTGTCTTTTTCAAGTTTCCAACCCCTCAACTACAATGTTCAATGAAGCTACTATTAATATTACATCATGTGAAGATAAATGATAAGTAAGACTAACGTAATTAAATATTTGTATTTGTTTATTTCCTTTTTTTCACAACATAAGTTGTTTGTCGAACACATATAAACATTTTAAAAACTATTTGAGAGATGACAATTTACAAATTTACAAACTAACATATATGTGAAATAAACAATTTAAACATTTAAACTATTGAAGAGCATGTATTTTATATTCTCGGGTAAAGGTAGAGCATATAATTTTTTGTTAACAGTGATATTTTTGTACATGTTAAAAATATACTTGTAGATCAATAATAATATACAATGTAATGTAAAAATTAAATTAAGTCTTAAAACAAATATGAATAAATTTTTGATAAGTTATTTGTGTCTGTTCTTTAAAATTTTTGTATCTTTAAAATTAAAACGATGCTTATTGTCTATTTCATATTTTTTTAAAGCTGCAATATAGTTTGATGATTTATAGTGTTGCATTCTCTGTTTTAGGTATTGTTTTGTTTGTTCTATGCACACTCCTTCACAATTAGAACATGGGATGGAATAAACTAACAATAAGTGAGATTTTTCTTCAAATTGTGTTTTTGATTTTAATTTTGTGAAACAACATTTTAAATTATTACTGTTTTTATGTGCTATAGTAATATTAAATGGTTTTAATATAGAGTTAATTTTTTCTGATAAATTCTTAACGTAGGGAATAGCAATAAATTTTGTGTTATTATTTGACTTAACTTTTTTAGTTATTTTAGTATCATTGTATAATTTGTGTAAAGGTTGCTTAAATATTTTATTAATAAATAAATGAGGGTAACCATTGTTTAGTAAAATGTTTTGGATGTTTTTTAAAATTTCTGGTCCGTATTCTGGGCTTGATAGTTCTAGGCCTCTGTCAATTAATGCTGTAACATTTTTTTTATAGTTAATTGGTAAAATGGAAGCGCAATGTAACTATCTCTTTGATGATATTGTCTTATTGTACCAAGTTGTGAGTAATTTGTCTTCATTTTTTATAATTGTAATATCTAAATAATTAAGTTTGTTATTTTTTTCTGTTTCTAAAGTGAATTGGATTTGTTTGTGATACACGTTGAATTGAACTAATGCGTAATTAATTTTCTTCTTGGGTAATATTAGTAGACAAATTTTTAACATGTACAAAAATATCACTGTTAACAAAAAATTATTTGCTCTACCTTTACCGATGGAAAAATGTAAAAATTTGTAAAGTGTCATCTCTCAAACAGTTTTTAAAATGTTTATATGTGTTCGACAAATAACTTATGCTGTGAAAAAAAAGGAAGTAAACAGAAACAAATATTTAATTACGTAAGCCTTACTTATCATTTACCTTCACATGTTGTAATATTAATAGTAGATCCATTGAACATTGTAGTTGAGGGGTTGGAAACTTGAAAAAGACAATAAATGTCGAAACGTTGTTTTAAATAAGAAATTTTGTTTCAATTGAGCCATAATTCTACAAATAAAATTTAAACACTGAATAAAAATATTGGCTACTATATAAATATTCAAGAAATTATGCAAATATTTTCAGCCGTAATATAAAATATGACTGTCCCTATATAAGCTATAAAATATATTAAAGCATAATATATTTATTTTAGGGAGTACAATCTATTTCTCTCAGTGTAAAATATCTAAAAATACATCAGCGTATAAAATTTACTGAACAGTGGAGATTTCACCTTATAGATTTACCTGTAAAAACCATATCGGTAGTTCTAATACACGCTTATTTTCTTATAACGCGATCTACTTTCGATTTCTACTATACCTATAATATGTAAATACGATCCATCAATACATCTAACAGTCTTCCTTCCGAACACATTCACAACGGATACCCCTTAACGATATTTCCATGTTCGTACTCTATCATTATTCACATCCAGAGCACACGTGTCCCTCGCTACCGAAAACACACGTTTCTCCGATTCTTAAAAGCCTAATAACCCACTCCCCTCCAACTAAAGATGCTCCTTTCCAACCGATAGAGCAGGCAATCGTCGATCGGTACGACGGATAGTCCGTGCACCTGTTCCAGTGTTCGATTCCCTATATTGATGACCGGTGACATTTCCGGTCCAACAGAAAACGAAAAACCGACGGTATTTCCGTTAAAGACAGTTTAATTCCTTTATTTCGTTCGATTACTGAGCCACGCACAACTGTCTCAATAAACGTTCTGTTTATTGTTTTTTTTTAATACAATTTCGTTTTATTCTATACAAAATAGTTGTGTTTGAAGGTCTTACGTTAGTAACGTTAAATGATAGAGAACAACTGTTTATTTGATATATATTTCTAATTACTTAATAATGATGGGTTTCTGGGAAGAAATCAGCCATTTGATAAGTTTTGTTAGCAATTCGCAGTAGCTAATCAATATTAAATGGAACTGCTACTTCTTGCAGTAGTTTTCTGATATTTTCTACTACACTAAAGGCGATATTGCCTTTCGCTACGTAGTGAATATAAGGCTAGATTTATATCAGTATACAATGTAAATGTTTTGCCTCAAGAATTGTGTCTTTGTATTTGACCTAGATAAAATTAAATAGCAACTGAAAGCAATAGTAGCAGGGTGTAGCTGATTACAGATTACAGATTAAGAAGTAGGGCCGTACCGTAGGTAAGTGCAAAATTGTTAAATAAGGCTTCCTAATACTCTTAGAATAAATATTCCGGGTATCAGAATTTTATATCATCAATATATCAATGCAAAATTTGCTTCTTCTTTTATTAAAATTGTAGAAGCGATCAAATAAATAAAAAATCTAATTTATTTATAAAAGTAGTGTGTAATTCAAATTAACAAGATGTTATTACAACATTGTATGTAGATTGCATATATTTTTGTTTGTTATATTTAATTTCAAGAAAATTATTCCTGAAGCAGCGAATACTATTAAAGTTAGATTCGCAAAACAATCACAATGTTTGAAAATACACTGTTAAAAATTTTAACACTTTTTTGACTAATTTAATAGTCAGGAGAGGTCCACACTGTTTTCGTGTTATTTTGTCGAGAACTATAGAAGTTTAAATTTGACGAACAAAGATAGTCAAGTATTGTCTATTGCTAAGGGGGTTATTTTGTCCAACTAACACGTGGAATTATGATATATTTCTAGTCACATTTTATTTGATCTAGACTAGACAAATTTACTAGGTGTTTAACTAAATGAATGCGATCTATTGGATGATTTAACACCGTTTTCTAAACACAACGTCTTTTTAATATGCAGCTCCTATTTCTTAGTGCTATAATATTCTCTCTTTAAGAAGTTTTCTCAATTATAAATATGCAGAACCACTCATTCAAAAGTTTTGGTTTCAACTAACCCTGCCACTTTTAAAATGATTTTTTGAGAACCATTATAAAATTAAGTGAATGTTTATGCTATTTGATTCAAATCTGAACTAATTACGTAAATAGTTGTTCCCAATACATCTTTAAGATGTTGAAATTTTTTATGACCACTGGAATTAACGTTTAATAACAACAGGTTACACTTTGCAGGTCAGTCACATTTGGTGGTTTGTTTGGATATGTTAATACGCAGAAACAAACTCGAAAACAGATACACGTGCAATGCAGGTGGTGCGTATAATGCAATACTGTATTAGATTAGGTGGGGTTTCTATCCGAGGGAAAAATTCTGATTGGTTGATGCTTCTGAATGTCTAGAGAAAATAATAAATCCTCATATCTGAACAAAGAATTCACACCAAATTCTAGTAATTTCTGTTCTACTAAACACATGTAGTCAATTCGTCTGGCAAAGTTTGTAAAAATCAACACTAAAATATTTGACTAGCGCAAAATTAACGCCAACACCGTAATATTTTCAACAGTGTATGTTAGTTAATTTATTAAATAAATAAAATATCGTTAAAGCATGTCCATAAAAAAAAAATCAAAAGGTCTTTAATTTTATTGGTCTGTGGAATATACAACTCTTTTAATAAAATTGTTTTATTTTTAAAACTCGTTTAATTTTTTTAGAAAATATTGGGTGGAACCGCTTTTGATATGATCTTGAATCTGTAATAATGTTCTTTGGTTACAACTCTATTAAAAAAATGTTTCTATAAAGGTTTTATAGAATTCAATGTCCCATATAGCTTAAAAAATATTTTTGAATGTACAAGTTGTTATTTACCCGCTGCAAGGTTGGCGGTCCAGCTTGTATTTGCAATTGTTTTACGTATTCATACATTAAATACCATACATACACACTTATTTTGATACAACTGTGCAACTAAAATCTGTGTAATTATATACAGGCGTCCGCTATAGCATAAGTTTAATTTTAGCCCAAGATAACTTGATTTTTTTTAAGTACCCTTTATTTTTGCTTGTTAAATTAACAGTGGTCAGCACTGATAGATCATCATCCAGTACACCATATACATTATAGTGGTCAGCACTGTGATGTATGTTCACTACATGATATTTGGTCTTAATCCCCATGTCTTTCCACGAGCTCTTTTAGCGAGCATAAGTGTTGTCTCCGATATGGTTTTAATTCTCTAAACCTATCAATTCCAAGTAAAGTTCAAAGCATACGTCAGTATCAGTTCATTAAATAGAAAGTTAATAACAATATCTTTGAAAATCGAAAGAAATTTAATGTCATTCGCCTATGATTAGCATGAATAATGCTACCTATCTTTATAGCATGACAATTGTTTCACCATAAAGATCATCAAAACTGACCAAAAACAGTTTGATTTATGTAATACGTTTTTGCGATTTACATAAAGGAATTTACCTATAAAAGAAAGCTAACTACAAGGAAAAATAGGAAGAATAGAGTCAGAGACCTGCACAGATTAATACAGGGTACTAGGATATTGGAATGGGTGATCTAATTTAATGGGTGAAAGAAATAGGAGACTAAATACAAAAAAAAAATATAAATAAATATATTTTCCACAGACTTCGAGTCAAGCGGCTTCCACAAAATGAAGTGCTTACCAATAAGCGGCTTTATTGAATTATATAGCGTTTTTATCTGAACTGACCTGAAAATTAATGGACAATTGATGGGATTTATTCGAAATTAATATGTAATTATTTATAAAATCTTATATGAGGCACCATAAATGTTTAATTTGAATTGAAAGGGCTTTGCATAAGGGTTTAGTATAAGTAAAAGTGCAGGGTGGCATTAAAAAATAAAACAGGTTACTATAGTCAAGCAAAAGTTTAGAAATATAATACACAGCTATATATCATTATATCGATTTTACGCTTGTCTAACTAAAAACTTGAAGGCGGGCAATTTTTTATTTATTATAAATAGATTGATAGTTTACATAAAGTCATATTGCTTTCTTGATATAATTTTGAAGAAAAGGAATAATATATAGGGTGCTTTATTTAAAATAATGGAGTAGATATGCATTTATCTACTTCAGAAATACTCTGTATTGTGGAAAATGCTCTTAGGTTAAACAGCATTAAATTCCATTTCCATTTCCAAATTTTTGTACAAAATACTTTCCCTAAAAATAAAAAATAGAGCTGTAATGAAATTCTAGGCCCAAGTGGGATACCCTGCATTGTTATAGTTCCTTGTGGAGCGTATCAGACATAATGCAGACTCTAATTTGAATTTTGACAAATGCAAACATTGTGCCGACTTATGGTGGCGACGCCACTGAATTCAAACACCCTTATAACTGACATAACAGACTCATCCGACAATTCCAACGCCCAAAACGGATATGATGTAATATGTATATGACTTTTCCCTTACCGTCCACGATCAGTGCTTCCTTTGACTGCAGACCACTGTCGTCAATGTTTGAACTGGTGCAGAGAACTTCAGCACTAGGAGGCAGAATGGCATAACGTCGTCTTTAACGATGAATCGCGATTCTGTCTAGGTATGCACGATGGCCATAGAAAGGTTTAGGGTCGGCGTGGAGAACGACGTAATATTGGGTTTGCTGTTGAAAGGCATGTACACAGGACTGTTGGAGTAATGGGTTTGGGGGGCTATTGCCCATAATAGCCCAGCACCACTTCTCTTTATTCAAGATAATATGACAGCTGCGCGTTATGTTGATGGTATCCTACAAACCACTATTATCTTGTCTCTATGACCATCCACATGTTCTTTTTCAGCAAGACAACACACGTCCCCATATTACTCGTGAACTATGAACTTTCTTCAAGAAACCCATTGAACCATTGAAATACTTATACGGCCTTGTTGACTATGACAATGTAATATTATCGATATTAAAATTATTTATAATTATATACAGATAAAGCCATGTTGACGCATATATTCAGAGATCCAGGGTACTGCACCATCTGTTAGTGAATAAATTCGACCTGAAGAACTCGAATATCCGACTCTATGGAACGCTAAATACGTTAACAGTTCAATATTTAGAGCGAATCTCATTCCGGTCATTATGAATACGACGCGACGCGACGTATGCGTATATCTTAGCGTTTAGGCATTAAGTTTCGAATGCGTTACTTAACTTAGCGACGAGATGAATTTTTACGTTGTCGAGCTAATTTGAACGGAGTAGGTAATGATGTTCCGCGATGTACGGCATCATCGTTAGATATCTAGTCGATTTATTACAACGGCCGCTCGGATGTCGCATTGCCGGGTTGGGGAATATTAATAGAAAATAATGCCAGTTCCAGTTTGTGTCGGCCGTCGCTCGGTGCATTCCAGAGTAATCTCGTAAAGAAGGAAACCGTATTAAGGTATTCGAAGGAATAGGCATTTATTTAATTTTTAACAATGAAATGGCGTTTAGTTCTGTTTAAAGTTGTAAATTGTGAGAAGTAAGCAATGAAGAAAAACCAAACAGGGTTTTAAAAAAGCTCATTTGCTAAAATTTCTGTTTGTAAATGAAACCGTAGTAAAAACATGCTTTGAAAAGCTGGTCCACACTAATATAGCAAAAGGGATCTAGGCTACTCTAGTTTCTGTACACTGAGAAAAATGGGCTAAGTAAAGTGTTTACTTGTTAAAAAAGTATTTACAATAGATAAAGTGTTACTTGGAACTATTTCGTTAATTAATACCTGCAACTAAACCCAGTTTCCTGAATGCAAGTTGTTACTGTAAATAGTGCTTTTATTAACGGCTATTACACAGCGTACCAGACTAATTTGTGGTATGTAAAGTATTACTTATGACTACTGGTACTGTATCTAACTATAGCACATGGTTAGTAGAAGTAACAACAATGCTGATCGCTATTAAACTCTTGTATTTTCTTAAATAGGTAACAACTTGCCACAACTATGATTATTTAAGTTTTGCTGCCACCTCGTGATTGTTTTACTATTCCTGATTGGCTAATGCGGCGGAGTAATAAAATAGTCCTCGAGGCAGCTACGTGCGCAAGCGCGGGCTAGCGTCAAGTAAGAGTTACGGCCGTGGGAAAAGGCCAGTTGGAACGCAAATATATTAAAAATACTGGTTGGGTTAACTCAAGGCCCCATCCGTATAAAGAATCCCAGCGAAAGAAGAAGTACCGAGCCTATAAGCAATCGAATGTTTCAAGATTGCAGTTTTAAACCACGTGGTGGGATATTTGAATTCCCCCATCATTGTGATGATATCTGCGCCCGCTGGTGAAGTTAAAGTGTAGATGCTGTCGCTAGTGCTCCGACAGTCCAAGTGCCATCTGCAGTTGGGGATACCGCGACGAAGAAGCCGTTTTCGAGGCGATCACCGGACATAACCGCCAGGTACGCCGACAGAGGATCAACCCGCCGAGACAACGCCCAGCGCAAAGAACCAACAGAAACCGCAAGTTTACCTGCCTAGGTATATTATTTCTTTGTTTGTTATTAGTTGCAACTTCGAAGCCATATTTCTCTTTGTCCTTTGTTTAGATTTAAATAATTTCAATAACTAAATAACGTTTCAAGGGGGCCCCATTTACCTTATCTTTTATTATTGCTTTGTTCATTTTTTTTCATTATTAAGGAATATATTTTATGAGTCATTACGTTGTAAATTGTTTAAAAAAAACTGTTGTTAAAGTGAAACCAATATCTTTCATTCATATCAGGTAGTCACTGTGTTTGTCCTATACAAAATAAACCTATTACTAATTATTATTGCTCCTTTTTATTTAAATTTATATTAAATATTCACTAAACTCCCTCGTTTCCTACACTACCTATAAGTTGAACAACAAATTTAAGGTAAGTATATTGTATATTCTATAGCAAACGATTACCCTCTATATATCAGGTATTTAGTGAACGTGCATTAATGATACTGTTTCCTTATCACAAGTAATCCAAATAGCTTGCATTAATTGAGGTTAGTAATGAAGGTGTGATAGCCATTATAAAATAGTTCACTCATAGCAATACATCTACTTGACATGAGCAAATCTTTTACTTACCGTAACTGCATATATTCTTTGGTTTACTACTTCAGACTAATTATCATAAGTAACTTCATAAGTTACCGGTATGAAACAGACCGTAAGTAACTTAGATTGCTTGTTGTTAGTATCAGTGTTTAGGATCCCTTTTTTACTAGTGCTAAGTAATTGGTGCTTTTGTTCCCTATCCATCTGAACTTTTTACTTACGATAATTGTATTTTTATTTATGATTATTAAATTTTTTTCTCATTGTAAAGACGGAATGGGACGTTTCAGCGCCGCCGTTTCATCGCCGCCGTTTCAGCGCCGCCGATTCAGCGCCAGGACATTTCAGCGCCGGCCGATTCAGCGCCGGGACATTTCAGCGCCGGCCGATTCAGCGCTGCATTATCGAATGGTTAAACTATATATAACTTAATGATTCATAACTTAATGATCTTAACCAAATCGTTCATTCTTATGAAGAATTTCTGTACCACGTATATTTGGTTGCATGGGAGGTTTCAATGTTTTGCCGCCACATGCAATACCAATTGAATTTGATTTGAACGTATGATACACAGATTTTTTAAATATTTGAAATTTTTTTCTTAACATTGGAAGGGATAAGATGGGAGAGGAAATGATTTTTTTAAATGTTTTTTTTCTTTTTTTCGAAATATCATTTTTTTAACATTGGATGGGGTGACAGAGGAGGGTAATGATTTTTTAAATGGTATTTTTTTCTTTTTTTCGACACATTGAAAGACAGGATGGATTGGAAATGTTCCAAATCATATTTTTTTTAACATTGGAAGGAGGAAAGGGGGAGCGGAGGATATTTCTTTCAATGATAGTTTTTTCTTGTTTTTTTAAACATCGGGAGACGAGGCTTTAAAAATGTTTCAAATATTTTTTTTTGGAAGGGATGCGAAGGGGGGATTAGTTTTTTAAATATTTTTTCTCTTTTTTTTAGAAACATCGGGAGAGAGGATGCATTAAAAATGTTTCAAAACATTTTTTTTAACATTAGAAGGGGCAAAAGGACAGGGGAATGTTTTTCTAAATCATATTTTTTTTTCGAAACAGAAAGAGAAGACGGATCGGAAATGTTTCGAATCATATATATTTTTTTTAATATTGGAAGGGGGAAAGGGAGGGAGTAGAATGCTTTTTTGATGATATTTTTTTTCCCTTTTAAATCAATTTTTTTATTATTAGAAAGGTGGAGGGGGAAGGGTAAGTATTAGTTTTTTAAATGTTTTTCTTTTTTTAGGACGCGTTAAAAATATTTCAAATCATAAACATTGTCGTTAAAAAGCTAATGCCCCTCCCCTCGACCTCTTCTAATATTAAAAAAAATATTTGAAACATTTATAGTGCATTTTTTTTTCCGATGTTTCAAAAACAAAGAAAAAAAATATTTAGAAAACTAATTCCTTCCCCCTCTCACCCCGTCCAATGTTAAAAAAAATATGATTTGAAACATGTTTAATGTATCCTCTACGAATGTTTAAAAAAAAAGCAAAAAAAAATATAAAAGAATTGCCCTCCCTCCTCCTTCCAATGTTAAGAAAAATATGATTTGAAGCAAGAAAGAAAATTATCATTTAAACCAGTCACTCCCCTCCCCCTCTCACCCCTACCAACACTAAAAAAAAATACGATGACATTTTTAATGTGTTCTCTCCCCCGATGTTCAAAAAAAATCTCTGCATCATACGTTTAATTTTTTTTACTTATTACTATTATTTCGATGCGATTTAGAGATAATATTCTTCCGAAAACTATACCACCACTTCTTTGCAAAAGTACTGCATGGTGTTAGTAACAAGTTCTTATTAATTTGTGGTGGTACATATTCACGTCATAAAAAACTTCAACCAACGAGTTTCGAAGAAAATCTTTTTCTGGAGAAAAAAGTGCCACCATGTTAATCCATCCTGTCTTTCAACGTGTCGAAAAAAAGAAAAAAAATATCATTTAAAAAATCATTACCCTCCCCTGTCACCCCATCCAATGTCAAAAAAAATGATATTTCGAGAAAAAGAAAAAAATCATTCCCTCGCCCATATTACCCCTTCCAATGTTAAAAAAAATTCACACATTTTAAAAATCTGTGTATCATACGTTCAAATCAAATTTAACTGGTATTGCATCTGGCGTCAAAACTTTCCGGCGTCGAAACGGTCGCGTCAAAACGTCCTAGAACCTTGACCGAGGAAAAACACCAGATAAAATAAACTTTTCTCTTATTGAAAGAGAATCCCAGAAAAAAGGATGGTATCAATCACAATAAATTCGAAAAATGTTACATATGTAGTTTGCAACCAATACACATCATCAAGTTATCCAAAGTTTAACCATTCAATAACGCGGCGCTGAAATGTCCCGGCGCTGAAACGTCTGGTGATGAAACGACGGCGCTGAAACGTACTAGACCCCTGTAAAGAGTGGATCAATTTATAATAAATTTATATAGCAGGCAATAAAATTGTTGTGTATGACACGTATGATAAGCATATCCAAGAAGATTGAATTCTTCCTTATGGAGGAAAAATACAACTTTCCTCCCTGCTGGGAAAAATACCTTTTATATGTCCCGTAATTATTATTATTATTATTATTTTATATTTCATATAATTTTTTTTAAAACGTGTCTTTTAACGTCAAACAAACATTAACAGCTGGCGGTGTCTACTGCTGGTAGACGAAAACAAATATCTAATGTCTAATATCTTTTCATTTATTTTATTGAGTACATGTTACAATATATCCCGAAAAAAAGGTGTTGGTGAAAAACATTTTTCTTTACTACCAAGCTACGCGGACACCTTCTTCTCTTGCTGTACCAAACAAACAACTAATACTACCCTCATTGCAGTGTATATGCATATATTTTACGTGGACGGGTCACGTGCACACACTCACAGTCGCATCACCGGCAGCCAGCAAACGCCAAATACCCGAAAACGTTACAATAGACAGAAGCGGCGACTTTCCAAATTTACGATCTTAATGTAATTCTCAATTAGTGCCGTAATAGCTCTCCGCTGCGCGGCCCTGCGAGCGCCGCCAGCGCCCATCGCTGTCCGTGGTAGTGGTAGTCGTGTGCTCGCTCGAGCCCCCCCTCGAACGGGGCGACACGACGCCCGCACTAAATGAACTATCGCAGGCGGCCGGGGAATTTAGTTTTGTGACCGAGACGGTTGTCAAGGCTGACGATTTATCGGGACCACGCTCTGAGTTATCGCCGATGGCGGCGTGAATTATCGGAGGTGGGGTACTACAGGGGGGCCCTCTCGACCTCTTTCGGTGGAGGGAAGCAGCCTTGATCGCTGAAACGGGCTATAGGACGATCCTGGAACGGGGTAGCAGCGTGGCGAATAAACAGCCTGGTGTCGGTCGGTTGTTTGTCCGACCCGGAGACCTCGAGCGAGAAGAAGAACTGTTTACTGCTCGCCATGTAACGCAGGCGACGGTGTGACAATATCGTGAGTCACTGAGCGGCTGACGAGATGGAGTGCTTCGTGTGGTGACCCTTTGGTCGGGTGAAATCTAAGAAGTTTTGAGTATACGAGGTCCAGTCGGATTTCTATGGGTGGAAGTTGAAGATTAGCAACCGAAGTTGTGAAAACTTACGTATGATTACGGTGCAATAATGGCTTGTGAAGGGATTAGTTTGATTAATTGGTCTATATGGCGAAAATTGAATTTTAAGAGTCGGCGAATTTATGTAAACTAGTAAATTTTTTTCTAGTTTTTTGAAGTCAGAGTGGACACCTACAGCCCAAGCACTTGAGCTACGTGCTCATTATACCGTCCCTATTGAATCTCTTACTTTCACTCGAGCAGCTTGGTGTTCTCTATAAAGCCTAGTATCTTACCCAGTGGAAACTTGAGAATCCCAGAAGGCTCCAATACATCCTTCCCGAAATATTTCTGTCTGAGTACTTTGAATTCCTCACATGTGCAGATTACAGTCAGTTTGTTGTATAGATGCTTTTTCAGGGGACTTTTAGCTTTAACTAACAGCTTCTTGCGGGTTTCGCCGTGTGTCAAAACTTTCGCTCGACGTTTCGCTGTTCATACTGCTTCTTCAGGTTCAGTTATCCTGAAGAAGCTGTCAGTATGAACAGCGAAACGTCGAGCGAAAGTTTTGACACACGGCGAAACCAGCAAGAAGCTGTTAGTTATAGTTACACCGGCCGTGAAAGCCTACGCAGTGACTTTTAGCTTCTTTCTCGCTGCGTCTGAATAGGTTATCAGAGAATTTAGCATCCCCATTTCCTATTAGCTCTTTAGTATGGAGCTGATTTTCAGTCGACCTCCATTTTCTTGTATTTTCTTTATCTAACCAGCTCCAAATCTCCCTTTTAGCAAAGTTCTTGGTAATGGGAGCTATGAAGTGTCTTTTAGAGCGTCCCTTGGCTAGCTCGTCGGCTATTATATTGCCCTTTATATCCTCATATTCCGGCACCCAAATCAGAGACATCAGCGTCAGTGTATTGAAGGATTGTATTTCTTAGGCCCATAGCTGTGTAATTGATTGTCACTGCTCCCTGCTTCTCGCCTTATTTCTCCACTTTGTTGTGTGCTTGTCTTTTATATTTCCAACAATGGCTTCCCTCCATTTTCTGCTTTGTCTCTCTTTCTTCCTTTAGCCTTCCGGTTCTCTCCATCTTATTGTTTTTACTATCGTTTCTTCTTCTATTTTTTCCAAGTGACCGATCCACTGTAATCGCTTATTCTTGACCACTTGACTGATCATGGGTTCAACAAATAAGTCATAGACTTACTCATCCGTCTCTTCCATCTTATGTACCTATTTCTAGTAAGTACCTACTAATAATATATATTTTTACAGCCTTTAGTTTGGTGGTCTCGGAGTTGTTGTTGTTGTTCGGGAGCGCTAAACCTAGCAAACCTGCTTTTTTTTACGAATTCCAATCGTTTTTATGTCTTTATGACTCTCTGATGCAATTCAAAGATCGATTGGGTGCGGTTTGAAACAACGAAATCATCTTTTTCCAAAATATTCGCGGCTTTTTTTCAATGAACTTTTGTTTTGGATAGCAGTTAACTAGATAAGATGGTTTTGACACTTTTTTCATTAATTTTTAATATGACATACGTCACGGTAGTTATACCCTGACCACTGTGCAGCAGCAAACTGCTATAATTGAACCTAGCGAAATACAGAGGCTTGCGTGATTAGGAATAACAGGAGAAATGAGAATACTCTTACAGCAACAATGGAATGCCTTCTAGATCACCCTCCTCTCTATTTGGTGATAATGGGCGAGGCAACAATGGAGCACCTCCTATTGACCTATTCACCTATTTATTAATCTATTGTTGAACATGTGGAAGGCAAATTTTGACAATGAGATTAGACCACATGGTTTCGACATATCTACAGAAATTTCGAGGTGGAAATCACGGAATGGATAAGCTGAAAGTAATCCAATTACAGAAGCAGGTTCGGAGAATTGATATGATTTATGGATGGATTAAAAACCGATAACCTAGAGGTGGAATCCACAACGAGGTGAGATATACAAAGATCACGTTTCTACTAGGAAAATATGTCTTTCTAGCAGTGGCATACGCAATATTGCATTGCGCAACGGAAATCAAACAGAAGGCTTATAAAAATAAACGGATCTATATTGCGACAGACAGCCAGGCGATACTGAGGGCACTAGTGAGCAAGGTGCAATCAAGACCGGTTTGGGAATGTATTCGAAAACTGAATAGCCTGACAGCAACCAGGCAAAAAAAGAAGTCTGAAGTTACTGCAGCTCACTAAGAATAATCTTCGCATCATAATAGGTCTCCTAACAGGACATTATACACTGGAAAAACACCTACAGAAATTAGTGATGAGCACTAGAGATAGCAAGTGCAGACTATGTGATGGGATGACAGAACACGCTTACCACATTCTATGTGAGTGCGAGGTTCTGGAGGCAAGAAGACAGGTAATTTTTGGCCAAGCCAGGAATGAATCTAGAGTATTACTGCGATTAATCAGCCAGAGATCTGTACAGCATACACAACATACGGAGATCGCTGGATTGGTCGAGGTGGGCCATACACATGGCCTGCTGGGTCTCCAGACTTAAACCCCCTAGATTATTTCTTTTGGGGATTTCTGAAGTCAATAGTTTACGCTACTCCAGTGGAGAATTTGGACGATTTGCGAAATCGGATAATTGCTGCGTGTAATTCAATTAGAAACGACCCTGGTGTTTTTGAAAGAGGCTGGAGGAAGCCATTTCGAAGATTTATTGTAGATTGAGCAACTTTACATGTACTTTTTGACAATAAAATGTTGTTACTGTTGCAAATCTTGTTCGTCCTGTATCTTCGAAACAAAGGGTTTTTTAAAAAATCTTCATAGGACAAAATATTCTTAGAATAGGCCCAAGGAATAACACCCTGTATATACTTTTTGCGAGAAACAGTTTATGCACAACCTATGCTTCAATACTGATGTATGTACATAAATGGAGCAATCATATGGACGTTAGTGAATGCAGGTTCCTTTGGTGTTTGCTATATTTTAACGATAAAATAACCCCTTTTCAAATACTGGATGTCATTGCATTTTTAAAAATTAATTTGAGACAATTCGTGTTACCCAAAACAAATCTGATTTGAACCATTCAATCCGAGAAGAGCTGTGGTATAATATAATAATAAGGAAAACGTGTTCGAAAGTCAATCAATCAAATCCATTTTATTTAGAATCATTCTTTATTTGAATTCACTTACTGTTGGCATGACAGTAGTACCCCATTTAATTTGAATCAGTAATAATGTTGCCAATATTATACAGTTTAGGTTTATTTAGTTTTTGCTGGTAGTACAGCAAACTTCTTGGCTTTTGCAATTTTTTTTTTATAATAACTATTCTATCAGGAGAAATTATTAAAATCTTAGAGGAAATAAAATGAAACAGTTGAACTTTTTATTTATTTTTATTTAGAGTAACAATGCTAAAAACGGTATTATGCTATTGTTTTTTTTTCCCGCGAATGCAGATTTTGGCCCAGATGTTCCGGAATGTCCACTTCAGTTGCTAAACCTGTAACAAAAGAAAAACGTTATTGCATACAAATTCCATAAATTATGTCGTTATAACACTACAGTTATGACAAAATACATTTTTTAATGTTAAGTAATATTTATTCATTTCAATTATAATAATTATTTAGTTAGAAAACACATCGCGTCGGAAATTCAAAACGCACGAAGTAAACTTATAGAATGACCTTCGTAACTACAACAGCAACCCGTTGTTGCACTTTCTCGTACCCTACACAACTCAGCTTAGTTTGTGGCAGTCGTATACGCGCTGGAACAACCTCTTACAGCACTTAACAAGACACATTGCGGATACTGTGGTCCTTAATTCTCACCACCGAATTGATGGTTATTGCCATTGTATGGATGTTATTGTCACATCGGCAGTGTAGCCAATAATTCGAGGACTTACGATATACGATTTGATAATACAACAAGCAAACGAATTGTTCGTATTCTTCAAGATGCCTCAAGTGTTGGAAAGGTGCTTAATTTAGATTTTAATGCAGTAGCTGAAATCCTTCTTGAAAGAAGGCGGTTGTGTTTCTTTTCTATATCAATTAAGGAAAGTGTTTAAATCTATTATTTGCTTTTTTCGCATCATTTTTTTTTTACAAGAATATCGACATGATGTTTCTTTTCAAAACAATCTATACCTTAACTATTTTGATATTTTCTATCCAGATTATTTAATTGATGTTTGATAAAGATTCGTGCATATTTGCGACACATTTTTCCAAAACGCCATCACATCAATTAAATTTAAAGTAAAAACTGTTTGAATTAGCAAATGTAATTTCATAAAGACATTAATTTCTTCTCTATAAGCTTGGTGTTTTCAAACAAGCTTAAAATGTGCTGATTTAAACTAAGATCGTTTGGATGAATGCAAAAAAAAATGAAAACTATACTTTTTGTTGTGCCAACATTCTCATTTTTCTCCGTGTAAACAATGCTGACAAATCTTAGAATATCATACGAAAATCACGTGCAGCGGCATAGAGGAAAGCTATAAGGTGGGCACCGTCATCACATCGTACCGTAAATTCTGGGGTGCTACGCGATGGAACGTATGCTAGAAGTACCCTTGTCTAGGCGCTGAGACAATTGTAGTGCATCACTGAACCGCTCAACCCACTCTACATCAAGTAGGCCTTAATGAGTACAGCCCGCGGCGTTTTTGAATATAGAAGTATTATTGAGGAAAATTATGAAATCTTCAGGCGTATCTGCTTTTCCGTATATTTTTTTTTCAAAGTGAAATCATTGACAAAAATTGATGAACCATTCAATCCATTATTGTTTCCACCAATTTTGGACTCTTATAGTCAACAACCCGAGCGCTCTATAAGATCCCCAAAGCCTATTTGATTTGATTCAATTTGATTTTATTTATTTCGTCCAATAAATACATACACGCATGATGGAAAGGTCATATAAAAACAATACACTGATTACAAGTATGACGTAAGATAATGACACAAATAAGTGTAAAAAATACATTTAAATAAATAAGTATAAAAATAAATACATAAACAATTATTGGAAACAGCTAAAAACTTAATACTATTGTAGGACAGCTAAAAAGTCAGCGATAGAGTATACGCGGTGGTGGAGCAATAATTGACGCAATCTAGTCTTGAATAGAAATTAAAAATCCGTAGCTCCACAGAAATGGGAGCTACTGGTAGATAATTTGTAATGTTATATATAATTTTTTTTGTGCACTAGAATAATCACCGACGATCTCAAAGCTTCAGGAAAGACTCCACAAGCAAAAGAAGAAATAAGTAGCTCTGTCATAGGTTGGGTCAAAACAGGAGCAACAACACGATGCAAACTGGACTGTACACCATCCGGACCAGCACTATGTGTATTTTAAAAATCTAGAGAAGTTAAAACTTCAGCCTCAGAAAATGGAAAAGCACAATTAGAAATCGCACTAGGAGAAACACTATTGGTTTACAAATCGATCTTCCAGTTATTTGTTCACTCCCACCGAAATGTTTATTTTACATTCTTATCTACTCGTTTGATCTGCTGCAAACAAAAAAAAAATTATTATAAATAATAATAATAATAATAATAATCATCGGTTATCGGGTTTGCGATTGGCAGTCAGCCGTACGAGCTAAAGGAAAATGCGAGATAGTATGCAGTCGCATTGTGTATAATTCACTGATGATTCACAACACGGTAAGTGTTTGTACACGTTTTATCATTCGATGCGTGGCCGCTGTGTCGAGTTTTTTTTGCCTAACTTTTTGTATTCAATATTTGTATATGCGAAATAAAATGGAGATAAAAGGACTAGGTTTAAAAGTTTAAAATATTGGTGCATAAATTTTGGATAGGATAGCAATGTTTGTGCGGTCATTTATTCTGGTTTTGTCTTTTCTTATATAACTAATTTTGTAAAATGCTTGGAGTGTAGAATTTTGTTTTGTTAGCTACGATTTTTACAGGTTATAATAATAAGCGATAATCATTGTTTTCAAGCATGGAAAGTTGCTTACGCAGACTCAAACTATTTTAGAATCCAAACTTACCGAACTAATCGCTTTAAGTGTGGACTGACTGTCAGAGAATATAGCGACGCTTTTACCTGGCTCAGTCCATCTTCCTATTTCTCGGACACAATGGTAAATTACCATTTGGTCATTGATTGGGTCAAAACAGGAGCAACAACACGATGCAAACTGGATCCATCCGAACCAGCACTATGTGTATTTTTCAATCTAGAGAACAAGTTATTTTTTGCCTTTTCAGGTTATAAGAATAACCGATAATGATTGTTTTCAAGCATGGAAACATTTAGGGCGCTTACGCAGATCCAAACGAAACTAATCGCTTTAAGTGTGTAAGACTGTTAGAGAATATAGCGACGCTTTTACTCGGCTTGGCCCATCTTTCTATTTCTCGGATACAATGGTAAAGTACAGCAACCTTCGTTTGGAAAATCATTGTGTTTTTGCTGAAGCTTACCGGAAAAGGGTTTAAGGCTTCCTGGTGTATGTTCCAGCTACGACGCCATAGAGTCATCTGCACCAGTTTGATTCCACTCTTACTGGAGTACCTGTCCCCCAGTTATCTGGTATTATAACCTGATATTTTCTATCCAGGTAGAATTTTTGAATCATGGGATCACATGGCATTCCTAAAAGGGGTGCCTCCTTGAGTTTATCTAATCATTTTTGATAGTCGTGCGATTTACTTATCGGTACTTGACTATGCATAAGTATATGTGTTATAGACCTGGTTGTTCCTTGAATGTAAATACATAGCAGTTGCAGGTTTAGAATTAGTTTCATTGCAGCAATAGGGGTCGATGGCCACTGAGCCTTTTGGCCGCTTCCACGGGCCGCACCTTTGGCCACCAGATTATAGCTATAGTACGTCATCATGGGTCTAATTATTCTTGTGTATAACCACAGAGTCATCTGCTAAGTCCCCAATTCCTTCCACACAGTCTCCTGCATCTACCTAGGGCGATAGTGGCTTTGTTAGGTGTATTATGGACCATATATGTCTTTGATCAAACCATACCTCAGGCCTCTTTTTGACATACAGATTTACCTAATCCTGTATAGTATGATTTTATTATAAATTCTTAAGCTTCTGTTTTGCAATTTCATTACAATCCGTGCGTGAAATCGCCCAAAATTATTTATTTTCTTCCTCAAATCCCACCGACCACAGGAATTCCATCTGGCATTAAGGTTCTTTATTTTAATGAAATAATTAAAATTGCATTATCTGGTCGAGTTCCAGATGTTTGCTTGATAAACTCATAGCAAGGGAAAGCTCATAGCAAAAATGAACCACTAAAAAGAAAGCTGAAGAACTACTGCAGTTCAGTAGGGATCAGGTCTCCTAACAGGCCACCTTAAGAAAATTGGAATGGACGCTGGAGATATCAATTGCAGACTGTGTACTGAAAGGACAGAGAACCCTTACCACATTATGTGTGAATGCGGGACTCTGGACGTAAGAAGACAGGCAGCTTTTGCCAAGCCAAAAATGAACCAAGTATTACTTCGATCAACCAGTCAGAGACCAGTACAGATTAGTGCAGGGCAGTGGGATCCTGGAATAGCTGGTATAATTTAATGGGTAAAAGTAATGGGAGACTGAATTCAAAAAGCCAAGATCCTGCAGTGTTTCCATATGAGACAGCTCCTACAACAACAACAAAAAAGGTTTATTTGAAGATATAATTTTATTATAGCTTCTGTTTTGCAATTTCACTACAATCCGTGCGTGAAATCGCCCAAAATTATTTTATACACCCTTTTATATTTTCGCAGCAATAATTTCTTCCTCAAATCCCACCGACCACAGGAATTCCATCTGCTTCGAGGACGCTGACCAAGTGAGCCGTTTCTCGTATACATATTCCTCTCTGTTTTCATCTTTCCCCACCCTCGAATCACGGACACCACCTCAACCACCCCCAAACCCCTCGGCTGACGTTCCTCAAAAACTCCCTCATTTCTCTTCTCTACGTATGTTTGTTGTTTGTAATGGCGTTAAGGTTCTTTATTTTAATGAAATAATTAAAATTGCATTGTCTGGTCGAGTTTCAGATGTTTGCTTTCGCGATGCTTTTGTTCGCGCGGACGGAGGGGTGGTCTGCGGACGCTCTGGTGGCGGTGGTGCCGTGGGGTGGGGCAGAGACCAGCCCGTAGCAGCGACGGCGGCAGGTAAAGGGCTGTAACTGAGATGAGAAAGGGGTGGAAGTCCGAATGCACTGCCGCCGAAGCTAGGAGACGTTTTTCCTTTTTCCGGTTTGTTTTATTTTTTTTTGCGCGTTGTTGCCTCATTCGAATGGAATGAGAGGAGGAATCATTTTTCATTTTGTTTGCATGCCATGCTTTATTTTGTTTTCAAGTATATTCGCTACATATTTAGAGGTACTGTGGTATTTATGAAGTATGCCAGTCGCGTATTCTTTGGCTTTTTTTTTTTTGCTTTTTCTTTTATGTAATTTTTAGATGCGCGAACAAAGGTTTGGGATTGATATAATTTTGCATATCCCGTCGGGTTAAAATTTCATATAAATTTTTGACTACCTTTTATACAGGGTGTTTCATTGGAAGGAAATTTCTTTATAACAGATACGATTTTTTTCTTCTTCAGAAAAACGACGTGGTTACAATTAGGATGAAAGTTGGATAACCGGAATGTAGTGAGTAGTGATTGGAAATTTACCAATTTTTTCATTTACCAGTAATTTGATAAATGAAAATGAAAATACCGGTTTACCGGTAAATTACCGGTAATTTTTTTTTTCATGTGTGACATTAATGGGGATTCCCCAAGAAAATAGGGTTAGAAGTTAGGCTAGAATAATACATATTTTGCACAAGCTTAAGGCATAATATTGGAATGTTGTAATAAATATTTATATTTAATTATTTTAAACAGTTGTAAGAAGTAAAACAAAATATTTAAGGTTCAAATTTTAATGTTGTTTTACAACAATGTTCCATTAATGCTCTCTCATAATGTGGTGTATTCAAAATTGCTATTAATTTAAATACGTAAAATGTTGTTTATATAAATATATATTATTATTTTTAAATATTAAAAAATGAGATATTTACTTACTCTTTAAGAAAAACGATTTTAAACTTTTAAAAATCTTAAAAAACTCCAGAGCACAAATCACATATGCTAACTCAACTTTTTTCAAGACATAAATAAAATCCACACAAAAAACCATAAAATGAGAGAATTGAAATTGCACTTGTTGACAAAGGCAGGTAGGAAAAGTAGGGTGTTTTGCTTTCTATCCTCCTAGCAACCGTCCTAGCAACAAATGAACATTAATCTCGCTTTTCTTTGCGTTGCTTTTCGTTATCCATCTTGTTTCCATTCTTATTTTCCTTTAATTTCTACACGAACTTTTTTTAATTTTTTGCTTTTTTTGTTGAGAATTTTTTGATTCCTTCTCTTTCTGACTAACTCAGTGGAATGGAGGTATACGTTTCTAATCAAAAGTTCTTGTCAGTTTCTTTTCTATATTCTACTATTTTACCGCATTACAGCGGTTCTCAATCTTAAGAAAGTTTAAATTAAAATTAAACAAAAAACATCTCCCATAAAATTAATAAGTGTACCTGTTTTTTTTTTATTTTCAATATCCCTTTAGATCTTTAAATACATATCTATAAACACAATATTTCGTAGATAATAATTTCTGGTATGGATTTTTCATTTACCGAATTACCGGTAAATTTACCGAACGTTTTTTGGTCAATTTACTGGTTAATGTTAATTTTTGTACAAGATTTAGTAATTAATTTAATTGTTTAATTTGTTTATTTAATTGTTCAGTTTGTTATACTGTTTTCACTCTTTTATATATTTTTATTTGCTCATGTTGTTCAATGTCCTTCTTTGAGGAGTTCTTCGATGATCTTTGTGCGTTGAGTGCACGCAGCTGTAGGATTTTACATTTATGCGACTGTTTAGCATTGTAAGAATTAGTTTCTCGATTGACGAGCGAGTAAGTACATGTATTTTTAATTTCAGTGCTGCCATTTTGTTAATACTTATGATTTAAAGATTTGAATTCGCATTTTTTGATTTATTTCGTCCATCAAGAAACTCGTTTGATAATAATTGTTATTATATTGTTGTGTACACAATTTAGGTACAAGATCAGTTGTTATTTTTGTTCGGGAAGATATATTTTAGTTTAAAGAGTTAATTTTTCGTTTTTTTTTTAAATTTTGCTGTTTTGTAATTATTCATTAATCACCTCGGGTTGGGTGAATAGAAGCTTTGTGCTTGTAATTAAGTTTTTTATTTTTAATTTACTTGAATTGTCCACGTTTAATTTAGTTTATTTAATTTTGAAACCACGTGGATTAGTTGATATAAAAAGGATTATCTTCCTGAACTAATTATTTTTTTTCTTTGATAAAGGATTTTGCATTGTCCTTTTGTAAATTAGAATCTCAAGCAATTTTTTGATTTAAGCCAGGACTCTCAGTCCAAGGTTTTTTTTCTGCGTAATTGTAATTAGCAAATGTTTTTTTTATAATAATAAATTTATTGATTGTTATTAACGTCATTCTAAATTCTGTTCTTTTATTTTTGATTAAACCTTTTCAATTTTTGGAGTAATTAAAGAAAGTCAGTTTTCTTTCACCCACATTTTGCTTTTCGTGATTAGTTTTAATTTGCGAGGGTAACCCTGAGTTTAATTGCTCTTTTGCGCCCTTTTAATTTTTTTACCCGTTGAGCTAGCTAATTTAATTTTTCATTTTTACTTTTCATTTTGCATTTTCTTTTAGTACCTTCAGTACACAGCAATACGTACAGTATGAGTTAGTTAGTTTTGCCTTCCAGTAGATTGACGATATTTATTACCTGAAGATGATCTGGGTGGGACCGAAACATGTAGTAAATAAATAATACATTGTTGAGATTGGAAAAAAAAACTTTTAATTTGTAATTAAACTTTATATTGTGTTCACACAACTTTAAATTTTACCCACCGAAATATATTTGTTAACCTACCCACTACGTCTCAAACGCGTAGGAAGCAGTTAATGTAATACAGTCATCACAGATTTTTTAGTCATGCGCGATATATGTTCAAAAAATTTGACTGAATTTTTTAATGGTTTCATACTCTAATCCTAACTTTTGTTAAGGTAATCTTTTGTTAATGTATCTATAATTTCTTTGATAAGCACGAAAAGAGGAGAGAATATCATATTTCATAGAAATAAAGGACGGTGTGTGCCTCAACCCCTACCATGTTACACCCTGCAAATCTCCCTGCACGCGTTCGTCGCTAGCTCTGTAAGTCATTACCGCCGCATTAGATATTGTGGTCACGTCGAAATTCATATTTGTATAAGGAAAAAGATGGAAAGCAGTGGCGAACGGGCATAGAACCGCGTGGGTGAGTGGATTCCTGGTATCTAGCTCTGTATCATTGCGAAACGGGGTTTTATGTATTATTTCATCCTGTTTTTTTTTTGATTATTTATTTTTTCGCTTGGTTTTCCCGCTTCTGAGGATTGCTACTTATTCGTTCCACTTTATTCAATGATCTGCATATGCATAGTTTCCTAGGATGGCAACATCTGCAAATGCTTATTCTTCAGAGCGATAAAAATTTACACAAAAAAAAATTTTGCCGATAAAAAAAAGTGGTTCGTATTAATAAAAAGAGCTATTATATTAAAAAGGAACTTCTCAAGTTTGAGCAAAGGAAAGTGTTATGATTTATTTATTTAACAACGAAAAACGTCACTACTTTAAAATAATTCAATATATAGTTCAACAATGCTACCAGGATGACCATATACTTTTGTTCATTATATTGGTACTGTTATAATCAAAGATTTAAAATGCTTTGATAGATTCAATGTTCCACACTCTGCATATATTTATTTCGTTTGGCGATTAATGGGTTTAAGTCGTCTTCGACAATTAATACGGCGGTTTTATGCGCCTAGTTACTAGTTATCGAGCGTGAATTGCTGACAGCATGTGCGACATGATTGAAATAAATGATGTGATCGGACAACTTCCTCGCGAATCTTGTCAAGAAGGGCTGCGTTCTTGTTGCAAAACCTGCTGACGACAATACAAATTTAATGCTGGAAAAATGTGTATTTGCCAATGCCTTAAAGTATGCAAAAATTATTCTGGTACATAAAACGGGCACTAAAGATAATTTAAATAATTACAGGCTTACTTTGCGCCTTCTGAATTTTTTCACAACTAATAATCTGCGAAGCGCCACTCATAATTGCTTCTTACCTAACAACTCATGTGAGAATGCGATTTTCAATTGTACTAACAAGGGAACCTCGCGAATTGTAAATCGCAGATTTTGATGAAACTTTGTCAGTTTGTAGACTCCATGGAGTGTTACTTAAGGACGCTTTCCGTTGCTGCGGAACTTCAACTTTAGGGGGTGCAATTCACCCTTGTAATTTGGCCCAAATTTGGTTTCTTCTGAATAACTTTTAAACGGCAAGAGATAGAAAAAAAGTTTCAATGGCGGACTTGTACCGTTTAGTCAGCCCTTTCGATTGGTATAAAAATTTATATACAGGATGTTCCAATAAACGTGGAATAACGTATGTTTTGCTTATTTTATTGAATTTCAGAAATCGGTTATGATGACCTTTCTTGTGATCAAAGAGTCTATAGAACGGTAATTTAAAAAGTTATACAGGGTGTCCATAAAAATATAAATTTTAGCATATTTCCTTATTTTAAGGAGATACTCTGTATGCAATTTCAAATTAAATCCGCTTTCGTCTGCATTATAGACATTTTCTGCTCCACATGCTTCGATGCACGGTTTTATGGCTAATGCATGAATTATTATTATTATTATTATTTTTTATAGAAATGACAAAGTTTGTAGTCATCGCTCCCAGTTTCTCTTTCTCCTGTCCACAAGTTCGGCCAACATATTCAATATAATATAATAATATATAGTCAATTTCATCGACATTAGATAATAGATTGAGTGTAAGGGAATGTATTTTGATTTTACCAAGGCTTTTGACGTTATTACCCATGAGATATTGTATAGTAAACTGGAGCGGTATGGTGTTCGTGGGAGTGTCTTAATCAAACAAAGCTTTTATACTTTTCGAGAATACCTGGACTAAACGGATAGTATACAGCAACCTGTCTTCCTTCCTTGGAGTTGCAGGAATGCGCTAAATGTATGTATTGTCGGTTGCAATAGAATTTTATGTTTATTTTATGTTTTATGTACAATGACATTTGCCTGTATCTGTGATATATTACGGCCAATATACATATTATTATTATTATATTTATATTAAATAATAAATAGGAGAGGCCCTAAGACGCTGCCTTGTGGGACACCTGTATTAACGACAGTTTCCTTTGAACATATACGATTTCCTTCAGAATGTATTTAGACAGCTTGTTTTCTATTCCGCAGGTACGATTTGAATCATAAAAGAGCACCTACACTAACACTGTAACATTGCAATTTCTGGAACAATTTCCGATGATCTATGCTGTCAAACGCCCTCGACAGATCCAACTAGTGATGAGCGATATTTCACGAACTGTGATTCTTTCACGGTGATTGGAGAATCACGGATCACGGCAGTGAGTGGAGAATTCTAAAAGCAGTGATTCGTGATTGCGGTAAGGATCAACGGCGAGGCGCGACTGCGCACAGCAAACCGACGATCACTGCATGGCCATTGGCAAGTGAACAATCAAGTGATTATCGGTTGCCTATTGATGGAATATATCAAACTGATGAATGAACATACTTACATATTATTATATCAGCTGGAAATGACGGAGGTTATCTTCTTACAATATATTTATGTTTTTCAAATATAAATATTGATTCTCTTTTATCATTATATTATATCTGCAACTATATAAGGAATGTGTATTTATTTTTACCTAATGTGTAATGGCCCCTAGTATTAAAATTTAAATTTCCCACAATTATTTTTAGGAACTTCAACATTGAAACACGAAATTATCAATGATTTTGTATTAGATTATAAGATTAGTTACTTTGATGTCTTTCTGTTGAAGTTACTAAGGACTGCTAAGGATAATTGTGGGCAAATTAAATCTTGCTACTAGAGGGGATATTGTGTTATAAGGTTAAATTTATATTATTAGTTTTAAAGTACTAATTCAAAAACAAAAGTATTTTTATTAAATTGTAGGTAGTAGCATTAAATCATAGCTTTTTTTAAATCTTCGCTCACTTTAACAATTATATCTGTGTTTTATCATTGTAAATGTTACAAAATGAAATTAGCTTTATTCATTTTTATATTACTATTTGTAATATTTTTGAAAACAAATGTGTATACAAATCTTTGCGTTATGTTTCTCCTTAGAGAAATATGTAGACTTGCAATACTTTTCTCTTATATGAATTTTATAAATTTTTCAACTTTAAGTCAATTTTACTTTGTCTATGCTGTATATATTGTTATTAAAACATAAAAATAGGATGAAGTTTAAAAATTATAAAAAATATTTGTAGATCTAATTGTCTGTATTTTCTCAAACTACGTAATGCATCCCAGAACTTGTATACTGGACAAAACGTTTACGAAAAGCGCGAACTCAGACCGTATAAGTCATTTTAAGATATAAAGAATCTCTTCGTAATAAGCGAGAAATATAAAAGGCAATATAACGCATCTTTTTTCGTAGGTGGTGCATCAAGCCGTCGCATTACCTCTAATGGTTAGTGATATATACTAATATTTATTACTTGCTTTATTTCTTCAGCGTGCGCTACGCTTTATTTATTATACTACATACTAATGGTTTAAGGAGAGGTTTCTTCAAAAAAAAAAAGATGTAATAAATGCTGTTGCCGAAAAATACGCCGTAAAACAAACTCGCAGTACAACTATAGACACATCATAGGAAGATGAAGATGATTTCTCAATTTGGAAATCATTTAATAAGTCTGTATCGACAGCACACCTCGAGTTACGGCTGCATAAGTGCATATCGAAATTCAGTTACCTGGAAGACGAAATAGTCCCTAGAAATATAGATGCATTGCAGTAGTGGTCAAACCATAAATATAATTACCCAAACCTTTCTTTAGTTGTACAAGAGAAGTTTTGCGCTTTGGTATCATCAGTTCCGTATGAACGAATATTTTCAAAAGTTGGACAAATCCAAAGCGACCGTAGAAATCGCCTAAGTGAAAAAAAGGCAAATATGTTACTTTTTTAAACTCAAGTTTTAAGTATTGTTATCTTAACATTTAAATAATATTTTTGTTAGTATTAAAGCAGAAAAAACTAAAGTAGTAGAAGTATAAGTACTTACAGTTTTTTGGGACCATCCCAAAAATATATATGTTAGCCTTAGGCAATGCAAATGTTAATTGTACTGTTATATTTGCAAAAACCACGGAAAAATTGCAAATTTTATTATCATACATCTGAATTAAGTTGTAATATTAACTGTTTATTCGAATATCGAATATCAAATTTGTAAAAATATAAATTTGAGTTTTTCTTTTCATATATATAAATGTTTTCCAAAACAGAAAATGTATTATTGGTAACTTAACGTGCGAATAGAAAAAGCTCGCTAACCTCCTAACCTTACTAACCCATGAAATGCACGTACACCCCTTTGATGAAGGGAGATGTACTTACGACTTGTTCAAAAAGAACAAAAACGCACGCAGAGTCCGGCTGCTCATAATCCGCGGCTGGGGGGGGTTCGTTAGTTGATATTATAACGTGAGGGCGCCAGCTGTGACTAGCAGCAGGGTGGTCAGGTAAGCAGGAGATTGACAAACAACAACTGTTAGCATTAAATGTAAATTTAATAAATTTAGAAAATGGTGTATATATAAAAGTGTATAAAAAAATTTAATATATTATAACAGTAAATATAATGAAAATGGAAATATTGCATTCAGCGACAACAGACAACAAGTAGGTAATGTAAATTTAGGGTAATTGAAGCATAGGATATAAATGACTCCAAATGCTTGGTATGAATCGTGACCAAACGTAAACAAATGCATAAGCCTAAACATGAATGACATAAACGTCAGGTTATGAACGGCTGCAATACATTGCAGGCTAATAATTATTAAAAGTTATATAATGCAACAAAAGAATATGAAATATGAATATGTAAGTTGAAAAGTTCAAACAGTAATTTAAATTCCTAATAATAATAACATTTGTTTCAGTTACCATAAACAGCTGTTACCGGTTTACAAGTTAATTAGTCAAAATAAGGAAAATAAAAAAATTGAGTTGATTTAAATAAATCGAAGGCATAAAATATTTAAAGTGGAATTAGTTACATTACGAAGCAAAAATATAAATAGGCGCACCATAAACAGGTGTATTCACACTTACAGGTAGGATCGGAGATAATGAGTACAGCAATCTTCAATTGTAAATGCTTCTAGGTGGAATTGAAATAAGGTTTCTAGTTGTCGATGATGGATGGTTGCACACAACATGCATTACGATGATGGGGACTAGACTGGACAGCACATGACGAGGACCAAAAGCTTACAACATCCTTGCTTCTTCGGACAGTGTCGATTTAAGGAATTATATTCTAGGTGTTATGGAATATAATATGCTATTCACATTTCTTGATACATCCGTATCACTGTGGGTCACATACACTGTGATTTGACGTAGATGGAATTTCTAGCCTCGATGAAGTTATAAATCGTACAGATCTTATAAATCTTACAGCTTTACAGCTTTTACAGCCTTACAGCCCTTACAGCTAAAATGGAAATGACAATCACCATGTGCTCAATTGTAAAATTGTGAAAAAGACACAATCAATGAAAATACATTGCTTAAGGCACAAAATAAATAATAAAATTAGATAAGCAACATTCTCAAATTGAAAATCTTGATACTTACTCAGATGTTATAAGCTTAATATTTCACACATGTAACAAAGACAGACAGACAAAATGGCAGAACTGATATGTCTGCCTTCCACTTCTTTTGAGAAGTAAAAAAAAAGGTTTAATGTTAAGTGATACCAGCTAAATTTATTTAAATGTTAATGAAATAATTGAAAGAGCACATGAATAATGTCAATGACATTCAAAAATGGAAAAAGAAATGTTTGTAAAATATCAATAAAATTATTAATAAACTGATTTGACTGTTTTTGATGATTTGCTGTAATTTGTTGGATGTATACACCTTCGTCCAAACGTCATGTAGGTTACAAAATATACACGATTATACGAAGATATGATATCGATGAGTCAATACAGTGATCGTAATCACCGTGATTTATAAATCACAGTCACGACTCACGACGTGATTTAAGAATCACCGTTTCGCTCATCACTAGATCCAACACACATAGCGCAAGGAACATGCTTATTCCTAAGGGGTAGACATTACGATGATGATTGATATCATTGCATTAGTCCACTTTTTCCGCAGAATCTGGCATTCTGTCAGCGAACACCGAATTTTACCCGACCGGCATAGGACGTAATACATTCATCCGAGGACCTTTCTGCTCCTTCCGCGAATAACTTCCACCAGATGAGCACCGGTTATGTTTGCGGACGAACGGTCCGTCGTCCACACAGCCTCCTACGTCCGCAACTGTGTAATTCCGAACGTCCACACTTCCCCACACACGCGCGCGGTAATAATTAAATAATTCCTCGTATCCACGAAACGAAAATATAATAACGCGCACGTACAAACATGTTCCACGTCGGTCTACCGAGCGAATTCCCTGTGTCCCTCTCCGTTCCCCTTCCCGGTGGCTCACCCAAACGCTGCCGACACGGCCGCCCGCGATCCCGCACCGTCGTCTGGTCTAAATTCATTAGTAGATTTTAAAATAGCGGAATTGCAACAAAACGAATAAGGTATATGAGCGGGACGGACGGCCACTTCTTCTATGCAAACGATTCTGGTTGAATAAAACACGGTGAAGGGAGTGGAGGGAATATATAATAAGTACGAGTCGTTACGATGCACAACGTATAAATATGTACACTGTCCGATAAAATTAATGTCATCGTCCACAGAGAATTTTGTTATTTTCCTATCTGATTTTTATTATATTTGCCACGTTTTACGTGTAGAATCATGATGAGAGATTTTTGACGATGGGATGAATACTTGAGTTGTTGTTTGGACTATTTCTATCGTTTGTAGGATTTTCATGATCCGACGTTTCGGTAATTCGTCTACTGCCGTCATCAGGGTAGTCCTGAAGAGGGCTGTTTCTTGTTAAACTCATTATTTGCAATTAGTTTGACAAATGTGTTCGAGACCCAATTTTTTTCTTTGGCTTGCGTGAGATTCGAAGAAACAGCCCTCTTCAGGGCTATGATGATGGCAGATGATGACAGTAGATGAACTAGCGAAACGTCGGATCATGAAAATTCTACAAACGATGGAAATAGCCCAAACAACTATTCATCCATCGTCAACAATCTCTCATCACGAGTTAGAAATTCGGTACGGGGCCGAATTAAATAGGTCTTTCAGAGCAAACCACCTAACTTTCCTCTACAAATTAATTAGGTTAAGGGGAGGTTTACATATATATATCGGAAAAGACCAAAAACTTTGAGCTTTTTTTTTCAGACAAAGGAAAAGATATGCGAAATACGGCTTTTTTTAATAAATATATTAAGACTTGAACATTAAAAAAATATATTTTTTTTTATGACAAGACCACTATAACGTTTACGATTTGTATCTAGGTAGCAATGTGCACAGAAAACACGGTCAAACTGCGTAAACTCTAGCATACGCAAAAGTGATCTGAAATTGAAAATAAAAAGAAAAGTTAGAAATATATTAAATTTGTTGGAGGTTATACCTAAATTTAACCAAATAAGTCGAAAGCAAACAATGTGGCAGATACCTGGACTTTGATTTGATTATTTTCTATTTCTTTTTTGTGTAATGACTGGATATAAAAATGTGGAATATTGCAATTTTTAGTATATTATAGGTATAACCTCCAATAACAACTGTTTACATTAAGAAAACAAAAGAATGAAGTTGATATATTGAACACTTGAAGAACTAGAACTTACGCAGATTTGAAAAATCATGTTTCGAGAAAAACGCGTTCAAAGTTTTGCAGCAAAAGTTTTTACAAATAGTTCAACATACACTTAGTGAGCTATTCCAGCACTATACATCAATCCCTTCTTCTTCTTCATACTTCTGTGTTTGCAAAATTTGTTGCTTCCCTTTAGACAGCACAGCGAGTTTTGCAGCGTTGGACATACTCTGCTCTGCCCGTTGCATGCGCTGACGATCAGAATTGATGACGAAATTTCTGGCATCAAGTCCTACTGCAATTCCCACCGCATTCATTATTTGTAATACAGAAAAGTAACCTTCATTGAATAAATTTACGGCAATGTAGGCAGCAAATTGAATTGTTTATGGGTCGCAGTGTAAATCTTTTGGAGCTAGTTTCTACACACATGAACTAAACGAGTCGTTTCAGTTTTGACAATTTTTTTCAATGCATCTTTGCAATAAATCACTCTAGAAAAAACTTCATAAATCGGCCTAATAGCATCTTTATTTTTTTTTTTTGCAAAGAGGGTCATGTTTGAATAAAGGAAGCTCAACCTTGGCTTCTACAACGCGCCACTTACACAGGCTGTCTACACCTTTTGAACATATAATGTGTCGTGGATCCGCGTCGGTTGAACATTTATAATGAAATGTAGCCCTAATAGCTGCTTTCATTTTTATGCAGAATGGGATGTTGTCTAATTGCCAGTCCATAGTACACTATTGTTAAATTATCAATAACTTTGTCAGTCAGTTTACCAGCGCCCTTTCTTCAAAATCCACTCATTCTTTTTGTACATCTCCAACACATTCTCTTTTTTTCTTGGACAGTAACATCTTCGTACGGCTAAAATCATAAATTGCTTAAAAGTTGTCTTGTCTCAGTCGCCTATCCGAATCGTGCGAAATTCTTTTAAGGCATCGCATCGACTTCCATTTTTCTTGTGCTACTCTGATGATCCGTAGTGCGGTTACCTTTGCCATCATATTCCGCCGTACCTTGCTTTAGTTTTCAATTGGCTAGTTTTGACAAAGTGCTCATAGCAAGCAATATCTAAACTTTCTTCCTGTACTTTCCAATTAAAGTAGCTCTACCAAATAACGACGAAACACCTAGTTTTTTTTCATGAGCCGTGTCCAGATACTGTATAGACGTAGTGGCTCATTTCCTGCTTTAATACTTTCTTCTTCTTCTTTCACGGCTTTCTTCTGAACTAATTCAAAAACGGTTTTCGACGCAATATGAAAATTATATTATAACATTTACAAAACCATAGTATAGCATCTAATATGCTCCGTTTGTGTTCGGTACATCCGCTCTTTTAATAAGCCGTAGCGGCTTAAACAATACGAATTTTACGAAATCGCTTTAACCATGGATGTTATATATTTGGAGCTTTCAAAAAATGCAAAAAACCAAAAATCGATTTTTCTAGTCAAATACATGTAAACCTCCCCTTAATTAGAAAGTCAATGGAAGACAAAGAGATAGCCATGACATTCCTTGACTTTCCTTGGCATTGAGTGATTGTGTTAAACATCAATGCCATCACAAATCCAATTATCAAAGTTTTACAGAGAAAAGGCGTCGCAATTAAGCTTCTGCAGTGGGTGAGAACCATCTTTGAAAGAAGGATAATTACATCCACAATTGGTGAAGCTGCCATCGAAGGGAAAGCGGGAGGCGGTGCGAGTGTGGACAACCTAATTCGGATGCTGACTGGAAAGAGTTTTGGGGTGTAGTGCCTGGAATATGCTGATGACCTTAGAATAGTCATCATTAGAGGGCAGATTCCAAGGATTCTGGCGGAACGTATGCAAACAGCTCTAAATACGGTTGAATTAGGAACTGCAAACAATTCCTCAATGCACTGGCACGAGACTACACGGTGTTTCTGATTTGGGTGCCGGGATATGAGGATATAAAGGGCAATATAATAGCCGACGAACTAGCCAAGGAGGGCTCTAAGAAACATTTCATGGGTTCAGAGCCCGTATGTGGAATTACTAAGGATTCCGCAAGAAGGGAGATCTGAACCTGGTTAGACAAAGAAAGTACAAAGAAATGGAGGTCGGCTGAAGGTCAGCTCTATACCAAAGATGTTAGTTTCTCTGATAACCTACTAAGGCGCAGTAAGAAAGAGGTTAAAACCATTACTGGGTTGGTAACTGGACACTGTCTCCTAAAAAAGCATCTATAAAACACAGGCCGGGTAAGCGAACCGTGGCGTAGAAGACGCGAACTACAAGAGGAAACAAGTTTACATGTAACCTGCACATGTGAGGAACTGAAGGTACTCAGGCAGAAATATTTCGGGAGAGATCTATTGGAGCCCTCGAAGGTTCTCAAGTTCTCACTGGGCAAAATACTGGGCTTTATAGAGAACACCAAGCTGCTCTAATGGAGATAAGAGAATTAATAGGGATGGTACAATGTGCACCTAGTTCAAGTGCCCGGACATTAAGTGCCCACCCTAACTTTAATGAATGAATGAATAAATGACGGTTGACAAATGATGTAAACAAGAGCGACTTAATGTTTAAGTTAATGCTCAGAAACACAAGTGGTCACATTCACAAGGAAAAGAATTCTGGAAGGCCTACAACCTAGTGATAGGAGATGAAGGATTCCATATCTCAAATAGGCGAAATACCTTGGAGTATGGTTTAATCAAATACTTACATATTCAGAACACAATCAACAAAGCCACCAACGTCCAAAGTAGGTGCAGCAGGCTGAGTGGAAGCAATTTGGGTTTCAGCCCCATGATGACTTTGTGCTTATACACAAAGGTAATTGGACCCATGATAACGTATGGAGCAATAGCATGGTCGCCAAAGGTGCGGCAGGCTGGGGCGGCCAAAAGGCTAAGACTGGCGCGTTTATGTTCTAAGGGTGCGACCAGATCGACCTCCACCACTGAAATGGAAGTAATTTTAAAACTGCCACCGCAACATGTTTAGATACAAGAAACTGCCAGGTTTATAGCGCATAGGCTTATGCATAGTCAAGCACTGATTAGTAAATCACACGTTATTTACTATCAAAAACTATTAAATAAATTTTAGGATGCACCCCCTTTTGGGGTTGCAATGTGATGCTATGGTTCAAGAATTCAACTGAGATAGGAAATATAGATAAAAAGGACTGTGCGACAGGCACTCCAGTAAAAGCGGACTCAAACTGATATACAGACGGCTCTGTAACGGACTACGCTGTCGGAGCTGGAATATACGCGTAGAAACCTAAAGGCTCGTTTGGTAAGTTTCAGCACAGACACAATGGCGTTTCAGGCGAAAGTTGCTGCAATTCACCATTGTGTCAGAGAAATAGAAAGATGGACCTAGCCGAGTAAAAGCGTCGTAAAATCTTCTCTAACAGTCAGTCCACGCTTAAAGCGATTATTTCCGTAAGAGTGGACTCTAAGATGATTTGGGACTGCTAAATGAGGTGGGCATCCAAAAGGAATTAAGATTAGCCTGGCTTGCTAGCCATTCGGGCATGAGGAGGAATAAGAAGGCGGGCGAGTTGACCATGGGCTCCATGATCTTCTAGCACTATCAAATCTTCCTTAATTCTGTGGATGCTTCATGAAATTTATTTATAATCTTTCAATTCATATTATTAATCCGTTTGAACGGCGAGGTGACGCTACCAGAGATTGTGACATGAGAGAACATGAAATAGGAGATAATCTCCCAACTGCTTTGTCTTCTGTTCATTTTGGAATTCTAGAAATGAGCAGAAGACAAAGCAGTTTTTACAATTCACAGAGGTTGAAGTTCGGTGTACAATTTTGTTCCGCTTGACAATCAATAATTGATTATTACATTAAAGGAAATAAAAGTAGGTCCAGAACCTCACAAACTCTTTTTTTATCAGTGAAGTACTAATGGCTTATTATTATTACATCTAATTAGTATTTTGCACAATTTGAGGCCAATTTTAATATTTGATTTTAATCCTTCCTGCCGTGTTTTTTTTTACTCTTTGGCCTGAAGATGAGTATTAAAACACTCGAAACATGTGGCCATAAGTACCTTACTAATAAAGAAAGAGTTTGTGAGATTCTGGACCTACTTTTATTTCCTTCAACGTAATCAACATGTGCTCACACAGAATCGATCTTGAAGAATTAATAATTGATTAATTGCAAAACAATAACTTCTATCAGATTTCACAGAAAAATCATAATAAAAGGAAAGAAGCGCTAGGTATATCTCATCATTTTTTAACGTTGCGTTTGTAATAATTGCAATAACTACGTGAAACCAACTTGCAAAAGCTCCAGCTTTGGTATCGTAATAAATTCTTCACGTCAATGTGCCAGACAACAAGACACTGGAAGAGTGGACGAAATAGTAGGTTTTTATGTTTATTTTATATTTTATGTACAATGACATTTGCCTGTATCTGTGATATATTACGGCCAATATACATATTATTATTATTATATTTATATTAAATAATAAATAAGAGAGGCCCCAAGACAATGCCTTGTAGGACACCTCACACAGCAAAATCATAATAAAAGGAAAGAAGCACTAAGTATATCTCATCATTTTTAAATGTTGCGTCCGTAATAATTGCAATAACTATGTGAAACCAACTTGCAAAAGCTCCAACTTTGATATCGTAATAAATTCTTCACTGCCACATAACAAGACACTGGAAGAGTGGACGAAATAGTAGGTTTTTATGTTTATTTTATATTTTATGTACAATGACATTTGCCTGTATCTGTGATATATTACGGCCAATATACATATTATTATTATTATATTTATATTAAATAATAAATAAGAGAGGCCCCAAGACACTGCCTTGTAGGACACCTCACACAGAAAAATCATAATAAAAGGAAAGAAGCACTAAGTATATCTCATCATTTTTTAATGTTGCGTTTGTAATAATTGCAATAACTATGTGAAACCAACATGCAAAAGCTCCAACTTCGATATCGTAATAAATTCTTCACGTCAATGTGCCAGACAACAAGACACTGGAAGAGTGGACGAAATGGTTAGCAATATAAAACGTAGAAGTAGGTGTGACGTAGACAAAATAAACAATTCCCTTCTCTCATCCGAACACACATACATATCTGCAAACGGGCATGCATGGGTTTTGGAAAGGGGAGACGAGAAAGTGAATACGATAACAGCGGATCGGGGAGCGTGCGGGACAAGAGGGGAGGAGGTGTTAGTGTAGCGAAAGCGGCAATAATTTATTTAAATTCCGCGACAACCGCTGCGTTGTCCTCTCGTATTCGCCGAATTTAAGAAAAGCCATCATCTTAAGTAGGGAAATATTTCATTCGCTGGGAGAACTGTCGCGAGGGCATTAACAAAAGTGATACGGCCCTAGCGTGGAGGGCGATTGTTACCAGTAAAAACGCGGGTTCGTGCTCCAAAGAAAAAAATACGGAAGAAAATTCGGTAGCGGTGAGTATTGCCTAAATCCGGATCTGGAAAGTCAATCAAATGTGCGTTTTCATTTATTCTGAAGCAAATAGATACTCTCTACTTTTCAATTCATTTACGCTGAATAAAATTGTGTAAGTTCTTTCAGAAAATGTTTAGTGTGTGATTGGTTGCCTATTTTTCGCAATTCCACTTAATAATAATAAAGTATGCAAAAAATTAACAGAGAATAATTTTTCCTTTACAGAAATGAATTATAGTTTATCGGTGAAGAAAGCTTTTTGACTCTTATTGCGGTTCTATTCCCTTGTAAAATAGTATCCCATGTATCACAATAAACAAATGGAAGTTTACAAAAATTGGGAGCAATGTTTTAAGAATTTCTGATAAATAAAAATTAAAAAATATGAGATGAATAAACGCGTACTATTGAAAATATAAAATATGAAAAAGTTTATCGTGAAGTGCTGTCGCTGGTGGTAAAATTTGGCATTATCATGGAATTAGTAGAAGTTAGTCAATTGGTCAAGTTGTAAAAACGATTATGCATGCTTTCTTCGATTTTGTCACTCCGAATAGTAATTAAACTAACTTAGTGTTGCTATAATTCAAATCATGTATACCATATGAGTGAAGTGCGTTGTAATGTATTGCCTTCTTCGATTTTGTCGCTCTGAATAGTAATTAAACTAACTTAGTGTTGCTATAATTCAAATCATGTATACCATATGAGTGAAGTGCGTTGTAATGTATTGCCTTCTTCGATTTTGTCGCTCTGAATAGTAATTAAACTAAGTTAGTGTTGCCATAATTCAAATCATGTATACCATATGAGTGAAGTGCGCTGTAATGTATTGCCTTCTTCGATTTTGTCGCTCTAGATAGTAATTAAACTAAGTTAGTGTTGCCATAATTCAAATCATGTATATCATATGAGTGAAGTGCGCTGTGATGTATTGCCTTCTTCGATTTTGTCGCTTCGAAATGGTAATCAACCAAAGTTAATGTTTCCATATGGGTGGACCTGCTAGATAACCCTTTATTGGATACTGCATTCATTAGATGTACTCGTCTATTGTGCCTAACATGATGGGTACAAAATATAGGGATTGGTTTATAAATGCTTAAGAAAAGTGCACGTTTTTGTGTGTTCGTCAATTTATATGAGGCAAGAATCAAGTTTAAACCATATTCTGAATGAGTTGCAACATAGTGCAACTGTGATTAGCAGTTTTTTGCTTGTGCGTGACTGTAATAAAATGGCAATAGCATTACCACAGTGTATGATCACTTTTCTTTCGTTTATATTGTTGTATACTAAAAGAAAATCCATTACGTTGGTTGTAGACAGTTAAGTTTTATGCAAGTAATGATTGTGATATGAATCTCTTGAGCTAAGCTTAAAAATTATTCACTCTGCTAAAATTTGTAATGCAATTACATAGTCCAAGTCAAAGTTGTTCTAATGAAATAAATGATTGATTTAATGCGATGCAAATGAACCGACTTACTAGCTGTAGTGCTTTTTTTGTGCGATTTTAGGCTGTCAAAAATAATTCTGTAAATATTTACTGTTCCTTTTACGAAATATTGATTTAGAAATAAATGTAATAATGGTAAGAAATATTCAAATAAAATATTTTCCTTGTGGTATATGTTCTTTTTCTATAACTTTATCTTTGTTAAATTGGTAAAACTTCGTTACTTTAAAAACATGATAAGTAAAATTTTATCTCCTCAATCTCTTTTGCGGTTTTACAATTTATTGACCCGCTCAGTAACATTAGGTTAAAATCAAGTATGTCATCGCCTATTTCTCAGTGAAAGATACATCCGTGAAATTGGCCCGCGGTAGCTAAATTTTTCACTACCTACATGTGTACTGCTGAGTATAGATAGCTACTATTACCATATACTATACTATTGGTTCATCAATTATACTGTTCCTATAACAATACATATTATTTATAAAGTTGTGATAGTTAAATGATAAAATTGAAATTATTAGTTATACAAATTGTTGTTATTCAATGTAATTTGGTTTTCAACGCAGTTCTTCTTCACTGTAACTTATGTTCCTAAAAGTAAATCATATGACAACAAATAATAATTGAGAACTTACGTTGTAAATACATGGTATACAAAGTATTTCTGATGTTCAATTTAACCAAATTTCAGGCTTTAGTTTTTGTTTTCCTACGTGGTCTCTTTATACCATGGCTAGATGGCACAGTATTTTCAACACTTCGGCTTTTAATTTTCTTTACCGAAGCATCTACTACTCGTAATAAAATATATCTACTTAGTAATATGAGCAATAGTAAAATTGTTATCTTTAAAATATTTTCACTAAATGACTTTTTATAATGTGTGCCATTTCTAGACTCGGCGATTTGTGGCACAGGGCTTTTCTCTTATGATTTCGAGGTTACTTATCCTGATAGTTTTCTTTTTGTATGAAAATCTAAGATTTTAGAGGTGCCTTGGTAATTTTTATACTGAAATTCGCAGGTGATGAAGTCATATGTGCAAATGAACAATGGAATGGATATATTAGAAAGACAGAAAACAAGAAGACTAAAGAAACATTGAGAAAACCTGTAAGTAATATTGTAATAAAACCTGTAAGCAATATTGACTAAACTAATTTAAGAACAGCAATCTTCAGATTACCCTTAACATACATTTTAAATATTGCAAAATCTAACAACATCGACTTTCACACAACAATTTTACGGGAATTAGCGAATATCCTTAATCCGGTCCTGAACTCTGACGCTCTCTTCCGTTTATTTCTATGCGAGGTAAAGCGGTAAACCAGTCCGTTTCGATACCGCTGTTCTGCGGAAAAATTTCACCGGCGTTAGGCTATAATTTAGTGCCCTTCGAGCAAAGACAGGGATGGCAAAGTGCTTCTCAAAAAATAAATATATTGCCGCGGTGTCTTTCGAGTGTGTGTTCCACGGGAAAGGCGGAGGTGTGAAAAATTAAAAAGAGTGCGTTTTTCGTATTTTAGACGTAGCAATAAATTTCGAGGAAAGCGAAACTGAAACGAACTGACAGCGATGGATTTTCCGGTACAGATATGTTGTTTGTTATAAAAGGTATGAAACTAAAGTGAGTAGGTAGTAAACGATATTTATGTTGGATAAAAAGAAATGTCACTGATTGTGAGATCTAGTAATATTTGCGCATTTGCTGAATACCAACATTTATTTTCGCTCAGTGTTTATTACCTTTTCATGCGATTAGTGTATTTTTTAAGTAAATTATCAGAAAGATAATTTTTTCTGGAGATCTATTGACTACTTGAAAGTATTGATTCAATAATTATAAAAAAAATGATAGCGACAATGTTGTATTTGATAATATTTACATTAATTTTAGTATAGGAAGAGGCATTTGACTCACTTGCAAGGTCATCAAAAAAGTATAATGTCTTACAATTTATATTTGAAGCTCAGGATACTGCTAAAACTTGGCTTATAGTGGAATTATAGTAAATGGAGACAGTTTGTTTATTTCATCATTTATGGCAGCATGGATAGCTTCCTTAAAAGTTTTATAATTTCTTGATCTAAGGATCTTTCTTAATTCTTGATTTCTTACACCAGTAGCAAAAGAATTAATTGTAATGTTTTCATTCATTTGACGTAAAGAATTTAACAGATTCACCTCATCACCTGCGTATGCTAATGTTAAGTCATTAACAAGTTCTTCAATGTCTTGCGCCAAATTTGCTTTAGCAGAAATACATTAATTCTGTAATTATTTTATACTGCAATCTTGCATAATCGCTAACCTGCCAGCCTCTCTATATCTGTAGTTGATATAAGTCAATCCATTTACGGACCTGCACTCCTAGCTAGTTAAAGTGGTAGAGCGTTCGTCCGGTAAACGAGAGTGTGTAGGTTCGAATCCCTGCGTTAGGAGATTTTTTTCTTGAAAAAGTTTTTCTTAATTATTATTTTATATGGTAAAAAGCTTGAAATCTTTGCATATTCAAGATCTGATGTCGACATATGTCGATTTGTCGCGTGAACCTGCATACTTTCATCTAGCTCAAATGGTGGAGCTTTCGTCCGGTAAATGAGAGTGTGTAGGTTCGAATCCTGCGTGAGGAGAAATTTTTTCTAGGGAAAAATTCCTCTTAATTATTGCAGTTATTGGCATACATATGTTAATTCGTTAGTCATTTCATACAGTAAAAGCTTGCAATCTTGAACTTTGGCATTTTCTGATAATCTAGTTTTCAAAACAAATGATGAAATGCTTTCTATCATCTGCTTTTAATAACTCTAGGCATAATATGTATGATTGAATCTACAAGTTTTTTGTAATGTCCATTCATAGAAGGCAATAAAGATGCAGCTGTTTTTAAGTTGAATGTTTCCGTATTCAGATCTATTTATAAACTAATAGACAAACTTTTATTAGCATCACTTATGACATGATCTATAGCCTGAACGTAAATCTTCATACAGCTAACTATTTATAAATTTTGTTCATTTATACTAGCAATTTTTGCTTCTTGTAACTCATTTGCAAATTGTTCTAATTCCTACTAAACTTCCTCGTGTTAGTTCTGGATTTTTACGTCTCTCCTGGTTATTTTTAATAATATTACTTTTAAATACTTTAGTTCATTATATATTTTCTTAAAGTCCTCTAATATTGTTGTCATCGAGAAATACGCCAAAGTACACTTTACACTGCAATATTTCGCTCTCTGAAATGCTATTGTGGTCAATTCCTCACTTCCTGCAATTTATCTCCTGATCTGTATAGAGATATGTATATCAGAATAGTAAGCAGGAACACTGGAATCCCATATGTAACTAGGTTTTGCGATTCAAAAATATGCGCTGTTTTCGTATGGCCATATATCAAAAATTCCCATTTATTTAACGCCAATACATAATCTGGAAAGACTTAAAATCGCATAACAGAAAAGTGTGTAAAGATATTGCATCTGTCATTTAGTGGATTGCGGAGAAGAGTTGCTTTGTATTTAGACATAAACATTTTCACCAATTTCTGGAGTTTTATGCAAGATTTTGATTATATTTTCAATATTAAATGAATTAAGTGTTTCTCTTTAGGTACCAGTATCATTTTGGAGTTATAAAGTTTGTTTACAATGAAAATGTCAAATTATATTTCATAATCTACTCCAATTATGATTTTTCTAGATCGCTTTATATTATATTTTATGATGTAAGATGGCTATGATATTGTAAATAAACTACTGAGAACCTATGATATTAAAGTTCCATTTGATGTTATCTTCTGCTATTATTACAAAATTTTGATAACCAAACTGTTAAACTGATAATCAGTATCAATTTAGAATTTCACTTTGCCGTTGGTTTTCTATTAAATGGTGTAATTTGGTCAACGATTGCAGAGCTATTTACTGCATTTTTAACGTGAATGGAGAAGAAATATTTATACTGGTTTATAACTGCACGTTTACAAGTAGATTTAATAGCGAATTTATTTGCTTGATGTCAAATGCAGTTCTCACCATATCTTCATGATGTAAATATCGATAGATCCTACAGCTCTTAGGTAACATGCAAATTACAATTACTCATGCACAGAACAAGAATAAAGGAACGTTAAAGGAGACATACACGCACAAAAATACCAGTTTCTTAATACACAATCAATAAATAAAATAACTACTGCGAAGGAACGGAACAGCTGTTTCATAATTGCCAAATTTGCCATCTTGCACGGATCGCATTATGCGCGAAGATCCTAGAATGGGGTGCCCGTTCTATCGACTCAGGTAAGTAAAACAAACCCTTAAGAATCCGATCCGCATGCATATATTACCACTGACGCACCCTCTTCTGCCGCTTGAACGCCTAATACAAGAACACAGAAGGTATTATAGAATGAACGGTTTGCATATCGCTATATCGTCAAGGCGGTGCATACGGTTTGAATAATTATCAAGCTGTTTAGAAATAAAAAAAAATAGATCTAAAGGTGGTTGGTTCGCGTTATCCTACACCGGTTTTGATTATTACGTGAGAGTATAGCGTGATCTGCATATGTCGAATGTATAAATACCGGTTTGCCTTTTCCTTCACGTATGCGTCGCGGACTTGTGCAAGGGGTAAAGTTGGAATAATGGCGAATTATATCGGCTGCGGGCTTGGGAACTAATCAAGGTTGCTGGCAATATGCAGATCGGACTTATTATGTTCGCGTCGTGTTTAGGTTATAGTTTTTGGTTCATCGAATTTAGTACGACCAGCTGTATGAGGAGCAATCGAGGTCCAATATGTTCTCACATAATTTTCGACGCTTAATTGAGGAACGATTGAGAAGATGTCAAGATGAACATCTGCTATTGCAGAGGGAATGTCAATAAATGTTTGATATCTGTGGATAATCTATGAGATTGGTAATTAAGTTGTTTGAGATGGAAGAAATAATAGTGGAAACATATCAGAAGTCCAAACATCTTTTCTCAACAACTAAGATATATCAATTTTCAACAAGTATAATTCTAGATGTGGTAGTTGTCAAATCAGAGTTTGGAAGTTCTGCAATGGACAAACGTCTCATTCAAATAAAAAAAATCCATAAAATCCAGTTTTCTTTTTGTTCTTTGAAAATACAATAACAACACTCAGAAAAATACTTGTGTTAATTTAACCAAAACTTGTTTGGATCTCCTATAATTTTTTGTTGTATATAGTCAAACATGCGCTTTTGTTGAATCAACAAAAACACTTTGTTACATTTTTTTGTTTAGCTCAACAACTGTTTATTTTCGTTTTAACAATAGCTTTCAATCCTGCATTTTGTTTAATTTAAAAATATTTTTTGATCAATTTAAGCTATTAATATAATTGGAATTATGTCAATGTTGTCTTCAGTACTTATTCAAATTGAAAAACACCACTGCTTGAACTAAGTAAGTAACAATTAATGATAAACGTAATGCTGTGGTAGACACCCCGTTTTTCGCGAGTGTATTTTGAGTTGCATAGTTTTACTGTTTTGATTACTCCGTTCAGCCGATATTCAATGTACCGAGAATTTTCACAATAATCTTTATTTTGTATAGATTTTAGTTAAAGGGTTTATTTTATGATTTATTTAATTAAGTATTAAGTTTTTTTTTTTAAATTAATTCTATTCATTTATTTGTCTAGTGTTCGCTAGTTTAGTTAATGCGGATTCTATTAGATTTTATCGTTGAGTTGTTTACGACTGCGTTGTAAGATTTTGAGAGAGGGATTTTTGTAAGAAAAACAATTGTAGAGTTTTGTCAGGGAGTTCTTTGTTCGACTATTGACGTGAGTAGACATATTTTTCAATCTCTGTTGCCCTTTTGTTACCCATTTTGATTTAGTAAATTTAACATTTCTTATTTTCTTTTATTTAGTCCATCAAGGAATTCGTTTTGTAATAATTGTTAATATATTGAAATGTGCACATTATAGATATAAGATCATTTATTATTTTTGTTCGGGAAGATATTTTTAGGTTTTATTCTCTCATTATAGTTTAAAGAGTTAATTTTTCCGTTTTTTTCTATTTTGCTGTTTTATTTTTAATTATGAATCACCTCGGTTGGGTGAGTAGAAGCATTGTGCTTGCATATAGTTTATTTTAATTTGAATTACGTGGTTTGAATTTGTGAATTTTTGGCAAATCTTCCTGTACAAACAAATCTTTTGCTTTGCATAGGATATAGCATAGTCCTATTGTAATTTAGAATCAAGTGCAGTTTTTATTTTAGGTCAGAACCCTCAGTTCATGGTTTTTTTTCTGTACACGTTGTATTTTAAACCCTTTTTGAAAAATAAATTTGTTTCTGTTCTTTTATTTTTATATTAAACCTTTTTAAATTTTTCGGGTATTCAAGAAAGTCTGATTTCATTCACTCACAATTTACTTTTCGTGGTTGCGAGGGTAACTCTGAGCTTAGTTGTTCTTTTGTTCAATTTAAAAATTATTTCCGTTGCACTCAGAAAAATACTTGTGTTAATTTAACCAAAACTTGTTTGGATCTACTATAATTTTTTGTTGTATATAGTCAAACATGCTCTTTTGTTCAATCCACAAACAACATTTTGTTGCATTTTTTCGTTTAAATCAACAATTGTTTATTTTCAATTGTACATTTTGTTCAATTTAAAAATATTTTTTGTTCAATTTAAGCTATTAATATAAATGGAAGAACATGTTTTACAAAATTTTATTGTTAATTCAACCACAATTTCCAAAAATAAAATTTTGTTTGATTTGAATATCTTTTTTTGAATAATTAAACAAGAATATAGTTAATCCAATCCAATATTTTTTCAAACAATTCATATTTGTTGAATTAATGCAAGTATTTTTCTGAGTGAAGAAATGTTTTACTAAACCAGTGCATGTATTTTTATGGCAAGCAAAGATTCCAAACACGGCGATTCAAAATATTATGATATTCCAAACATGTAGGTATGTACTATGCATTTTTTTTCTGCGGAAAAACGCTCTGAGTAGGTGAAATAGGCAAAAGGTGTACTATATACTTTTTTTTGCTCTTTTGTATGTAGGTATATATAAATAATCCTAAACCCGAACGATTAATAATTATTTTTACCTTAAAATAATCAATAACCCAATGCCCAAAATGTTTTGTTTTCCTGTGTGTTATTTCTATTTGAGTCAATAAAATTTATTTGAAGTAAACATTCCATTTGATCAATTTTAAAAAAAATTATTTGAACTAAACATATATGTCTCATTATTTCAATGAAATAATTAGTTATTTTAAGTATTACATACATTTGACCCAATAAAACTTTTTATTTGAGCAAAATATTTTATTTGTTTAATTCTATTGACGATATTGTTAAAACAAACAAATTCTATTAACAAAATTATTTGCTTCGCGCAACAATATATTTGTTTGCCCATATTTAAACAAAGATTTTAGTGAATACAACTAAAATTTGATTGAGTCAATCAAATGGGTTTTTCAGTGCAGTTGCTTTAATTTCAGCCCGATAGCTTTAGGGTAACTTTTTGATGGCTTAACGGAGTAGAGCCTTTAATTGACTGTATGATTATAGATTGGTTTGGCGAATATTACTTCGAGCAGTTTCCCAAAATTACAAATGAGAGATATGAGTCTATAACTTTTAATCTCATTCTTGTTGTCTTTTAATGCAGTTAGAACTCGCGGAAGCTTCCAACATTCCGGGTATTTCCGCCAACGCAAAATCAATTTAAAAGTATGTAGTAAAAAAAAATTAAAATTATTGAAATTGCAAAGCTGGCATGCTGGCATTATTATAACATTTGACATGATTCAAATCTAGGATTTAGGATTTATAGGACCCATTGCATACGGTAGTTCAGTTGGTAGAGCGGCTTGTCCAGAGAAGAAGAGTGGGATAAGAGAGCGTAGGTTCGAATCCCACACGAGGTTGAAACAATTTTGTAATAAAATTTGTTTTAATAGTAACAGTGTTAGCAGGAGTCTTTGATGATAAACGTAGGTATACAAGTGGATGCCCATAGTACTACATGTGATCTTCATGTTCCCAAAGTTTCACCATTTTTTTTAATTTTCGGGTTTGGGATCTTCCAATCCTAATTATTTTAATATTTTATTGCGACATGTTTCGGTCCTAAATAACCATCATCAGGCAGCTATAAGATGAAAAAGGAAATTATGTCAAAATTATAAAGTAGTTTTACTATTAAATTGAAATTTTGATATTTTTTTGAAATGTTTTAATTTTGAAATTTTAACAATTGAAAGAGTTTTTAGTTTAAATTTAAAGTTCATAAATTAAAATTGAAGTTGAAAATTTCAAAATCTGTAAATACTACTCTTAAATTTACAGGAACAAAATTTTAAATCTCAAAAAAAAAACAAAATTTCAATTTAGTAGTAAAATTACTTTATAATTTTACTACGAAATTGAATTTAGTAGTAAAATTAGTTTATAATTTTACTACTAAATTGCAATTTCGATATTTTTTTGAAATTTAAAATTTTGTTCCTGTAAATTTAATAGTATTTTAAAGATTTTGAGATTTTGAAGTTCAATTTTAATTTATGAACTTTAAATTTAAACTAAAAACTTTTTCAGTTGTTAAAATTTCAAAATTAAAACATTTCAAAACATATCAAAATTTAAATTTAATAGTAAAATTACTTTATAATTTTCACATAAAAATTTTTCATCTTATAGTTGCCTGATGATGGTTATTTAGGACCGAAACACGGCGCAATAAAATATTAAAATAAATAGGATTGGAATACGAATTTTCGCTTTAATTTTTCAATTACACCCACTAATCCTCTGGGACACCATACATTAAAACGTTTTTTGTTGTTATTTTATTTTGGTTGAACCAAATGCATATTCAGTGATTGTGAGTGCATAAACAAGTGATATTCAAGGTGTTGTTTTTTTTTTTACCAATCGGACTAGTAGAGTTTCAGCCTTCTATATATATAATCAATAACTCCTTCTACCTCAATTAAGGTGTAGGAATATTTCTTTTTTTTTCAGCTATGGACGAACCTCTTCCATTCTCTTCTATTTTCTGCCATCTTCTTCGCTTCTACCCATTCTTTGTTTCTTTTCTGTAAAATTTTCCCTATCACATCGTCCCAAGTTTGCCTCGGTCTTCCCGGCTTCCTATTTTTTTATATTCTCGTCTCCCATATCTTTCTTACTGGCCTCGATGCTTCCATCCTCAATAGATGTCCCCACCATTCTAACTGCTTTTCTTCTATAAATTCTAAAGTCGATTGTATGTTTAGGTCTTTTCTTATATCTACGCTTCTGATTTTGTCTCTCTTGGTAACTCCTCGAACTCTTCTCAGGAACTTCATTTCGACTGCTTGTATTTTACCTTTTTTGTTTTTCATTTAGTATCCATGATTCGCAGCCGTAAGTTAGGACGGGTCTAATAATTGATTTAAAATACTTTAATTTTGGTTTTTTGTGATATTTCTTTTTTATTTATGAATTTATTTTGCATAGTATAGTACAATTTCATTGTTTTTTCAACCCTTTCATTTATTTCTGCTTCTTGTGTTCCATTTTCGTCTAGTGTTACTCCTAGGTATTTGAATGTATTAACTTGTTGTATATTCTCTCCGTCAATCTCTATTATAAAGTTCTATGTTTTCATTTCCTATGGCCATCACTTTTGTTTTGTTTATGTTTAACTGCATTCCATTTTGTTCTAGTTCTTTATACCATATATTAATATTGTGTTGCAAAATCTGTCTCGTTTTCGGCAACTATAACGATATCATCTGCAAACACTCCTTCTGAGATTTCTACTTTTTGTAATATCCAACACAAAATTTCTGCCTTCTAATAAGCAAATACGATACTGATATAAACCAAAATTTTTGTTTCTGCCAAGCAAATTATATTTTATTCTAGTTCTAGGCGTCGGCAGTAGTCATTAGTCGAAAATAGAAAATAATCATCAAAGGAATTGATACAGTTGTGTATAAAAACCAAAAATAAAAAAGATTTCAATTGTTACACGCCTCGCTTTCGAGAGTCCACTCAAAGAAAAACAAATAAGGAACACAAATCTCCACCCAGGCCATATCAAGCACTCGAAACGAGACACACGACCCGGTGCGCCTCTCATAATCAGACGTACACGTAATGGCGTATTTGTATTTGCACGTTCAGGCCCTCTCATCGCTAATAGGCACCTCACGAGCAATTTGCAATCACGTTCGCTCCACCGGCAACAATACCATAGCCCGAGATTTCTATGTCCAAGAACACGCTCGCGTAACAGTTTCAAGTGCCGAACGCCCAAGTAAGAAGAAGAAGAACTAACAACCTGTACGTTACCTGTGCATATTTAGCACGCCATGAGAATGGAAAATGGAAGCGAGGCGCACCGGTTGTTGCAACGGATCGCGCGAAGAGGACCCCAGACCAGATCGAATAGTCATCGCTGACATCTAGTGTTTGTTCGCGAGTAAAAAAAAAAAAAAAAACGCAGAGGTAATGGTGTAAAAGAAGACGATGTAAAAACTATACGCGTATAGAAAAAGAGAGGCAGATAGGGACTCCGGGACGCGCCAACAGCGTACGTCTCTAGCTACGGAATATAATGAGTATTTTTTTAATTGGACTGCCAGACTAGACTGTCAAAGAGCATACTCTAGAAGCGAGCTATTTTTCAGTCACCTCTCGAGTGCTACTCTGACGCTGCGTGTTGGTGCTGCTTGCTGGTGCGCCATGTAGACGGAAGCAAATAAGTTTTTTTCGACGTGCACATTATTATTTCTTTTCTATTCTTTGGGCCGTTGTTCGTTGCAGTTCCGAGCGCCATGCGCACCCCTTCAACGCTTCATGCATATATCGGTTGTGCGGTGATAGAATATAATGGAGTATGTATGTCAAGATTCCCATTTTACTTTAAAATATTCCGGAGAACGACGTTCCAATACTTTTCCAAGTAAATTTAAATCTTCGTATACTTTAACGCTGATGCGAATGTATTATTCATTTGATTTGAATGACGTTAATTGGTTGGATTTTTTTCATATTGTATTCTGCAAAAAAAAAATATAGTAATTCTGTCAGGGTAAATCGGAAATATTACAATGTAGTCATGTTGTCAATCATGTAAACTTTGTTTTACCGGTTTTTCTTCCAAAATATTTAACATGAAAGAAGAGGTTTCGGTAAAATCTATAGTTTCTTCAAGAGAGGCCATCCATTTCAATAAGCCATTAAGCCTTTCTTGACACATTGGTGATTAGAGATGATAGTCAACATGTTAAGTACACCAAATCGGCTTTGACTCTGATAGGTATATGATTTTTTTTCACGTGTTATACTATTTCCTCCTAAATAAATCTTATTTCATCTTTGAAAAGTAGAATACTGAAACTTTCAGATAAATCATATCATCCAAAAACCTTTTTCGCTTATATAACACTTTTGTTAATAATAGTTATCCACCTAAATTGGTGAAGAACATTTTTTACAATTCATTAGCAGTCGGCTTTTAAAACAGTGCTGAATCGAAAGATCATATGATTCAAGGATAGTGCACTTTTCTTTTCATCAATAAACTTACTCTCAAAATATCGAGATTATTCAAGGAAATTCTTACTAAGGTTGCTCCCTATAGTGATAGAGGTTTTTAATTGTCTTTTTTCTACGTATAAATCTCCAATTCCGTTAGAATTACAATTGAATGTGATTTATCGAATCTCATGTTAAAATTGTGACGCCACTTACTTGAGATTAGACATCTCAATATTTGAAAAAGAAAATTAGACAACACATCAAAAACATAACACCAAAACAGCTTTAGATCATGCTGTTAATAATAAACAAAAAACATGTTTTTGACAATTTGACGATATCATGTATGGAAAGATATTTACATCTTTTCCTTGAAATGTATACATTGTATTTTGTATTTGTATGTAAATAGAAGGGTGATGTTACACTGCGACCTAAAAGATCTGTTGTGTACCCTATTCTTGCTGCTTTACAGCTGGCCTTCCAATCCTATTCCTTCCAGAAAGTGTAGGATGTCAGAGGGCCCCAGTCTAGGTAAGTCTCCCTCTTCGATTTCACATGCTCCCAGGTGCAACGCCCCCGAGTTGCGCAGTGCTACGCAGTTTGAGAGGAGGTGGATGGGTGTTTCATCCTGTTCCCCACAAAATCTACATCCAGATTCCTTTTCAAATCCAAGCTTACTCAGGTATCCTTTCAGTCTACAATGTGCTAGAAGTATTCCTGTTAATATGCGAACGTTGTTCTTACTCAGGTTGATGCATTCTGTAAACCTCCTCTGGTTATAAGTTCTCTGCTCCATTTCTATTTTTAGTTTCTTCAGTATTGTACTGCTACTTAACGCGCAGAAGGGTTCAGGCCCTACAAACGGCATTCCAGCCCCTCTTCTTGCGAGATTGTGCGTTATTCTGTTTCCTTCCACTCCTGTGTTACTTTATTCATTTTGCCTAGCTCATTTAATTTCCCTAGGCATTCCCAGACCATCTTGGAACTGATTTCATATGAGCTCAGCGCCTTGATGGCTGCTTGACTATCAGACATGATGATAATCTTCTGCTTTAGATAATTTCTATCCATATTGAACTGAACACATCTTTCAATAGGGTGTATTTCCGCCTAAAATATACTTGGATATTTTCCCAAGCTTTCGAAATATGTGCTTCTAGGCCCATATATTCCTATTCCAGTTCCCTCTGCCGTTTTGGAGCCACCAGGATACCATTTGATGGCATTTGTATTCAAGTTCAAGATGGTGTTATGATCCCACTCGCCCCAGTTACTGAGCTTTATGATGAATTCCTTCACAAAGCTGAATTTTTTTAACATATCATCCCGGGGCATATCCCAGGTTTGATCACCGTCACGAGATTGAGGCCTATGCCTGATCATTCCTTCCTTGACCATTCTGAGTGTGGTTCTTTTTGTCACGCCCTCTACTACAATATGGAGAGGGGTAAGATCCAATACTACCTGGATAGCTCTTGTTGGGCAGGTTGTCATAGCCCCCGTTATGCATACACATGCTAATCTTTGCACTTTCGAGAGGTTAATTCTCGCGGTGGCCAGATTAGTTCTTTTGCTCCAAGCTACTGAGGCGTAAGTGACGATCGGTCTCATGTATACATTAATAAAGATCCTTTGTTTATTAATTTCAGAACAGATATTAATAATTTGAGTAGCGTATACAGTTACCTATTATACCTTGATGAAGGGTGACATGGATTTAGATTCAAATTGTTTGACTTCACTAGATTGTTTTCATTTCCTATTTAAATTTTACAATTATTATATATTCTGATATGTATTATATATTCTGATATTAATTAATTAGATTATCATTTTAAACCAGTTAAAAACACTTATTGTAATTTTTGTAAGTTGGCATTACCGTTTTCTTATTTCGCGGGCTTATTGTTTGACAGTTTGTCTTGTTAATCTTATCATCGCACGTGGTTCTATATTTCTGCTGTGGGTTGAATTACTTTTAAAACTATGTACATTACATTAATTAAGTGTGCGTCGTTTTTAATTTTCTTAGGTAAGTTATTACAGTTTTAATTAATGTTATTATCTTCTTAGATGAAATGTTGTCTTAGAGAATCTCGTTCTTTGATTAAGCTGAAAATATACAGCGAAAGCTTAGAATTCTTGTAAAAAAGGAAGTGTTTTTTCATATATCCTTGGCTTCTTTTCCCGTTGTATCATCTTTAACCATTAACTTTTGTACTACCGTTTTACAGCCAGTACTACCATCTAACTTAGAAATTTGATTTTGACTGTTCCAAATCAAATGAAAAATCTTGGAAAAATTATCAATATTTCGAAATTTCATTATGAATTTTCCAGGCTACACAAAAAATGGGCATTACTTCCAAAAGTAAAAAATGCCCCAAACTCGGAGGGAATTTTATCAAAAAATTACGTGTTGCTGTGGTCTGGCACACCGGATTTCGAAAATTCAAATTTGTATTTTTATTTATCCCAAATTATCTTTATCAATGCTACGCAAGAGTTTCCACAATCACTATTTATTTTATTTTGAAAAGATTTTGTAATTGTACTGTTTGATGAATTTAAGTATTTTAATTGTTCAGTTGTTGATTATTTAATTATTCAGTTGTACATTTGCGTTCACAGTATTGTAATATTGTTCAATGTAACATTCTAGAATTTTCTTTGCGAATTCTGCGTTGCGAGCGCACGCAATTGTAAATTTTATATATACGACCATGTTTAACCCAGAGGCTCAGTTACTTGAACGATGTCGTGTAAGTACAGTTAAATTTATTTTGTTATATGCCATTTTGGTTATTTCATTTTATCAAAAAAATGTTGTTCGTTTAATTTGATCATCCTTCAAGGAACTCTTTAAATAATAATGGTTATTGTAATTTTTGCGTACACAATTTAGTTGTAAGATCTGTTATTATATATTTTATTCTAGAAGGCTGTTTTTTTTTGTTTAAAGAGTTTAAATTTTCCGTTTTCTAGTTTTCTGATTTGATCTTTATAGTTAATCACCTCGGATTAGGTGAAAAGAAGCTTTGTGCGTGTAATTAAATTTCAATTTTAATACACTTGTCTTGTCCACGTTTGAATTAATTTAGGTTGTTTTAAATTTTGAGACCACGTGGATTTTTTTGTGAAATACGATTTTCTTCTAGAACAAATTTACCTCTTTGCTTTGTTAAAGGATTTGAATTGTCCTTTAGTAAATTAGATTCATGCAGGTTTTGATTTTGGCCAGGACTCTCTGTCCAAGGTTTGATTTTTCCTGTGTTCATTGTAACTAAATATGTTCTTTTTTTTTATAAAAATAAATTTAATGATTATTAACGTCATTCAAAGTTTCTATTCTTTTATTTTTGATTTAACCTTTTCAATTTTTGAAGTTTCTAAAGAAAGTCAAATTTTCAAACGCCCACATTTTATTTTTCATGATTAGTTTAATTGTGAGAGTAACCCCGAGATAAATAGTACTTTTGCGCCCTTTATTTTTATCCACTGACAAGGGAACACCGGCGGGTGTCCCCCTCCGATTTCGATGAAACTTAACAGATCAAAAGAGTACCTTAAAATAAGAGACACGTATTTTTTTTTATCGGCGTATCCGCACGATTTTGGGGTACAGCCCCCTCCAAAGTTTGTATGATTTTTAAATTTTTGCAAATATTTCCTAAATTATAACAGATATTAAATTTTCTTCTTAATATAATTTGCAGCATATTGCATGGCCCTAAGGGTGGCGTCATCCGTATTCTCAAAAAGTTAATAACGGGGGACGGGGCACCCCTTACCCCCCATTTTTTTACATTTTTTCTTTTTCTTATTCATCAAAATCTAAACTTGTTATACATCATCGTATTCTATGTAAAATCGGCCTTTTTTTGATGAATAAGAAAAAGACAAAATGTAAAAAGAATGGGGGGAACGGGGTACCCCGGCCCCCGTTATTAACTTTTTGCGAATACGGACGACGCCACCCTTAGGGCCATGCAATATGCTGCAAATTATGTTAAGAAGAAAATTTAATATCTATTATAATTTAGGAAATATTTGCAAAAATTGAAAAATCGTCCATACTTTGGAGGGGGCTGTACCCCAAAATCGTGCGGATACGCCGATAAAAAAAAATACGTGTCTCTTATTTTAAGGTACTCTTTCGATCTGTTAAGTTTCATCGAAATCGGAGGGGGACACCCGCCGGTGTTCCCTTGTGAGCTAGTCAATTTAAATTTTCTTTTTTTTTTTTTAAATTCATTTTGCATTTATGCTGGTACACAGTAGTGTGTACAATAAGCTTATTTTACGAGTGAGTTGTTAGTTATTTGTTCCTTTTTAAACCTCTATTAGCTATGCTAAGAAAACAATCGACATTCCCACACCACAACAAAGTCCTAAAAGGAGCGCATTTAACTCTAAACAATAATCAACGGCATAGTGAATAAATAACATTGCCGTTTTCGTAATTACCGTTCAGTTCGGCGGGCAGCAAGAACCACCGCGGGGGCAGCCGACGGCTGCGGCGAGGGCATTCGGCTTAACGTTCGCTCGCACCGTCGACGGCACAACGTAACCTACGGCCACTACACGTCGTTCGAGGGTCGTTTTCCGGGAGGGCACCGGAATTTGCATCCGCGTCCCCGCGTACGACGGGTGAACCGCGTGGATTGAAGCGAACTTCGCCTCCACGTGTCGCGGTGACGTTATTATCGTTCGTTTATTGGATGTTGCGTACCGTATTAAGCCTCTAAATTGTTATTTTGTCGTCGTTAATTGTTCGTCTGAAGAAATGAAAGCGCCAACTCGACTGGATAATGACGGGTCGGTGTGGCGCGCCGCTGTTCGGCGTGGAGGAACGACGGCGGACGGATGGATTGGGTGCGTAGAGCGTGCACCGTAAACGTAGCGAACGCGATGCGAAAGAGGAAGGGTTGAAGTGGAGGCGGGAGGGGGAGAGAGAGGGCTGAAGACGGCCAGAGGGTAGGTGAATTGAATTAAGATTTCTGTTGGGATGTTTGGTGGATATGTAACGGATGGAAAATGGGACCAACTACACTGAAACAAAAATTTGTGCTGGAATAATGGAAAAAAATTGTTGTTCACATGAAATAATGCATTACAATTTGTTCAAAGAACAAGTTCATAAAACAAAGAAATATCAATTTTTATCAAAATAGCTGTTAAACTTTATAAAATAACTCGAGACACGTCCGTCCCTCACGGAGGTTGGCTAGTGAATGCTGTGAATTAATCTAACAAACATCTAACATACATCGATAGCGATTGTCTTTGCAAGGGCTGCAAACTGCCTCAGAAAAGTCCATTAATTTCACCTATGTGAGAGGAATATGGGATATTTAATATATGAAAATACCCATGTGACCCAATTTTAGCTTATTTCATCTCTATTAGAACATATGGTAGAATTTTAACAATATTATTTGGAGGAAATGTTTCTAATCTTCTAACTAAAAAGATTAAATTATTATTGCTACACAGAATACACAATTTTAAACAGAAAAGTAAAAGAATTATTTTAGATTTTAAGATTAAAATTAGTGATTGCTATACCCATTGCTACCTATTAATCATTTTCTTATGGAGTTCAACAAATTAAATTGGTGTTTTACAAACTTCCGTTGCAAATATTAATGAAGCATTTACTTGTTTTATAAAGGAAGAACTTGCATTAAAAATTATTTACAATATTATTGCATTTATATACTTACATAACAAACATTGTAAGAAAGCATATTGTTCGTCAATCTCAGTTAGTGCTAAAATATTTGTTTTTGAATTTGATACATTTAAAAATAGCTGTTAAACTTTATAAAATAATTCGAGACACGTCCGTCTCTCACGGAGGTTGGCTAGTGAATGCTGTGAATTAATCTAACAAACATCTAACAGACATCAATAGCGATTGTCTTTGCAAGGGCTGCAAACTGCCTCAGAAAAGTCCGTTAATTTCACCTATGTGAGAGGAATATGGGATATTTAATGTATGAAAATACCCATGTGACATAATTTTAGCTTATTTCATCTTTATTAGAACATATGGTAGAATTTTAACAGTATTATTTGGAGGAAATGTTTCTAATCCTCTAACTAAAAAGATTAAAATATGCTACAAATTATTATTGCTACCTGCAGAGAATACACAATTTTAAACAGAAAATTAAAAGAATTATTTTAGATTTTAAGATTTAAATTAGTGTTTGCTATACCCATTGCTACTTATTAATCATTTTCTTATGGAGTTCAACAAATTAAATTGGTGTTTTATAAACTTCCGTTGCAAATATTAATGAAGCATTTACTTGTTTTATGAAGGAAGAACTTGCATTAAAAATTATTTACAATATTATTGCATTTATATACTTACATAACAAACATTGTAAGAAAGCATATTGTTCGTCAATCTCAGTTAGTGCTAAATATTTGTTTTTGAATTTGATACATTTAAAAATAGCTGTTAAACTTTATAAAATAACTCGAGCACGTCCGTCTCTCACGGAGGTTGGCTAGTGAATGCTGTGAATTAATCTAACAAACATCTAACAGACATCGATAGCGATTGTCTTTGCAAGGGCTGCAAACTGCCTCAGAAAAATCCGTTAATTTCACCTATGTGAGAGGAATATGGGATATTTAATATAAGAGAATGCCCATGTGATCCAATAGAGCTGTGAAATATTTAAATTAAGTTGAAAAAATATTTTTTGCATATAAGAGCATTATTAAATTAAATTTAAACAATGTTCCATCGAACTGAAAGTTGATCCAATTTTGATCTGTCAAAATCTGTTGTAAATATTTAATATTCAAATTCTAATATTTGATTTCGATCTGTAGGTGACTTTCTACTGATTAGGTTTGCTTGCTGAAAGGCAAGTTCTAAAGGAAATGCCTTGAAGGACTTGCCAAATGCAGAGGTCTCCTATATCACCTAGATTATCTTATATGCTTTTCGTTATCTCCTTTTTTTTAAATAGATAAAAGTAAAGCTAAATAATAAAGGCGCAATTAAATGATACGAGTTCTTCAAAACCAATAATACCAAAATAGATATACTATTTGAGCACACCAATATTTTAGGAAGACGTAAGTTCTAAATTTAAGTATATTCGCTATAATAATAATAATAATAATATCGTCTTTATTTAATGATGGAACACACAAAGTGAATTAATCATAGGCGAAGTTTAGTTGGTAGCTATTCTTCCACTTAACCTATGATTAATTACTAAATACATACAGTAATGTCTAGCTAAATAAGAAATAGAAATAAAATTCCATAATGTGTGCGTGCAGTAAATAAACAAAAAAAAATGGTAGAAAATAAATCAATAATACCTTTTTAAATAATAAAAGTACTCCACACTATAAATGAACTAATTATCATACCTAAACCTAACCCTGTGACCTAAACTAGGCAGCCAGTAAATATCTAATCTGCCTTTTAAACATATTCAGCGACATCTGTTTTTGAAATTTTAAAATAAATTCACTACAGATGACCATAGCGTTATAAGTAAATGACCGCTTAAACATAGCTGTCCTATGATGCAATATATTCATAGTGTTATTTCTAACATTTATCGTTGCGATGTGTCAGTTTTCTACGCAAATAAATAGGAAATTGATTTTGTAATAGTTTAAATAAGAAAACTAAAAAATTAAACTTTGTAAGGTCTGGAAGACGTAACCAGCCTATTTGATCATATTTAGAGCTAACGTGGTCATATCTATGGAGAGAAAAAAACATATCTACAACAGGTGTTTTGAATAACCTGTAAACGTCTTTTAGTGCAATAATCTAAACATGGATAATACACTAGTACAGCGTATAATAACACAGACATAACAAGCGATTCACATAACTGCGCTGACATAACTTTACTATATGTTCGTGAAATCTCAAATCATTATCTAAAATCACTCCAAGTATTTTTCGGTTTTTTGAAAAAGGTATGACATCTTGATTTATTTTAATTTCAAATCTCGGTTCGACATATAATCTGTTTCTTTTAGAACAAAATAAAATGATTTGGCAGGATTTAATTGTAAATTGTGGCACACCGCAAAATTCTTTACAAGATCTAAGTCTGTATTTACATGCATCAGCGTCAGCATGCTGGAAAGAAAACAATAGCCACGTGTCATCTGCATAACCCTGCAATAATGCATGCTTGGTAACTTTAAACAAATCACTGGTATAGAGCACAAATAACAGCGGCCCCAGCACTGATCCTTGCGGCACACCAGAACAGATACTGCCCTCGTATGACTCAACAATAACGCTTTGCGCTCTGTCCACAAGATAGGTTTTAAGGAATGATAAAGATGTAGCATCCAATCCATAATAACGCAGTTTCGCACACATAAGTTGATGATCTATCGTATCGAAGGCCTTCGAAAAATCCAAGGACACCACCGCAGAAGCTCCACTTTGACCCAGAGTTCTAAAGATATTGTCTGTCAAATTCAGCAAAGCCGTTACAGTACTGTAGCCCTCCCGAAAGCCTGACTGAACATCTGGTATGATGTTGTTATTTTGTACTGCTGTGTACTGACAGTACCAAAAGAACTTTGAAAATGAATTAAAAAAATGAAAAATTAAATTATCTAGCTCAACGGATAAAAATTAAAAGGGCACAAAAGAACAATTAATCTCAGAGTTACCCTCGCGAATTAAAACTTGAATCTAATCACGAAAAGTAAAAGCGGATGAAAGAAAACTGACTTCCAATTAAATACCCCAAAAATTGAAAAGGTTTAATTAAAAATAAAAGAACAGAACTTTGAATGATGTTAATTAACAACCAAGAATTTATTATGAAAACAAAGAAAAAAAATGTTAATTACACATTTTAGCAGAAAAAAAAAACCGTGAACAGAAGGTTCTGGTCTAAATCAAAAACTGCTCAGGATTCTAAATTACAATAGGACAATATTATTTCCTATATCAAAGCAAAAAAAAAAATACTTAGTTCAGGAAGATAATTTTTTTTTCAATAAATCCACGTGGTATCAAATTAAAACAAACTAAATTCGTAGAACACTAAAAATTTACAAAAATGAAAACTAAAAGCAAGAACAATGCTACTATTCACCCAAACCCGAGGGTGATTAATTAAATGAAAATGAAACTAGAAAACCAAAAATGAACTCTTTAAAATTATAATGAGGGAATTAAAACTAAAATCTATCTTCCTGCACGAAATAATAAATGATCTTATATCTAAAATGTGTACACAACAATATAACAACAATTATTATTAAACGAGTTCCTTGATGGACGAAATAAATTCAATCTAAACGAAACAAATCTCAATATCAAAAGTATTAACAAAATGGCAGCAAACAATATAAAATTACAACTACTCACGCTTGCGTCTACCGAGGAACTAGTTCTTACAATCTCGACCGCTGCGTACAGCGAAGCCGCAACAGATCAGTCCACAAAACATAAAAACATAAACTAAACAAGTGAACGCAAAATATTTAACTCAATGTAATTAATTTGAAACAACTGAACATTTAAATAAATAAATCATACAATCAATTCATTAACAAAATCTTATACAAAAAAAAACATTTGAAAAAACATGTGAAAACTCTCCCGAAACATTGACAAAGGCTGATCGGAATAAACATGAAAACATCTGAACTTAAAAAAAAAAACTCTCGCGAAAATAAGGTGTCAGTCCACAGCAGTACGTATTTAGCTGCCTATGTACAATACGTTCTAGTACTTTCGAAAAAATAGGTAAAATACTTATAGGACGCAGATCTTGGATGTCACTTGGGTTGCTAAAAACAATATTGCTGATTAGTTTTGTAATTTTCACAAGAAAAAGTTCATGTAAACTAGAAACGATATTCACACACTAGAATGCCATCAAGAGACAAAAGCGATTACGCAACAAACCGAATTTAATTTCACCACACACAAACACAATATAGACAACAAAAGCGACAAGAAAAAAACCTCTATAAAAGGGTCAAACTCCAGAAAGGAAGGCGATCCGAACCAGTTCCCCTACTCTAGTTCCCCCGCCAGTATTTACGACGCTGTAAAAATCCCCGTAATTACAGCCCGAAACAAGATTTTTAAATCTTGTCGAAAGCCAATTTCGCAGCGTCTAAATGGAAAAACTTTCATCACCATCACATAGAGACAGACGCCCCTGGAAGGGGGGGCCAAGGTGGGGGCCGCGTTCGCCGCGATGATCGTCGAAGGCAAACAGAGTCCGCAAAAGACAGCGAAGACCGGCGAACGCGCCAGGCAATTAAAAGACATCCAAGCAGCCACACTTCCGTTCGTCCTCTCCCGGATGCCCTCTCTCTCTCTCCTCTATTCCATCCTACGGTTTCTATTGCTGCAGTCGGCCGCGTTCTTCTTCTTCTTCTTCTACTTCCCTACAGAGAATTTCAGCACCGATTCTAAATGCCAGAGGGGCGCATATTGATCAAATATAACCCTTTCGATAATTAGCGCGGAAGAGTCATAAATTAAGAGCCGGTGGAGAGATCGAAACATCGACTAAATTAACTTAAAGCGAGGCTAAGAAAGACGGCGAGAGGGGAAACCCACCACTTTGCTCTTTCCCCGTAACTTAAACTTCTGTCTGTTTGCGTTTATACCCCAAACCATCTCGCTTTCTGCGTCTCCACCTTACTATGTTTGTATTTCGCTTATATATTGTGATGCTCTGAGGTAGCACACAGCCTAGTATAAAAAATATTCTATACAATGCGATATTCTATTTACATCACTTAAATATTCTTTTAATCATTCTAGTATCATGTATTTTACTAATCTTAAATCATAAGTATAACCTCTCCAATGCCAGATGGCATGCTGAGGGAGAATTTCTGATTGAAACAGGCTATAGGACGCGACAGCATCAAGAAAACTATGAACAGGAAGTTACCTCTCTTTTATATTTAGTATAAACAAAGATGCTAAGGGGTACTGTTGTCCACTGTCCTATGCTCAAATATTCAATGTTAAAGTGGTCAAGTCAAGTGAAATCATGCGCACGAGACTTTTATAACTGAAGTATCAATACTATCTATTGATCGGCTTTGTAAGATAAAGAAAATATTTAAGTGCAAACAAATGCGATTTTATTTTATGAATGGTTCGAAATGAATAGCAGTGTAAAACAATGTAAATGAGAATGTTCCTTCTTTAAACTTAAGTTGACAGTGTAAGTTTAAAAATGTAATTAATCTTAAATCATAAATATACTCTTCTATTTATCGGCTTTGTAAGATAAAGAAAACATTTAAGTGCAAACAAATGCGATTTTATTTTATGAATGGTTCGAAATGAATAGCGGTGTAAAACAACGTAAATGAGAATGTTTCTTCTTTAAACTTAAGTTGACAGTGTAAGTTTAAAAATGTAATTAATCTTAAATCATAAATATACTCTTCTATTTATCGGCTTTGTAAGATAAAGAAAACATTTAAGTGCAAACAAGTGCGATTTTATTTTATGAATGGTTCGAAATGAATAGCAGTGTAAAACAATGTAAATGAGAATGTTCCTTCTTTAAACTTAAGTTGACAGTATTAGTTTAAAAATGTAATTAATCTTAAATCATAAATATACTCTTTTGTTGATCGGCTTTGTAAGATAACGCAAACATTTAAATGCAAATAAATGCGATTTTATTTTATGAATGGTTCAAAATGAACAGCAGTGTAAAACAATGTAAATGAGAATGTTCCTTCTTTAAACTTAAGTTGACAGTGTAAGTTTAAAAATGTAATTAATCTTAAATCATAAATATACTCTTCTATTTATCGGCTTTGTAAGATAAAGAAAACATTTAAGTGCAAACAAGTGCGATTTTATTTTATGAATGGTTCGAAATGAATAGCAGTGTAAAACAATGTAAATGAGAATGTTCCTTCTTTAAACTTAAGTTGACAGTGTAAGTTTAAAAATGTAATTAATCTTAAATCATAAAATATACTCTTCTATTTATCGGCTTTGTAAGATAAAGAAAACATTTAAGTGCAAACAAATGCGATTTTATTTTATGAATGGTTCGAAATGAATAGCGGTGTAAAAGAACGTAAATGAGAATGTTTCTTCTTTAAATTTAAGTTGACAGTGTAAGTTTAAAAATGTAATGAATCTTAAATCATAAATATACTTTTCTATTGATCGGTTTTGTAAGATAAAGAAAACATTTAAGTGCAAACAAATGCGATTTTATTTTATGAATGGTTCGAAATGAATAGCAGTGTAAAACAATGTAAATGGGAACGTTTCTTCTTTAAACTTAAGTTGACAATACAAGTTTAAAAATGTAATGAATCTTAAATCATAAATATACTCTTCTATTGATCGGCTTTGTAAGATAAAGGAAATATTTAAGTGCAAACAAATGCGATTTTATTTTATAAATGGTTCGAAATGAATAGCAGTGCAAAACAACGTAAATGAGAACGTATTTATCTCAGGTAAGTAATATGGGCAGCATATTCGGTTTCGTGCCGTAAGAATATATATTAAATAGTAAGATTCACCTTATACAAAATTTTCCACCATTACTCGTAAACTGGTTGGTGATTGTATTCAAAATGTTCTAACTCAAAATTAGGCGAACAAATTAAAAGAAAATTTCTTATAAGTATATTGAAATTTAGATAGGAATTAAAGAATACCTTAGGAAGGAGAAATCGTCACGCATCACTCCTCAGGTCTAAAATAGGACATCCTTCAAATTAACAGAGAATGGCTCAGGACAGGAACATTTTGAAAAAAAATTACCCAACGAGAATGCAGGTAAATTGTGGGTAAAATACTAATATTATTTACTTTGTTTTAAAATGACCTGGGTTGGAATTTGGAATAAATAGGATGTTAACAGAAGAATTGTTAAAAACTTATAAAATATTGCTTGGCATATGACCGTCTCTCATAGAGGTTGCCTAGTGTACGGATTCGAATTACAAACTTTGCAACAGATAAAGTTCACGATTGTCTTTGTAAGAGCAACTGCCCCGAATTAAATCAAAATAAATAAATATTGCAAAATTATAGAATCACCCTACATTCATTATAAAATAAAGGTGCCGCACCAAGGCCCCTAAGGCACCATTTATATTTAGGGCAGCAACTCGTTCCGCCAGAAATTAATGAAAGAATAGTTTCGTTGGCTGTTAGCGACCTTATCTTCCCTAGTAATTCTATTGTCTCTGTTTGGCTTTTGGTAACCTTCTACCTTTTGCTGGCCCTTCGATGGATGTGTCTACACAGTCCCGAACTCTTTTCATGGAAAGTTTGGGCGAAGATCTATCCTGGGGCTCGATCAAACGGGCCATCAGCCTGTTTGATGAGGCGCTCACGCTCAATCACTGCCGCGACGCGAGTTTTTGCATATGATCTCGAAGAGACGGTATAACTCATCGCGGATCTGTTGGTTCCTAACCATTCATGACACCCCCACTATCCGTCTCAGAATACGATTCTGGAGAACTCCAGGGTGTTAAAGTGCACATTGGTCATTGTAATTAGGGAGAGCGCCCATAAGTCAATGGCGGCCTCAGGTAAGCTGTCTATAGAAGGATTTTGGATTTAAGATCCAATTAGCTTCGCCTTGATATTAACGACATAAGGTTATATAACCCTGCCTGGAACTTGATCTTAGAATTAGATACATGCTGTGAGGAAAGTGAACCCACGGTCTAGGGTGGGGGTACCTGACCTCAGGAATAATTTGCCCGTTGATGATAATAGGGGAATCGTGTACTGCATTTTTTCTAGTAAATGTTACCGCCATGATTTTACTGTCGTCTATACGTAATTTTCATCGTTCGTTCCAGTCTACCACGATGTCAGTAGCAGCTTGCATTCTGCGCATCAAGATCGACTCATTGCGGCAAGTTGATTTCTTCAATCTAAAATTTCTGGTTTTTCTTTCCCTTTGGTGTTGGTATTGGCAATATATTTCCTTACCATGTGATCTTACAAAAGTTTCCCCTACAGAGTGTTGATACAAGCCAAATTACAACAATAATGATGAGCCCTTTCAAGTGTATCTTATCTTGTTTTGAAATAGCATCACAGCTAATTACACCTCTGTTAATTACAGATCTCGTTTTTCATTTACTTCGAGTTCGACTATTATAAAAGGTCTTATAAGAGTCACCAGAATTATTAATAACAATGTTAAAAACAATATCCGATACGGCTTCTTTAGTATGATTTACGCAATGTCAAATATAGTGGAGTGCTATAAGCCATTGAAGCTCTTAGTTCGTCTGTAATTACATTTAAGATGGTTTGGGAGTGCATATGAAAACTGAATGCCCTAGATCAAAGAAACAAGATTATTGTTCTAAGGTGGAAAGAGATTACCAAAGAAGGAGGCAAGCTGAACTTCTTCTGGAAACCCATAGCCGGATGAGATCTGTAGAATGTATGTATAGTATATCTATAGATAGGCAGCTAAAATTGATACTAGCCTTTGATTTTGGTGACACTCCAAATTCGTTTTTGTCATTTATTAAAGTGGATACGATTTTCATAATTCTTTAAACATGAGGAAGATGACTCTAGCATATATTACAATAATTTAATATCATATTAAAGTTTATTTCTTGATACTAAGTAAAAATACATTACAATTATTATATAGCAATATACAGCCTGATTCTCAATATATGCGACAAACTTTAAGCGCTGATTCCTGGGGTTATTTTGATCATAAAAGTTCAATAGAACATATGTCCAAAATCGCTTAGTTCTAAAGTTGTACAATGTTTAATAGTAAGTTAACATAATTAATGTTTTTATTATAAATTAAAAAAAATAATTAGTAAAACTAAATTAACTTATACTAACTGTTGAAAATGACCGCCCCAACTCCAATACAAGCTTCTATCCTCCGTCGTATTGACTGGCGAGTCCGTTTTAAAATACCAAGGGTATTTCGAATTGTTTGAAAAGTTGCCATAATACGATTTCTCAGTTCATCGACATTTTCAATGGGAGTCGTATAAACTAATGATTTAAGGTGACCCCAGCGAAAAAAGTCCAAAGAATTTAAGTCTGGAGACCGAGGAGGCCACGGTTGTGGACCTCCCCGTCCTATCCACCGATCTGGATACGTATTGTCCAAGAACTCGCGGGCAACTAAACTAAAATGCGCTGGAGCACCGTCATGCATAAAATACATTTGTAATCTTAATTGCAACGGAACTTCTTCCAGCAGTAGTGGTAGCTCCTCTTCCAGAAAATTGCGGTATACCTCGCCATTTAACCGCATCGGTAAAAAATGTGGACCTATTAAGTGATCTCCAACAATTCCGGCCCACACATGGACAGAGAATTGATGTTGATGACGGCCATTCACTAGTTCGTGCGGATTTTCTTCGGCCCATATGTGATTACTATGAAAATTAATAATCGCGTTTCTAGAGAAAGTAGCTTCGTCGGTGAAGAATATTTGAGCCAAATAGTCCGAATTTTGTGCGATTTTGTGTTGCATCCATTGACAAAAATCTGCCGGCAAAAGTGCCTGCACTCGTTGAATGTGATATGGATACCACAGTTGATTTTTCAATATTCTCCAAACTGTGGCCTGACTAATGTTTAAAGCAAACGCAATTTTTCTGGTGCTTGTAGTAGGATGTTCCTCAATTTCATTTAGTATCATTTCTTCAACTTGTGGAGTTCTCACTGTAGATGGGTGCCCGTTATCAGTCATCCGTTTTTTAAAATTTCCAGTTTGACGTTGGTGAAGACGGGCAAATATTGAATGATGCGGGATGATATGGTTCGGGTATCGTTCTTCATAAAGACGTCTAGCGACACGCGAATTTCCATTGGCAAGACCGTAAACGAAATGCATATCACATATCTCAGCATTCGTGTAATTCATTTTTGAAAACAGAAACTGGCAATAAACTGAATGAATACTCTGACAACTATTGACAAATATTGAAATGACAAATAAACAATTCCCTCTCAACACAATAGTTTTTGAAGAATCAACTGTGATATTATATCGTGTTAGTCATAGTTCATAATTTATTATTAAACATTCAATAACTTTAAAACCAAACCGTTTTGGACATATACTCATATGAAGTTTTATGATCAAAATAACCCCAGGAATCAGCTCTTAAAGTTCGTCGCATATATTGAGAATCACCCTGTATATATTAAAAAAAAATAATAAAAAATAATACACGGGTATTTTTTCTGTGTAAACATAGCAGTATATATACAGCTATATATTGTGGCAAACACTAATACTAGAAGAAGCTATAATAATGAGAGAGAGGGTTTATTCCCCCAATTTCTACAAATCACGTGTTTTTTTCCGTTTCCTACTGTCGGCCCCCCGATATCCAGCAACCCTTTAACGAGTTCCCGACCCACACCCACCGCCCCTGCACACAGATAGAGCGTCTAGTTTTAATTGTTTTAAAGCACATTGCCAATTTCTGGAATTCCGCATTACGTTTAATGGGCAGACGCAGAGACATCTTGAAATTTACGATCGCGCGGCCATGCGGAGGGGTTTGGGGTCTGGGGCGGCTCCGGGTGGCCGATGCGTTATCCCCGATAACGTTCCGAAAACGCAGGAAGGCCATAAAGGCGTTAGCGGTGTGGTTAGGAGGTTGCGGTTGTCGTAATTAAAAATGAGAAAAAAGGGAATTAACTTTGAACATCTGTGGCATGATGTTTCTCTTCTTGTCTTTGTGATTTTTAACCCCTTTTGAATTGCTAAGGGGATTGTAAATACGTTTATATTTTGTTTAGAAAACCTTTTTAGTTCTACCTTAGTATTTTTCAATATTTAAAGATTTATCGACGTGTAAACAGCCAAATTTCACCGAAGAACAAGCTGTACTCATACTCGCAAAACTGTGGCTTCTGGCATAGTAGTACAAATAGTTGTTTTTTCAGCTTTTGTTTTTTTGCTCGGGGGCAAACACTTGACATCCGGAAGCACTGTAGCCACTTAGTTTTTGTATTTAATTCTTCCTTTTCTGTACCCTTTGACTGACTGGACTTCAGTTCTGCTATAAATATAAGCTCCTTAGTCAGTTCTTAGTTCGTGGTTCGTGGTCATGGTTACCAAGTCAAATATGCCGCTCTTATAGTTAAATCCTCCGACATATCCTTATCCCATGACCTATTACGTCTGCGACCAAAATTGCTAACGCCAGTATTTCTGCGCACTTCAGAAGTTCTACTATAAACCAGTTTACATCTGTTGCCCCCAGACTCCTTACCTTGCCCTTACTGGTTCCTGTTGACCTGAAATTATGGCTAGTATCCTTGTCCTCTTTGGAAGCATATTTTTTGTTTGTTTTACATTCGTCCATTTTGCGATTCGAGCGCCCTCGCTCGGGTATAACGGTTTTAATAACACGCGAACAAAACAAACTATCTAATTTTTAATTTCTTATCTCTTGGTTTTTAGGTCATAAATATTGAAAACATGAATGAATACTACAACGTTTCGCTTTATTTCAAAGCTTTTTTAAGTATATAAATATAAATGTAAAAAGTGTAAATTATAAATAAAATGTTTTTGTTTAATAAATGACAAATTGTTTTGTTTACTAGAATTTTGAATACATTATTATGTTTTATTTAAAGATTGCGTTTTAAAATAGGATGTTTTGATTATTTGTTTTTGAATTTTAAAATTTTATAAACAAATTTTTGGATGTGCAATGGGTTCACCAATTTCTAGCAACATTGCACAAATTGTTTTAGAGTATATAGAAGAAAAAATTTTAAATAAAATAAATTTCGAAATATTTTTTTTCAAAAGATATGTAGATGTTTACATAACCGCGTTAGAAGAAAAAGACTATACCAGTTTTTACTTGAAAATTTTAATTCCTTTCATCCAAGATTAAAATTTACAATTGAAATCGAAGAAAACAATAGCATTACCTTTGTAGACTTCAAACTCATCAAAAATGATAACAAAATTCTAACTAAATGGTATACTAAACCAACATTGTCTGGGCGTTTTAAGTCTTCACAACCTTTACCTCAAAAAGTTAGTGTTATTATTAGTTTAGCTGACAGAGCAATAAAATTAACAAGTCCAGTTTTTCGATCAGATACTATTAACAAAGCAAAAAATATTCTAGAACAAAATAGTTATCCAAATTCTCTTATAAACAAAATATTCAAACAAAGAATTTTTCTTTCTTATAATAAATCAACAAAAAATATAAATAATAGTTAAACAATTACAAAATTTATAAAAATTCCTTATGTTAAACATTTACCCGAAAAAATAAATAAAATTTTCAAACAATATAATTACAAAATCGCCTATCAAAACACAAACAAACTACAAAACCAAATCTATTCAAAATTAAAATCAAAAATTGAAAAAAGTAAAACATCACACATAGATTATAAAATAGACTGTCAAAATTGTAATGGTGTATATATTGGTGAAACCATGCAATACTTAGAAAATAGAATAAAAGGGCACAAATATAATAAAAATCTTACAGCTTTAAAAAAACATGAAATAACTCAAAATCATACCTTTGATTTCAACAACATAACAATTTTAAACAAAGAAGAAAATTTAAAAACACGTAATATACTTGAAATAATTCAAATTTATAAACATAAAAATGCAGTTAATGATAAAACCGATATACCATATTTTATAAAATTATATAATTTAATTTTATAACAAAATACAATATTTTTAAAGAACTATTCAATTACAAAATTCAAAAACAAATAATCAAAACATCCTATTTTAAAACAAAAACATAATAATATATTCAAAATCCTAGTAAACAAACAATTGTCATTATTAAACAAAAACATTTATTTATAATTTACACTTTTTACATTTATATTTATATACTTGAAAAAGCTTTGAAATAAAGCGAAACGTTGTAGTATTCATTCATGTTTTCATTTATGACCTAAAAACCAAGAGAATAAGAAATTAAAAATTATATACATGGTCAAGAAATGAAGCTTTAAAAAAAAACAAAAAACTATCTAATAACTATTATTCTACAGCATGGTATTTCATATAAGCTAACAAACAAATTTAGCTGGTTTCCTAATGGTCCTTGCCTTGCGCATCCTCCTGTGTGCTTTATTTTCGCCAAGCAGCTTCTCCACTTCATCACCGTTTTCTTGTTCTTCTCTTTTGTGGCATTTTTTTTTCGTCTACTACGTCATCCTTTGCTCCCTCTGGTATTTCGTCTCTCAGTTCTTCAGCGTTAGCATCTAGTGCATCATCCTTTTCCCATTCCTCCAGTTGTAGGTTTCTCCTTCATCTGTGTCATCTTCATTATCTTCGCTTTCGTTGTGGTTATAATAATTCTTCACCTGAGACACCCTACCTTCTAATTCATGGATTCTGTAGGTGTTGGAATGTAACACCTCAGTTACCACAAAGGACCATCTATATTTGGGTTGGAGTTTTTACTTTCACCGGTAGGTTGCGTCGCAGTCTTTACTATAATTATTTCACCAATTTGTAATTCTGGCGAACATACCTCTTCTTATCATGATGGCTTTTTGCTTCAGCTTGTTGCTTCTCAATTTCAATTGTCGCATTGGCTCTGATATCTTCCAACTCTTTGTATTGGGTTCTGTCTAAAGCAATAGTCCATTTCAATATGATTTGGTAAACATAATAGTATGTTCAGAAAGACGTCAGATCCAAAAGAATGACTTTGAGAATTACTTTGATGCAAACACTCGTTCAATACTTTTAAGAAAATATCGATTTTTATAATATGAGACTGTTTATACATACATATCACATATTCTAATTGAAAAAAAATCGACCACTTCCGGATTTTCTAAATATTGATATCCCTTCCTTTCCATTGTATTCTTTCACTCTTTCATGGTTGCATTATCCGGAAAAAAACAAATGGCGCATTAAATTCCCTCATAAAATCATTCCAGGTGTGAATTTGTGTTCATATTGGCTTCGTACCAAAAGGGTGCTCCTTCCCAAATCCTTGTTCTCCCTATCTTAATCATTGTAGCGTAAGCAAATCCTTGCAGAACAAATGATCGATCCAACATTTGAAGCCAATTCCTCACTGTCTCCATCAAATTCCTTAACATTTTCCAATGTTTCAGATATCACTAACACACTGCTACTAGAAATTGCAGGGATCACTGACTTTCCCGATATTCTTTCCAACAACTTCTCAAACTTTGTCCCCCCGTGTATTCTCTTCGATAAATAAACTTAACATCTCTATGGGGCTGTTCCAACATGCAGTTCGCGAACGGTTCGTGATCACGTGAACAACAAATTGGAGTTCTCGCGAACTGAAATGCGTTGTCGCATGATCGTGAACCGTTCGCGAACTACATGTTCGAACAAACCTTATATCTCGCTTCTGTGGAATGTGTATTCTTTATTATTTTTGCAAGTAGTTATGCTATTAATGATTTTTTTTTTGATATTTCATTTGCCCCCTCTGAATTTGGATTTAGCGGCGCCCATGGTTGTGACTGTAGAATTTCTTCGTGAATTGCATGAAATTAGTGCTCCCACTCGAAGCAATCGTACATGGTTATCACATGGTCATCGCTTTTGAATCAAATCTATCTGCTCTTGATTCATTGCTGATGCTGTTTTGCTGAAACTCACATTAAGTTTCTTCGAGGCTTGCAGTGGTGTTTTAGAGCCTTCGCCAGAACTTTTTAACCCTCGATATACAGGGTTTTCCACGGAAATGGCTAGTTAGAAGTTTTCCGGCTTAACGAAATTTCTCAATTTTAAAAATTTGGGGTTTGCAACAACTTGGGACTTACTTTTTTTCTAAAATATTTCCAACTTTTTTTCACTTCCGGTTAACCGGAAGTCGCCATGAACTTTGTTATTTTAAATAGAACAGCCTGTATATTATTATATTTTTGAATTTACCATAAAATTCTGTGACGATTACTACTAGGGTTTCCTATACCTATCTTCAACTGTTTTCAAGATATTTACGATTTTTATTAAAATTTTGACATTTACATCGTTATACGTAATTGATTGATTCTCTTTTGGTTTAAGTGTTAGAAGCCTCCCACTTTAAAATTAACAAGTACTAACACGGTTTTACCAAAAAGTAATAAAAAAAATTCATTGATATTATACAGGGTGTTTAAAAATTAGTGGCATATCAGAGAATTTTGAAAGTTGCAAAACTTATTTTTTTCAACTAGAACACCCTGTATATTTTTGTATTTTTGATGTAGAATAAATGTTACACCGATTTGCTGTAACATTGGCTATACCCATCTTCAGTAGTTTTCTCTTTAACATTACTTCGTTTTGTTTATTACCGCTTTCAGATGGCCGAATAATTCCTATCTGGTGGGCCATGACTTTAATATCACAACAATTTATTATTATTAGTAAGTATTATTGTTATAATCCAAGCCACTTTCGTGGAAAACCCTGTATATCTCCTTATTATCCTTAGTCGTTTAGCTTACTTCTCTGGCCTTGGGTTTATCGTTTTCCTTGCCTTTGCAGTCTGGTTTTTGCTTTCCGCTTGATAACGGTGTCTGTAACTCTAAGTAGAGGTCCTTGAATTGGTTGTTTCTGATCCGGGCCAGATGAAACCTGGATTTTTAACGAGGTCTGATACCTACTCCTTTCTTATCCTGACCTGGGACAGATATTTGGCGGAGTATGTTTTTTCTTGGCTCGATAAACAATTTTGTTTTCAACTAGGAACTTTAAACCTCTTATATAGTGCTTCAAAATAAAACCGGTTTATTAGTCACAAAAGTAGACACTTACCAGAGGCGGTTGTGTTTCATAATTCCACATCTATTCACAACACACACACAACACAAGAATGCATAAACAAAGAAAAATTCCAATTAAAACCGTAAGGCAAAAATAGACCTTATCAATTCATCTCCACTTCAGTCTTTGTCCCGTTTCCCCTCCACTCCCCCCAGTCGCTCGCAATCCAGAAATAAATTTCCGTATATCTATAATTAATTTTTCAGCTTCTTTATCTTCATTTTTAATTACTTCAAGTGAAAACAATGCTCAGCGGCGCAGCCAGAACCCACTTCAAGCAGCGTTCTCCTTTTTCCGGAGGAATCCTCGATTGCGCCAGGGCTACGACAAAGAACAATTCGAAACGTACCAACCGGGTAAGGGCGGCTTTGGGGGGGATGCAAAACCCGACGATCTTTTTCCGAGGCACTTAATCTGGACGCCGATATTTCAATGTACAAGGGAAAACACTTTTTATCAGATCCTTTCTGTTTTCTCCAGAGGAGAGCTTCCACTATGCGTGTTGTCTTCTCTGTCTGACGCCCTGTCCGTTCAGATGTCGTTTTTTTATATAAATAATCGCCTATTAATCAATAGGTTCGTTTAAACAAAGCGGATCTGTGAGATGAGACACTCTCATCCATATCTTAATCAAGCGGCCCATTTATCGTACGTCTTTTGTTATTGAAGTTGCAGTTTATAAATGGCGGACGCTTCATCTACGTTTCCTTCTAATTAATGCCGCTCGGGATACTTCCACTGGCGAATCGGTCTTTCCTCCTCACAGTCCTTCCACTCTTCTATCCCTTTTTCACGATATCGTTTTTCTGCACCTTCTATATACCGCGACTGGGCGAAAAGAATAATGAAAAAAAGCGCCGAGGAGAAAGGAGAATTTATTTTTAGCGCGCGCTCTGTTCGCGGGAGGTCTTTTATTGGAGATCGGGGATAATCTTGGTTATCTCGGCGACGGCCGTAAAGCCGCTAGGATCGTTACTCGCGGATCGAATGGAGGCGAAACGAATGAACGGATATATACGCTGGAATTGGCTGGTGTTGGTTGCGGGAAATGGTATTAGGACCGTCGTCGGGGTGGTAGTTTAGGGCCGGTGCACTTTTTCGTATTAAATTCGGTTTTGTGCTAGAAATAGGAAGCGTAAAAAGAAGTAAACAAACCTTAAAATTACTGGTTGGGCAAGGAATCACAAAGACTGTAGGATCGTAATTGATACATAAAATATCCGATCACTCTGTGCTACATGTTACTTTATTAATTAAAGATATTCCTTTCTGGAAGAAGTGAGCTGCCATTATCAATCGAAGCTGCAATGAAATCAAAAAAATCAGAAGAGAAATATAATCTAACCATGAAACGTCAATGTCAACCCCACTAAGACAACCCTAGTAGCACTTACCAGGAAAAGAAAATCCAATCTTAGAACCATAAAACTGGATGGGCAAAATATAGACTGGAGAGCGGAGGTTAAATATCTAGGCCTTACCCTAGACAATAAACTTCTATGGAACATACATGAACTTGAAGTAACCAACAAGGCCAAAAGAGCTCTGATGGTGTGCAGAAACTTTGCAGGGAAATATTGGGGATGCAACCCAAAAATACTGCTTTGGATGTGTACAGCGATAGTGAGACCGATCATCACTTATGCATCAGCAGCTTGGAGCAAAAGAACTAATCTGGACACCGCGAGAATTAACCTCTCGAAAGTGCAAAGATTAGCATGTGTATGCATAACGAGGGCTATGAGAACCTGCCCAACAGCAGCTATTGAAGTAGTATTGGATCTTGCCCCCCTCCACATTGTAGTAGATGGCGTGGCGAAAAGAACCGCACTAAGAAGAAGGGTCAAGGAAGAAATGATTAGGCATAGGCCTCAAACTCCTGACGGTGATCAAGCCTGGGATATGCCCCAGGATGATATGTTAAAAAAATTTAGCTTTGTGAAGAATTCACCATAAAGCTAGTAACAGGAGCGAGTGGGATCATAACACCATCTTGAACTTGAATAGAAATGCCATCAAATGGTATACTGATGGCTCCAAAACGGCAGAAGGAACTGGAATAGGAATATATGGGCGTAAAACTACATATTTCGAAAGCTTGGGAAAATACCCAACATATTTCAGGCGAAAATACACGCTATTGAAAGATGTGTTCAGTTCAATATGGATAGGAACTATCGAAGCAGGAGATTACATCATGTCTGATAGTCAAGCAGCCATCAAGGCGCTGAGCTCATATGATAATCAGTTCCAGATAGTCTGGGAATGCTAGGGAAATTAAATGAGCTAGGCAAAAGAATAAAAGTACCCTCCTGTGGGTTCCGGTCACACAGGAGTGGAAGGAAACGAATAACGGATAACCTCGCAAAAAAGGAGTTGGAATGCCTTTTGTAGGGCCTGAACCCTTTTGCGGGTTAAGTAGCAGTACAATACTGAAGAACTAAGAATAGAAATGGGAGCAGAGAAAATCCAGTTACTGGAAAATCTCCAGGGAATGAGGCAAGGAAAATTTTCTGTGGAACTTATAACCAGAAGAGGTTTACAGAATGCATCAACCTGAGTAAGAACAATGTTCGCATATTACAAGATACTTTCAGGCCATTGTAGACTGAAAGGACACCTGAGTAAGCTTGGATTAAAAAAAGATTCTGAATGTAGATTTTGTGGGGGACAGGATGAAACACCCATCCACCTCCTCTCAAACTGCGTAGCACTATGCAACTCGAGGGCATTGCACCTGGAGCATGTGAAATCGAAGAGGGAGACTTACCTAGACTGGGGCCTCTGACATCCTACACTTTCTAAAGGAATAGGAATGGAAGGAGCTGTAAAGCAGCAAGAATAGGCGACACAATAGATCTTTTAGGTCGCAGTGTAACATCACCCTTCTATTTACATACATACATACAACCATGAAACGTTATCTGTTTCTAAAAAGGAATATGTTACAAGTAGTTTTCTGCGTATACTTGATCGTTCGAAATACCAAGAAATAACGACGAACCATCACATCCATCACCCTATTAACTAAGTTATTTGAATGCTTTTCTTCTTCTCTATATATATGGTCTCGTATGTATTCTTTATATTTTTGGGTGATTGTACATTCTTCATATCAATCTTTTATCCAATAAGATGTATATGTTGTGTAACTTTGGATGATTCAAGTCTTCCATAGCCATAACTTGTTACGTATTCTTTGACCTTAGTTTCGATGGCACGCTTTGTTTGTCGAATGTTAGTCTCATTACAGCCACTACACCAAATTTTGTAAATGCGCGGTTTATTTTCCGCGTTGCCTAAAAGTTTCTCAATTGTGATTAGGCGATATATTTAAAGAACATAATTTGAATATACGCTACACCTCGCGAAATACGCTTAGAAAACTTCTGGGCGAAAGATAAATCTCATTCCAATAAAAGATAGAGAATTGACAATATCGGGTGTAGTTGCTCAAATATAAGGTTTACATTTTCCAAACAATGCGTGCGATCGGAACTAGGTTTAAGGAACACATAGCAAGTTGTCGCTATGGGAGCCTTGAATCATTCAACGTTGCATAACATATAAATTATGCTAGACGTAAGATTGATATATAGAACCTTAAACTAGTAAAGAATGTAGAATTACTTAAAGAATTAGACGCATTCAAGACCATATATATATATAAAAAAAAATAACTTGTTGAATCGGAAAATTGCAGCTCTCTATCAGTCGATTTCCATGGTTTCATGAGGCTGATATGGTTCAGATTCGTCGCTCATTCTTGGTATTTTGAAGCGTCAAGTAAGCGTAAAAAAGTACTTGCAGATATGTTCCTCTTTAGAGAGAGATAACCCTGCATGTTTAGGTTTGTTCACAGATTTTTTCTTAATTCATTCGGTCTTCGGTTGTTGAAACAATTACTTCGAATTAATAAAAAATCTCCTATAGAGGGGAATAATAGAATGTTTTACAAGTTTATTGGTTGGAACTTGATTGCTAAGTACCTAGTTTTATATAATAAATCAGCTGATGGTGTTACACGTGAGAAAATGCTAGAAGCGAGTAGTCCAGTTAATGTAAACATTCTACCTTGTATTTTTATATGTTGTTGGGATCCAGGTCAATATCAAAAATCCAAGCTTGCCACCCCAGATGTTTTTACATTTAGTAGTTTACTATTCGCTTACGCCGACATCTTCGAAAGACGTCAGCCTTGTATTTAAGTGTTCATCTAAAAGCTCAGAGAACAACAGAACCTTCAATTGCTGATCATGTCGATTAGCTTTCAATTGTAGACGAATCGCGGGTTCATTGTAGCACTTGTTCAACCACTATGCAATACAGAAATCATTCTGATGTTTCCAACATCTTAATATCTTAAAACTAAAATGCATTTAAACAATGCAAATCCGGACTCGAAAATTGATATCTTTTGTACATGTACAGTATTAACAAATATTAAAAATTTGATGTTAACATCGGTTGAGTAAGAATTCATTGAATCAGAGCGATAACTCCGATTTATCTCATGCTGGCATGCAAAACTATTATTCCATTTTTTATAAAATTACTGATCGCGTTCAAACTTACTAACAGTTATAAAATTTGGGGACCGTACCCTAATACCCAGCAACGCCTTGTTAAGAGATGAACGAACTGAATCGAGCCTCGCGCTGGCTAAACTTGAAGTGAATTACGCATGCGTAGCGAATTGTTCCCGTCACCTCGCAATATATGGAATGAGTGCTATATTGAATTGTTTTAAATTGAAAAGATCGATGTGGAGATAGCATTTTGTAGTAGTTAAACAAGGACAGAGAATAGTGGTGACTGCTTGCCGTTAGACAGCGATAGTATACGAATTGGAGATGATATATCGAAGCCTATATCTGACACACAAACGCCCAGTAGAATAGCATGCGTATTTATTCACTTTGTTAACTGATAGATATCATGTTTTCCTTCCTTTATCATATTAAAGCGTCACATTTGACAGCTCAATAACATAAGGAAATAATAATGGCTTTGTTAAAATTCCTAATCGTAATTTTCCTAGGTTTTGCCTTTGTTAAAATTTCAGCCTTTGTTTGCTACAAGCCCCCTCCTGATATCGGGAAAAAATATAGTAGCACAACCTATACCTGTACAACTATAGCCGGAAAATAGTAAAGAAGATTTCTGCAAACGTTTAATTTACAGCAACAAAATCAACGTGAAGCGGGCAACCAGGAGGATTTTGCGATAGCCCGATTCGAAAACCAGGCCTTCTATCGCCATTCGCTTCAAAGCGTATTCTCTACGCAACATAGAGTCCAAGAGCGCTGTGTATTTTGGTCAAGTTCTACGTAGCTGGCACTAAATGTTTGACGACGAAAGATGTCGATCCTATTAGTATACAAGATTTTAATACCAATTTGTTTCGTTTCATCATGAATAAGATGGTTCCTCACTTGTGCGATGAGAGGTGGAGTCTTGCGCATAATAGAGACGATGAAAGCTGAAGGTTACATTAAAAATGGAAAAATTATTGGCAACTACAACGCTGACAAAACTAACGGACAAGGTATCGATGAAGACGATGTTATGGATAAAAACAATGTTTCCAACGAGAACAAAGGAAGAATACTCGCAAGATATGAAAGTTAAGAAAAGCAAGTCGAATTTGATAATGTTGGCAGCATTGACAACGATCGTTATTTGGTTCTTCCTCGGCGCTTGCTTCATGAGTTATCGTATGCGTGCGGCAATACTTAAGGAAGATGAACAACTCAAACTTTTGGAAGGTGGGGACCCAAAAAGTAAAAGCGGTACTTTCGAAACCTCTAAAACAAAATGCTTGTCAACGATATCCTCTAAGACGAAGTGTTTTACCATGAGCGGGAAAACATTGAGCTGCAACAAGGAAATCTGTGCTAACTTTTCAACTTCGACAATAACAGGACAACAACAGTCTGCTTCTTCCAAAACAACGCCGTCAGACATAGGTACTCCAAAGAGCGCATCAAGGTCTAATAGGTCCGAAACTACCAACAGTGGGGCTGGGACGCCAATAACAGTACAAACTGCACAATATTATCCTGCATCATTTACCTGTCATTCAAGCATGTTTGGCTAACATAAAGCTGGTTCCAGTTCCGAGGAATTTTCCTCCAAATCCACGATAAAGCAGCAGTTTGTCTTCGGTTATGACTTCCAAACTACGTTGGAAGAATCTTCCCCAAGAGATATAAGCGATGGCGAAACAGAAATGGGCAACATGTCAAAGTATGTAAAGCGCCTTTTTGTTACAATTTTTAAAATACCCATTTATTTTTACAAAGAACACGTATTGTATGTATTGTCTACTTATGTATTTTATACGTAATTTTTATGTATTCACCCACATATGATCAATATTACGACAATCTACAGGTCGAAAGTATTATGAATAACAGAGGACTTAAGTTTGACCCCTATGGAACACCTGAGGTTAAGAAAAACAAATTTGACGAAAACCCATTATAAGAAACATAATTATCGGTCGGGGAGATAAGAGTTTAGCAATGTAATGCAAGATGGATTTAATCCAAATGCATTCAGCTTTGTCAGAAGAATACATGATCTATCATGTCAAAGGCACTTCAAGAGTCTGTATAAAAGTCTGTAATTGTGATGGATCCTTTTTTTAAATGCATAAATTTAAACAGATCTCGAGGATTAGAGGTTATGTCCGCTTGAATGATTTTGAGTTATACATAAAGATCTCAGTTTTTGGAACTTGTGCTGATTAAGCTCAGAATTCGTCTTAATCCAGTGTCTTCTATAATACTCTTGGTGTTTGCAATGATGGAAGAACTAAATCACGCAGAATATTTAGATTTAGTGCTGCTCGGGATTGAGTTACTACATACATTATAAATAGTTAATACAAACAAATTAAAAAAAAAAAAACACAGGCAGCGATTACTTTTCCAAAAACATCCAATTAGACAGAAAGACAAACCTGCGTTTCCATTTCACGCACACATACAAACAAAACGACTCATGCACAAACTCGCACAATCATGAAGACGAGGCACCAACATACGCGATACAAGCAACCTGTTACTACGTTGGCAGTCATCAGTGGCAATTTGCTATTAATTTAATTATCAGTGGCGGACGATTCGGCGAACACGTCAAAGTCGGAGTGTCAGAACGAGATGCACTCCACGCCCGTCGCAACGCGTGCGAGGAAGAGCGACGGCTTTAGCGTAAAGTCCGACGGCTCCACCAGGTTAATTCCCACTACGGTGCGTTGTTGCGCGCCCGCTGGACGGCGGGATCGGCATGGCATTCGCCCGCTCTTCGTGTTTATGTATGTAGTCCAGGTATACTGACCATCACGGTCCGACGGAGCCCGATACGAGACACGCACAGCACCGACGCGGTGCACCCCTCATTTTTGCAATAAAACCTAGTGATCTGTAAAATTAAATTCCGTAAATGTGCTAGAGTGCGATGGAGGTGGATTTGGGCGCAGACACGCCGAGTTACAAACATCGTCCGGGCCAGTCGGATAAGTGAGCTTCAGTTTCATAATGGTGAATTTGAGGATAAAGCTGTTATTGGTGGTCTCCTTGCTTGCTTTTGTATTTAACTCATTGCTTTCCAGTATCGCCGCCAAAAAGAATTTTGTAATATTTTTCGAGAGTATTATTAGAAAGAGAGAGAGCCAAATTTGATACTTTTTATAGTGAACGGTGATCAAACCTGGGATATGCCCCGGAATAATATGTTAAAAAAAAATCAGCTTTGTGAAGAATTCATCATAAAAGCTCAGTAACCAGGAGCGAGTGGATCATAAACCATCTTGAACTTGAATAGAAATGCCATCAAATGTATACTGATGGCTCCAAAACGACAGAAGGAACTGGAATAGAATATATAGGGCCTAGAACCACATATTTCGAAAAGCTTGGGAAAATATCCAAATATAATTCAGGCGAAATACACTCTATTGAAAGAATGTGTTTCAGTTCAATATGGATGGAAATTATCGGAAGCAGAGATTAATCATCATGTCGGATTGTCAAGCAGCCATCAAGGCGCTGAGCTGATATGAAAACAGTTCCCAAGATTGTCTGGGAATGCCTAGGGATTAAATGAGCTAGGAAAAAGAAATAAAGCCCCTCCTGTGGGTTCCGGGTCACACAGGAGTGGAAGGCAACGAAATAACGGACAACCTCGCTGAAAAAGGAGCTGGAATGCCTTTTGTGAGGTCTGAACCTTTTTGCGGGTTAAGTAGCAGTACAATATGAAGAACTAAAAATAGAAATGGAGCAGAAGAAAATCCAGTTACTGGAAAATCTCCAGGGAATGAGGCAAAGTAAATTCTTCTGGAACTTATAACAGAAGAGGTTTACAGATGCATCATCTGAGCAAGAACAATGTTCGCATATTAACAGGATACTTTCAGGCCATTGTAGACTGGAAGGACACCTGAGTAAGCTTGGATTGGAAAGGAATCTGAATGTAGATTTTGTGGGGAACAGGATGAAACACCCATTCACCTCCTCTCAAACCTGCTAGCACTGTGCACTCGAGGCGTTGCACCTGGGAGCATGTGAAATCGAACATACCCAGACTGGGGCCCTGTAATCCTACAACTTCTGAAAGGAATAGGATTGGGAGGCCAGCTGTAAAGCAGCAAGAATAGAGGACACAATAAATGTTTTAGGTCGCAGTGTAACACCACCCTTCTATCTACATACATACATAGCAAATCATATTTCTAAAGAAATTACACGAAATCTGATGAAATGCTTGTGGAGCTCGATTTTACAGAGAAATCGATTGATAAAATCGGTATAACAATATACCATACGACACTCCAAATCCGCCACAAGAAGATAATAATACACTTTTGTTGTTCGATATACAGTTTCATTTTATGCTTTTGTAAAGGACGCCTTGCCGATGTCCTTATTAAACCTGTTGTTTGCGTCATCTGGAGAGTGGGATGTAGGATTAGATTACTTACAATTTCCTTTAAAACAACTAATTCTTTGTCTCTATTCTCAGTAATGTAGTTTTTTGGTCTCGGCTTTTAAAAGGATCCACAATATATGCAATTTTCTTTTAACTTCTGAATGGTACTTCAGGATATCGCTCATAGTAAATTTTACATGTAGCTTCTATAAAACAGTTTAACATGTCTTATTTTTCAAAGTTTTCATACATTTTTAAATTTTTCGATAATAAAACACGAATAGTATTAATCAAAAGTGATATTTCAGAACATTTAGATAATATAAAATAAGTGGCTGCATTGCTTAGTTACCTTGCTGGGAATCAATGCAATTAACAGCACAGACACCGCTTCTTTGGAGACCATTGTGAGCCTCCCTCCGCTGGAGCTATGTGTGAGAGCGGAGGCAATGAATGCTATCCTTAGACTGAAAGTCAACAACCTGTGGCATCCCAACTTTAGGGTGGGAGGGCAGACTTATACTACGGGCACGATTGCTGCAAATGCCCACGGACAGCATGGCACCCGAAATTATCTTCACTGAAGAGGTGAAAATCTCTATACCGAACAGAGACCAGGCACGTAGTGAGATCACTGCTATTGACAACTGGTTCACGGACGGATCCAAATCCAGCCAGGATTTGCACAGGAGCCGATATTTGTGGGTCCAGCCCTAATCAAAGGATATCCCTAAGCGTGGGAAAGCATACAACGGTCTTCCAGGCAGAGGTATTCCCCCTTGCAGGCTGTGCAGAGATGATTGCAAAAGGGGGCTACATGAGGAGGAAAATTAATGTAAGGACTGACAGCCAGGCTGTCATCAAGGCAGTCTCTAACCCCGTAACTAGGTCAAAACTAGTTAGAGACTGCAAAGAATCCCTCAATAAACTTGGATGACGCTTCACGGTGTCTCTGGCTTGGGTGCCGAGACATGAGTATATAAACGGCAATGTAATAGCCGACGAACTAGCCAAGGAGGGCTCTAAAAGACACTTCATGGGTCCTGAGCCCGTATGTAGGATTACTAAGGATTCTGCAAGAAGGGAGATCTGGACCTGGTTAAATAAAGAAAATACAAAGAAATGAAGATCGACTGAAGGTCAACTCCATGCTAAGGCTCTAATAGGAGATGGGAATGCTAGATTCTCTGATAACCTACCCAGGCGCAGCAAGAAAGCTAAAACCATTACTGGGCTGGTAACTGGACACTTTCCCCTGAAGAAGCATCTATGCAACACAGGCCCAGTAAGGGAACCGTGGTGCAGAAATTGCGAATTACAGGAGGAAACGAGTTTACATATAATCTGCACATGTGAGGAATTGAAAGTACTCAGGCAGAAATATTTCGGGAGAGATCTATTGGAGCCCTCGAAGGTTCTTAAGTTTTCACTGGGCAAGATACTGGGCTTTATAGAGAACACAAAGCAGCTCGAGTGGAAATAAGAGACTTAATAGGGATGGTACAATGAGCAACTAGCTCAAGTGCCCGGACATTAAGTGCCCACCCTAACTTAATAAGAAATGAATGAATGCTTAGTTACCATCTATAGCCATCTTAAAATACTGTGGAATTTCAAACAAACATCCTCTTGTTTTCCTTATTCTTCTTCATTCTCCGCAGACACCTATTTTAGGTGTCGAATTACAAAAAAAAAAACAAGTATTTTAAAAATTGCTAACATTATAGCATAAGGTAATTTTATATGCGTTTCAATAGTGTAAAAAATATGTAAAGTGTACTGTATAAAAAAATAAACACAAGCTTTGATAATATTTAAAAAAAAATACTAGTTTTAAAAAACAAAAAAAAGGAACATTCACAGAATTCTGCATCAAAATGCGCCCTAGTAAAGCTTTTATGTAGATCAAGCATTATCACAAATAAAGAAATTACAATTTTTTATAACAATTGCATATTTTACAAAAACGCCCTGTATATCTTATATTAAGGAAGATATAAAAATACGGATTTCAGCAAACGATTTCGCTTTAAAATCAAACTCCAGAAGCATTGGTCGGTTTTTGTCAAATTAGTTTAGAAATATAAGTTCTCGATTAAAAGTATCGAATTTGCCTGACTCTGTACAATAAATTAGCTTCCTCAAACAACTAACTACTGTAGCAAAATATTGATGTCATGGTTCATAAATTCAACCTTGATAGAAAGTATCCGGTTATAGCACCAGATTAGAAGAAATGGGAGAAAGGCACTCTTATATAGACGGTGCTAAGCTGGACTACGCCCCTGGAGCTAGAATATAGTCAAACAAGTGTAAAAAAAGTTTTTTCGGTAAGATTTAGCAAGGACACGATTGTGTTCCAGTTGCTGCAATCCATCATTCTGCCAGAGGAATGGAAGGATGAACGGGGTTAAGCGAAAGCGGCACTATTTTCTCTGACCGCCAGTCAACACTTAAAGCAGTAAAGTTCTCCTAGACTCCTCACCAGAAACTGCACTAAACTGGACGTACGTTTCGATAGCAAAGCTATCATCATCAGCAGATGCACTGACCTCAGTTCAGAGAAGTTTATAGCATTACCAGTACCACAGTTTGGAGTATTTTTGTTAACACTTAAAGCAATTAGTGCCGAAAATGAAAGAAAGATAATAAACATTGCACTGGGTTCTCAGCCACTTGGGCATAAAGGAAAATTAGCCAGACGAAGTTTGGCAAGGTCATTCGTTGGAGTTGGGCTTCGTTTGGCATAACCGAATCGTAATTTAAAAAATCCATCAATGGATGAAAACATAATGAGTCTAGAGAGTGGTGGCAAAAGTCATCAGGATGGGTAAAAGAGTTTCTAAAGGAACAGAGACCTGATTTCACTAAATTAAAGATCTGGTAAGTAAAAAAAGGAAGGTTGTCAAAATAATAGTAAGTTTACTCACTGGTAACTGTTGACCAAATAACCATATATATAACATAGGCTTGACAGATGATGCTATTTGCAGATTCTACCAAGAGGAGGAAGGAACGCCAGTTCACGTGCTGTGCCAATGCGTTAAACGGGTGAGTACAAGGTTTCCAGTACTACCTACTGGACACGGAGAGGCGCACAGCTAATATCTACCGGATGTCTAGCCTAAAATGCAACGGTTCCCAGCCAATTTATTACTGTTTTTTTTGAAAAAAAAAAAATGTTTCAAATAAATGTTGCCTCGAATCATATTCTACACATTTTAAAATTAGTTTCAGTAATGTCGGTTGTACCGGAAGTAGATACTAACTTTATTATTATTTTAAATGGAACATCCTGTATATTATTGTACTTTTGGATTCCTTATTAAATTTAAATAACAATACGTTAGGCATACATTGGGGCTAAGTTGTGCCGTTTCCGAATTATATGACGTTTTTTGGAAAAAAAGACATTTGCAGTGTCTTCAATGTTTGGAAATATCTCAGGAAATACGAAAGTTAGAAAGATGCGGTTTTCAGTTTTCGCTTAACCATGAAACAGCACACGCCTTTTATTTTAAAATTTTATTTTAAAATGGTTGCGCTTAAATTACAGCGTTATTAAATAGGGATCTGTAATTTTCGAACTCTAAAATCATGGATAACTTGATTTTTTTTTTAAATTGAACGGTATAGCAATTTTTACATAAATGGATAGACAAGACGAGTGCTGTTTCATCGTTAAGCGAAAACTGAAAACCGCACCTTACTAACTTTCGTATTTCCTGAGGTATTTCGAAACACCGAAGACAATACAAATGTCATTTTTTTCAAAAAACGTCATGTAATTCGGAAACGGTACAACTTAGCCCCAACGTATGCCTAAAGTATTGTTATTTAAATTTAACAAGGAATCCCAAAGTGCAGTAATATATAGGATGTTCCATCTAAAATAATAAAGTTAGTATCTACTTCCTGTATAACCGGAAGTCCACCATTACTGAAACTAATTTTAACATGTGTAGAATATGATTCGAAGCAATATTTATTTGAAACATTTTTTTCAAAAAGACAATAATAAATCGGCTAGGGATCGTTGCATCTTAGGCTGGACACATGGTATATAAAGGAGGCGCATTCAAAGGTGATAGATCTAATTAAGAACGTGTATAAAATGCGACCCAAATGAAAATTACACACCAGTACTGTGAAAATTTAAATGAAATATCCGATACAGTACGGTACATTTTGATGGTACAGACTAAATAAAGTCAAGTAACTGTTATGTTTTTCATGCCTGGCTCAATCTTCCTCTGATATTAACTAATCTTTAAAATGTAAACCAAAATCAGAAAGACGTGTGCATATTTAAGCCGGATATTTTAAAACACTTTATGTTTTAACCATTATACTTAATAATAAAACGAAAATGATACTCAAAAATTATATATACAATATAGTCCATATTAGTAGTGAGGACAACTTAAAATACCTTTCAAATCAATAGAAGATTTAAACCGAGAAAGTCATTTGTAGTCTAATAGTCCCAGTCAAAGCACTATGTCACCACCAAATTAATCTTGTTTAAAATCGATTTAGTTTGAGTTGTTTCGTTAATCGAAACAGGATACGGACGGATCACAGTGCAATTACATTTAAATCATTTTTAATTCAAAAGAATTTTATATAAAAATGCCTGACATGAAAAAAACATCATAATAATAGTGACTGGCGATTCGCATAAACGAATATGATGAAACTTGTAACACGTCATGTTCTCATATTTATTATTAAGTCTATGAGAACATGAAATTAACAGGAAGAATATTTGCAAACGATTCAGTAGAAGCAAAATAAAAATACTATTCTTAAAAAAAAATTACACTTTAGAATACGGCACACCTAACGAATTAATTTATGTATTCAGTATCGCTTTCAACTACGTTTTATGGATTCAACAAGAATACAAAATGAATCACTTTTCCTCCTAAAATATAGTACCTAAAATAAACCAAAAGTAATTGTTTTGGATTACCTTGCTTTAAAAACGCTTTGATAAATTGACACATATCGCTAACATTATCCTCCACAGTATTTCCTGATCAAGATCTATACTCACTAACATAATTTACCCAATAATAGCCCGTCCCGAAAATATGCAAAAAATTTTAAAACTCAACCGCGCATTCATCTGTTCTTAATATTCCTCGCATTACTGAATTCCCCTCTGAATTCGACTCCGAATCTCTGTAACCGTATCGAAACTTTAACCAGATGCATTCATTCGGCTGCGTTCATAACGCTGAAGCCACAGACGCCCCAGTTATTCGCCGCTATTTATAAATAAGATCAGTTAGTCACGTCGCGGCCGATAAATTATCGAATTTATCAGGTGCAGACCGATATAAAGATATCATCAGCGGTGGCGTATTGGATGGGTTTATATTCGAGCCTATAATTCGTAATGAGCGTTTATTGAACCTGAATCCTGGTTGTTTCGGCGAAGTTGATCGTCGTTGGCTTGGCCTTTTTGCCGTTGAAGTATCTAAATATACTATTTAAGACGCTTATAACTTGTTCAGTTTGTGTATACCTGCATACAAAACTTACATTTACAGATTTATTTTTTTGTAAACTATATACAAGCTGTCCCGCAGTCAAGTGATATATAATAATAAAATGACTCCTTTAGCTTATATAGTGTAACTTTGATATGACACCATTGCTATCTCGGTAAGTATAATCGCTAGTGAATTCCAATATACAATCAGGACTGGTTTGGGAATGTATTCAAGAGCTGAATAGTCTTACAAACAGCAATAAAGTAACTTTGTTGTGGATGCCCGGACATTCAGAAATTGAAGGAAACGAAAGAGTCGATGAGTTAGCAAGAAAGAGATTATCTGCTTCATATACCGGGTGTCCAGCCTAAGATGCAACGGTCCACAGCCGATTTATTATTGTTTCTTTGGAAAAATGTTTCAAATAAATGTTGTCTCGTCTTATATTTTACACATTTTAAAATTAGTTTCAGTAATGGCGGACTTCCGATTGTACCGGAAGAAGATACTAACTTTATTATTTTAAAATGGAACACCCTGTATATTATTGTATTTTTAGATTCCTTGTTAAATTTAAACAACAATACGTTGGGCATACATTGGGGCTAAGTTGTACCATTTCCGAATTACATGACGTTTTTTTTCGAAAAAATGACATTTGCAATGTCTGCGGTGTTTGGAAATATCTCCGGAAATACGAAAGTTAGAAAGATGCGGTTTTCAGTTTTCGCTTAATCATGAAACAGCACACGTCTTTTATTTTAAAATTGTTGCGTTTACGTTACAGAATTATTAAATAGGACTCTGTAATTTTCGAACTTTAAAATCATGGGTAACTTGATTTCTTTGAATTGAATGGTATAGCAATTTTTACATAAATGGATGTAAAATTTAATTTTCTTTCGATTTTATACGAGTGTCATTGTGTCTATCACAAAGGTTTTGGAGATATTCGCGATTTTTCAGTTTTTCATGATAGATACGTATTGCGAAGCGCCGGCCACCTTCCCCTCGCATTTCACCAGGCTTGGGACTGGCTACAGTTACTGGCATGCTTAGAAAGTGGCCAACAGAACACAAGAGGACCACCGGAAACAAACGGGAACAAAACTTGAAATTAAGAAAAATTAGACTTTACTGAAGCGCATTGGAAATGAACATAGCAAAGATAAAAGAAAACACAACATTACTGGTATATCCATAAATCAGAACATTTTTCGAACTACATTACTCTGACCAATGAATGGCGTACATACACATCGAGCGTCTTGCTCGCCACAGGTTACACTTTAAATGTTAGTGCCGTCATTATACCGAGAATTTGTACAACACTATTACATTAAATGTTCAAAATGCGTTTTAGGCGCTACATAATTGAAATCGCTTTTGCAAACACTTTTGAACATTTCTGAGCATTTCTGGTGTGACTTCTTGAACTGCTTTTAAAATACGATGGCGCATATCATCAGGTGTTGTTGGTGGCGTCTCATAAACTTCATTTTTAATGAAACTCCATAAAAAGGAATCGCAGCTTGTAAGATCTGGGGATCTCGGAGGCCATCTGTCATCTGTCCTCCACGCCCAATCCAGCGATCTGATAAAAAAATCCAAAAACTGACGAAATTCGACAGTATTGGGAGATGGAGCACCATCATGTTAGAACCACATCAGCTGAAGAGTAGCTAACGGAATGTTTTCTGACAGAACGCCCAAACTATTCGGAAGAAATTCCATATAAACCCTACCCATCAGGCATTGGTTATGAAAGAACAGGCCTATGATATGTTGTCCAATGATATCTGCCCACACGTTCACTGACCTTCTGCACTGACTATGTGCTGCAATAAATCGATAGGGATTTTGTGTGTCATAATGACAACAATTGTGACGATTCACAAATCCATTTTTGTGGAAGGTAGCTTCGTCTGAAAACATCACTTTCTCGAAAAAGTTCGCAATGTTGTGTTTTCTTTTTTTTTTAATTTCAAGGTTTGTTTGTTTCCAGTGGTCTTATTGTATTCTGTTGGCCACTTTCTAAACATGTCAGTATTACTACTGCCAGTTGCAAACCTGGTGAAATGCGAGGGGAAGATGGTCGGCGCTTCGCAATACGTATCCATCGTGAAAAACTGAAAAGTCGCGAATATCTTCAAAACCTTTGGAGATAGACACAGTGACACTCGTATAAAATCGAAAGAAAATTAAATTTTGTATCCATTTATGTAAAAATTGCTATACCATTCAATTTCAAAAAATCAAGTTATCCATGATTTTAGAGTTCGAAAATTACAGAGCCCTATTTAATTTAATAATTCTGTAATTTAAACGCAACAATTTTAAAATAAAAGACGTGTGCTGTTTCATGATTAAGCGAAAACTGAAAACCGCATATTTCTAACTTTCGTATTTCCGGAGATATTTCCAAACACCGCAGACATTGCAAATGTCATTTTTTTCGAAAAACGTCATGTAATTCGGAAACGGTGCAACTTAGCCCCAATATATGCCTAACGTATTGTTACTTAAATTTAACAAGCAATCCAAAAGTACAATAATATAGAGGCTGTTCCATTTAAAATAATAAAGTTAGTATCTACCTCCGGTACAACCGGAAGTCTGCCATTACTGAAACTAATTTTACAATGTGTAGAATATGATTCGAGGCAACATTTATTTGAAACATTTTTCAAATCGGCTATGGACCGTTGCATCTTAGGCTGGACACCCGGTATATTTAGTGTCATATTCTTTCGTAACACAACTTCCGATGCAAATTTATTTGGGTATTTCTCTAGTAGTTTTAAAGTTAACCAGTTGTTAGCTGCATCTACTATGGATAACATAGCTGCTTGACATGCATTTATCAATTCACAAATTGGATTAAAAAGTTCCACATTTTCTTGAACGCTTTCAATAAATTCATCATTAAACTTCCTTATTTTATTGCTTTCCACAATAATCAGTTTCATATATCGTAAGTACCCCAAAAAGCATATGTATGAATCAAGGTATGAACACCATCGACCGTGTAGTGCCGTGCAGTTTTAGTCTATAACCACCCATTTCAACGATTTTTGATTGAAATCTATATGCTTCAATTTTTCTAAAATGTTTGTAGCTTTGTCAGTACTTGATTTGTCCAAAACACGTTTAGCGAGCAAATTTCAAATTTCAAATTTGACTACTGCACGTAGAATGCCAAATTTTGTGTTTCAGCATATTACCCATTTTAACCATTACACTAGCATTGTCTAATATAACTGTATAGACAGCTGTGGTGTATCTTTCTTTAGCCAACTGAATTGAACCAACCATGATCTCCGACACCTTCTCCGCATTCTTCGATTCGCCAGATAAATTCTACGCATTTAAAAATGCGTGTTTTCCGTTTGCATTGTGTAGCATACTGACTATAGTTTTACCATTACTGGAGGAATTTTCCCATCCATCTATAACTAAATCAGATTCCGTATTGAAATAGTCACGCGCTTCAGTGATAGAATTTTGATACAGATTGTCTAACAACTTTGTAGACAAACATGTTTTACTAGGCAACTTATCTAAGTAAGCAGGTTGCAACTTTTTTATTAATTCTTTGAAGTATGTTGATTCTATAGCCGCAAATGGAATATTGCAGTCACAGATAAATTTAGTAACAAATCATTTAGTTCAGTCTCTTCATTATCAGATAATTTATCAATAAATTTATTGATTGATTGGTTTTTGATATCGGTTCTTGGTTTTCTGAGGATTTCTATTACTTTGTCTTCTTGGTGTCTCAGACTCATCGTTTGGATTTTTTGGAAGAGAAAATGAAGTGGTTGGCATGGATGACGCTGATGGTGGCAATGGTGCCATTATCACCTGTACATCATGCTGAATGCGCTGTACCTGGAGAAAATCATGGATTGGCTTCCCCATGATCTACACTAATTATACCTAAATATCCATCAGACACAACTTCTAAGTCCATGCTTCTCCAGCTTGGCAAGGAGGTAATTTCTTCAGAATTATTTTCATGTATGCTACTAAGAATTTCTCTAACGATACTTCTAGACACTTACTGTATCATTCGCACTTTCATCGCAAGTTAAGGACTATTCATGAGTAAGGGTATAGACTTTGTAACGTTTTCAACAAATATTATGACTTTTACATAAATTTTTCACAGTATACTTCAGAGAAAAAAAAAGTGGTCAAATCTATGCAATATATATGCCGATTCCACGAGCTTATTCAGCTCTAGCCTTTCGCATAAATTCCCAATTCTAGTTCCTTTCGGCGGTTTTGCATAAATATGCCCATGTCCCTAATTATGATTTAATAAGAATATCTCTTGGATCTATGAATTCAAAATCTCACCAGTTTAGATTCGAATTGTGCCATTATTAGACGTACAAATCATCGCCGCTAGTAACATTTATTTATAATGTCCACAGTTCTCAGTTCTACGCAAATTCATCATTTTGAAATCGTTAGAATTTATATCGCCCAGACAACAACTAACTCATCATCTGAATTTAGATACGCCTAGCTTTGGGCTTTCGCGCGTTTACGTAAATTAAGGCCTTACTCATCGACATCGGAAGATGTTTTTGGACACACTCGCGACAAGGGCGAGTTCTCTCGTCCGATTCTGCTTCTGTTGGCCCGACACCTGCCAAATCGTGTATCACAGGAAATAGATCGTGGAAGTGTACAATAATTCTTTTTTACTTTAGTGCCGTCAATGGTATGATTCAGCTGACACATAAAGTTTTCAAGAGTGAGTAATGACACAGTCGAGTGTATTTATTGCGCTGAAATTGCGTACGCTTATTGTGAAAATGTTAAATATATAGGTTGCTCCATTACGGACGAAGTTTTGGAGATGTTACCTCTACAAAAAAGATTCATCTACCTATAGCTCCTTTAGGAATCTTCTAAAATCCTTGCTTTATGTGTGCATGCATGTTATAAAAGCAATATGCATTGGTTTGCAATCTCTTATACGCGATTGAAACTGGCAATTTAAACTTTCCCAATCGTAGCAAAATTGCTATATGATATTAGGCTGGAAATTGTAATTATTACATCACGCAAATTAAGGTTACATGCTTGCAAACATCGTAAAGTTCATATCTTTTAAATAATGCGATTTTAATGTTATAAATTCTTCAGATTTCTGGTTTTGTCCAGAGAAATTTTTTGAAAATATACTTGTTTTTTGACTTAATGATGAAAGTCCTATTTTAATAGTATGATTTAGTGCGATTAAAGGTATTAGAAATTTATTTTTATTTGCTTAGGGCTCTATCTGCAATTATATCCATTTTTTTCTATGAATTAGGTAATTAGTCGAAAAATTATTAAGGACAACTTAGGACGGAATGTAGTCAAGATGTTATTGTTCCCTAATGAATTTTAATACAGGGTGATTCTTAATATATGCGACAAACTGATTCCTGGGGTTATTTTGATCATAAAAGTTCATAAGAACATATGTCCAAAATCGCTTAGTTCTAAAGTTGTACAATGTTTAATAGTAAATTAACATAATTAATGTTTTTATTATAAATTAACAAAATAATTAGTAAAACAAAATTAACTTATACTAACTGTTGAAAATGACCGCCCCCAACTGCAATACAAGCTTCTATCCTCCGTCGTATTGACTGGCGAGTCCGTTCTAAAATACCAGGGGTATTTCGAATTCTTTGAAAAGCTGCGATAATACGATTTCTCAGTTCATCGACATTTTCAATGGGAGTCGTATAAACTAATGATTTAAGGTGACCCCAGAGAAAAAAGTCCAAAGAATTTAAGTCTGGAGACCGAAGAGACCACGGTTGTGGACCTTTCCGTCCTATCCACCGATCTGGATACGTATTGTGCAAAAACTCGCGAGCAACTAAACTAAAATGCGCTGGAGCACCGTCATGCATAAAATACATTTGTAATCTTAATTGCAACGTAACTTCTTCCAGCAGTAGGGGTAGCTCCTCTTCAAGAAAATTGCGGTATACCTCGCCATTTAACCGCATCGGTAAAAAAATGTGGACCTATCAAGTGATCTCCAACAATTCCGGCCCACACATTGACAGGGAATTGATGTTGATGACGGGCATTCACTAGTTCGTACGGATTTTCTTCGGCCTATATGTGATTATTATGAAAATTAATAATCACGTTTCCAGAGAAAGTAGGCTCGTCGGTGAAGAATATTTGAGCCAAATAGTCAGGATTTTGTGCGATTTTGTGTTGCATCCATTGCCAAAAAGCCACTCTTTGCGGAAAATCTGCCGGCAAAAGTGCCTGCGCTCCCCCTTTGAATATGATATGGATACAACAGTTGATCTTTCAATATTCTCCAAACTGTGGCCTGACTAATGTTTAAAGCAAACGCAATTTTTCTGGTGCTTGTAGTCCTCAATTTTATTTAGTACCATTTCTTCAACTTGTGGAGTTCTCACTGTAGATGGGTGCCCGTTATCAGTCGTCCGTATCTTTAAATTCCCCGGTTCACTAAGACGTTGGTGAAGACGGGCAAATATTGAATGATGCGAAATGATACGGTTCGGGTATCGTTCTATATAAAGACGTCTAGCAGCACGCGAATTTCTATTGGCAAGGCCGTAGACGAAATACATATCACACATCTCAGCATTCGTGTAATTCATTTTAGAAAACAGAGACAGGAAATAAGCTGAATGAATACTCTGATAACGATTGACAAATATTGAAATGACAAATAGACAATTCCCTCTCAACACAATAGTTTTTGAAGAACCAACTGTGATATTATATCGTGTTAGTCATAGTTCATAATTTATTATTAAACATTCAATAACTTTAAAACCAAACCGTTTTGTACATATAATCATATGAACTTTTATGATCAAAATAACCTCAGGAATCAACTCTTAAAGTTTGTCGCATGTATTGAGAATCACCCTGTATAATTAAAGTTTATTTACCTGTCCGTCAACGTGTTACAGCCTATAAAAGGTTGTGAGTCATAGATAAATAAAGTCATATCGTAGAACTTGGTCTTGTGAAACGTTAGGGTGTTTTAATGAAGCTTTATATCACTGTTTCCAGTTGTAAGGGTGATTGTAAGCTTTGTTAGTTTCTTGTGTTTTTGAATTTTTCCTTTTCGAATTGCCGTATTGTGGTCATTGTGAATCTGCCTATTATACATGTGGTCCTGCATGATAAGATTATAGAATTCCATGCGCGATCCACGGAAATGTGACAAAATCGACTTCCTGAAAAAGTATTTTCAAACAAATGGTGGCGAAATTGTAAGACTCTTGTGAATAACGAACAATTGCTTCTTGGCAAAATTTGCCGTCTGATTGCAAGAAGAAATAGTTTCCTGAAGTGGTTCTTCGTTGTATTCCTGGTCTTTCTTCTACTAGCGGAAGCCGACTATAGAAACACTTTAAGGAAGCTTCAGTGGTAGTCGAAAAACTCAACAGTTAAGAAAAGATATACCGATTACCAAATTAGCTTTTGCGACATCAATGGAGCTAATAGAAATTGGCGATCCAGCTGGGGCACAGCTTCTCAATGGAATGACCACAAGAACCTTTTATTGTATTCCTGGCCCAGATAAATTCAACACCATAATGCTCGACAAAACGCCCTACAAGTTGCTTAAGCGTGGACCGAGGGGGAGTCCAAAAATCAATTCCTTCAAATCAACTACTACAGCATTCACGAGAAGAAGAAATTTTCATGGACTTAGATCGCTAAAGCTTCGGAGTCAATAAAGCTGTGAGAGGAGAGCGTTATCTTTGACTCCAAGTTTACCAATGTTGGTTGGAAGAAGAAGCAGAAACATGGGGTTAGAATCTAATATGGTGTACTGTACATATATTATGGTGGTCAGATCCATAATGATTTAGGCATCTCTGGTATAGTGGACGATCATGCAGCAGCCCATCATATGGGAGGTAACCTTTGGGAATGATATGGCACCAGATGATTCCGACATATCTATTTAACAGATAATGGAAATGGAAATAAATGGAAATCACTGATCGGATAACTTAGAATCCATCCAACTATGCTTCTATAGCTGGTTTGGGGAATTATTCTGATTTGCAGACGGATCAAAAACCAAAAACTGGAAATACAATGATTACTTTTCCACTAGGAAAAAAAAGCCGCGGTTCTTCAAGCAGAGGTATACGCAATATAGCATTGTCACACAAACCTATATTATAATAGTCGGTCAGGCGATACTGAGGGCATTAGTGAACCCTTGAATGTATATTCAAGACTGGTTTGGGAATATGCTCAAGAATTGATTAGCATGACAGACCGCAATAAAGTCATTTTATTGTGCGTGCCCGGATAAATAGGGAATCGAAGCAAACAAAAAAGTCGAATTACCAAGAAATTAGGCCACCGGCTGCATCTATATGTCCAGAACTTATTCTAGAAGTGTTTAAAAGCACAACTCAAAAACAAGTAAAGAGTCGGGTCAAAGAGAAACAGAAAGATTACTGGAATAACACAACCAGGCAAAACCGTGGAAAGGCATTTTTAAGAAACCATGAAAAAAGAAGACTTAAGAACTACTTCAGCACCCTGGGAACCATCTTTGCTTTGTAACAAGTCTCCTAGCAATACACTGCAGATTGAATGGACACCTGCAGAAAATTGAAATCAACACCGGAGATACCATCTGCAATCTGTGTGATGGGATAATAGAGAATGTTTACAACATTTTTGGGAGTGCAAGGCTCTGGACGCAGAAGACAGTCTATTTTTGACAAGCCAAAAATGAACGCCAGAGGATTACTTCGGTCAACCAGTCAGAGACCTATAGAGATCGGTACAAGCTATTGGGGTACTGGAATGGCTGGTATAAAGTAGTGGGTAAAAGGTATTAAGGTAAGATACTAAAATAGTTCCATTCAGTTTAAATGTAATTATAATTTATTATAATATTAACTAAATAATTGTTTAATTTCTCTTGAAAAAGCAAGATATATACATGTGTCAAACGTCAGATATAATAAACTTCAAAATTATTTAAATACAATACCAAGATAAACTAAAATTAAATTAGGCTGCAATGTTTCTGGAAACTCTATATCAGATAGTTCCCACAAAAAAAAAAAACTTGGCAAAAAGTAAAATAGTAAGCCGGTGTCGACCTTAAACCCATCGACTTATAGAATATGGAACACGCTTACTTTGACTCACCTCCTTCCTTTTGTTTTCTGATGGAATAGGTATTGAAAGAACGATTAAAGGTGGCGATGTAGTTTTCTTTGATGGTAATGTAAATATATTTTTCAGCTTGTTTTTCCGATGTTTTATGACATTAGTCGTATTGTTTAAATAATGCCAGTATCACTAGCTGAAATCCTACATTTCAACGTGTCAACATTTATACTTTTCAATCGTAAATTCCGAAGTAATAATTCATAATTCACAATTGCCAATTCATAGTTCGTAATTAATAATTCATAATCACAATTCATAATTCATAGTTCCTGATTCATTATTCACAAAGTTTTAAATATTTCAACTGGTTCCAAAATGTTTATTTCCTTTTTACCTTTTTTACTGACTACCACCTGAACTAATGAAGAATGTATCTTCAACGAGTGAATTAGATAATACAAAACCATTCAAACAATTTACTTGATCGGAAATTCGACCCACTCCACTATTCGACATTGATTGATTTATTACGACACATGACCGTTTTCCATTAAGATCTATCATTAGTTCTTGGAATTTTAGTAGATGTAGTAATCCAGGAATTATAGCACCAAAAACGGGTTCGCTCCGCAAAAAATCCTGATAATTGAATTTGCGATTGGATTATGTCAGAGGGTATCCCCTAAGTATAAAATCAAGTTTGTGTCATTAGCCGCCATCTTGAAAAACACTTTTTGCAAATACCTCGGAAACAGTGAGTTTTACGTTAAAAATTGCAAGGGAATTTTTTGTAGAAGATAAAATTTTCCATCTTTTTTATTTGAAACTTTCTTCTCTATTGTTAATATTTGCCGAGATATAGTCGATTAAAAAGACAAATTTTTGTTTTTGGAAAATATCTCGATAATTTTTGGAAATACGAAAAAATATATAATGATCAAAGTTGTAGAGCATAACATTTACTACAATTTTTGTATAAAACTTTTTTTTGCTGAATCGATAGTTGCTGAGTTCTAGTGCAATGAAAGTTGCCGTCAGGTAAAAAAAAACAGTGATTATGGGTAATACGTTACTCTAGCATGCCAAAAAAAAGTGTAATCGAGGAATTTTATAATTGAGACGCTAACAATAATATTTATCATAAATAGGAGGGATATGGGCTCACTAAAGTAGATGAATATGTTTGAGGGTGATTATGTATTTAAGCATATAATCATGAAGACTTTCTTATCCTCTTCATAAACACATATTAATACTTCGTGCGGATAACCAAAAGAAAACTGCCTCCATTCCTCTCATTTTTCTTATCCCTATTTGACGTTTGTGCCCTCCCTCATCCCCATATATTTTGAACCACCGCCAAGAAGTAATTAAGAAATGTATTTAAAAAAAAACCTCATTCCTGGACGGCATTTCTCGCTCGAAGCTCTGGTACATGGGAGCAGATACCGGGAAAGTTGCAGCCATATATATTCTTTATTCTCCTTATAGGAAATGGCCTTATGTTTCATATCAGATCCAGCTATCCGACGGCGAAAGCGACTTCGCGACTCTGCCAACTCTCCTCTCGCAATCCTTCGGATCTGCTCCTCAGTGGAAAGGAGATCCGAGGAGGATACATGCGGGAAAAATCGGACGGGATGGCGCGGGACATTACAGCTTCTTTGATAATCCATACTTATTACATGTTCTTATTCTTTTTCTTGTGTTCGGTCGATGATAAACGATAATAGGTTAGGCAAGCGATAGATGGTTAGTGCGAAATTTGTAAAGGAAGGGAAGGAGAGAAGGAAACAGCGCTGCCGCCAGCGTCGGGGCTTAATGCGACGCGCCGTTTTCGGGGGCGGTGGAGGGATTTTCCGCCGTTCCTTGCAGGTGAGGGCGGTGGTAGGGGTAAATTTCGCGGAAGAAGCATTAAAGGAAATTTACTACGGCGAATTCGCTGTATACGCGATGTATATGTTTTTGGGTTCCGGTACTTATTGTCGGTGGCATGGGGAATTGATTTGGGAAGGAAGGTTTGAAAATATGTTGGATGCGTCTTTGTTTAGTATTAGAAGTTCTTAAAGGAGTATAAAACCTTTGTAACAGTAAAAGACTCATTAGAAATTAATGCTACACACTAAAATATTTTTGATAAAATTCCTGTACGATTTTGGGGCAATTTTTTGCTCCTAAGACCGTACAGGCATTTTACTTTTAGAAGTAATTTTCCTAACTATACTTTTCGTAGGCTTTTTCATGTAACCTGGAATATTCATAGTGAAATTTCGAAATGTGGGTAACTTTTCCAAGATTTTTTCATATAGTCTGGAATACTCGCAATTAGATTCCTAAAGTAGTGATAATTTCCATAGAAGTTTTACTTGTTTAAAAGTAAAATTACGAAGAAAATTTCAAAATTTCTAATTTTTTTGAGTAGAATGACGATTCGAATAGTTTATAAAGATCCTTGACATTGTTTTTTTTTGAAGGAGTTAGTTCTTGGGGTCCGAAAAAGCTTCTGAAAAGCTCGCGATGAAGTTAAAACCATTACTGGGTTGGTAACTGGACACTGTCCTCTGAAAAAGCATCTATACAACACAGGCCGTGTTAGTGAACCGTGGTGTAGAAGATGCGAACTACAGGAGGAAACGAGTTTACATGTAATCTGCACATGTGAGGAACTGAAGGTACTCAGGCAGAAATATTTCGGTAGAGATCTATTGGAGCCCTCGAAGGTCCTCAAGTTTCCACTGGGCAAGATACTGGGCTCTATAGAATCAATAGGGATGGTACAATGAGCACCAAGCTGAAGTGCCAGGACATAACTTGAATGAATGAAAATGAATGAAGCTCGCGATCCTATTCATTACCGGGCATATCCAAATTTTAAAATTAAATTCAATCTTCTTTTGCTAAATTCTGTAACTTTCCCAAGTTTGAAAATTCGAGAACAGGAGAACAGGAAGTAAAAGCTTTCTTCGCGAAGTGATTCTGTTTATGTGTTAAAACCGTTCGAACAAATCCTAGAGGTTGTCATAAGCTGTTAATACGGGAATATTGGGCTGCTGTAAGCTTATTCTGTTCCAAAAGGTTAGCTGGGTAGCCATCGCTGACTACCATCACTTTTACGGAGAAAACTATCTCTCTGAAGAATAAACGTTCCAATTTTAGCTTTTTGTTCCTCGATATGTTGGATGAGGCATTTCCTTCCAACCGTGGTTGTTTTTCGAATCCCCTTGTGCTTTAACCGTCCGCATAGCCTTCTTTGGCTTTTTGGGCTTGGTTGCCTTCTTGGGTTAATTGATTGGCTACGCCTTAGTGGCACTTTCCTGGCGTTTTTGTACCGGATGAGGTTGTCTTTGATTACAATTCTTCTAATCTCCCTGCTTCACCAGCTTTTGCACTTTAATACTGGATATACTTGATAGTAATGCTGTTCGAATTTCATTATCGGATATTAAATTAACCTAAAGCAGCCTACCTTCAACGTGGTCATCCACCAAGCTTCTCTATTTTGTATTTTTCCCCTGCTCTGTAATTTTGGGAATGATTTTTTTAAGGAGTTGTGATCATTCCTGAGTGATCCCACGAGTAGCTAGGAAAGATTGCATTCTCATCTCAGTAAGACATTAATACTATACGGTGCGTTCGCTGCCCCAAGGTTGGCCTTGTTGCGACAGGTCTTCTATCCAGCCAGACATTCCATCAGCTTAGCCCGCCATCTTAGATTTTAGGCTTTTAATTGAGATTGTGTTGCGTCCGTCAGGGCAATCAAGCCAAAGGGATTGGCATAACTGTCGCATGTGAAATAGCATCGCTCTACGACTGGCACGCATATACCTTGTGCACACCATTAGCTATGACATGACAGCTTGGTGAGGAGATTTTTCGACCTTTACTGGTCTAGTCAGAAATGTCTGCTTACAAGTACACTGTTGAAAATATTACGGTGTTGGCGTTAATTTTGCGCTAGCCAAATATTTTAGTGTTGATTTTTACAAACTTTGCCAGACGAATTGACTACATGTGTTTAGTAGAACAGAAATTACTAGAATTTGGTGTGAATTCTTTGTTCAGATATGAGGATTTACTATTTTCTCTAGACATTCAGAAGCATCAACCAATCAGAATTCTTTCCTCGGATAGAAATATAGAAACCCCCACCTAATCTAATACAGTATTGCATTATACGCACCACCTGCATTGCACGTGTATCTGTTTTCGAGTTTGTTTCTGCGTATTAACATATCCAAACAAACCACCAAATGTGACTGACCTGCAAAGTGTAACCTTGTGTTATTAAACGTTAATTCCAGCGGGCATAAAAAATTTCAACATCTTAAAGATGTATTGGGAACAACTATTTACGTAATTAGTTCAGATTTGAATCAAATAGCATAAACATTCACTTAATTTTATAATGGTTCTCAAAAAAATCATTTTAAAATTAGTACGTTTAGTTGAAACCAAAACTTTTGAATGAGTGGTTCTGTATATTTATAATTGAGAAAATGTCTTAAAGAGAGAATATTATAGCATTAAGAAATAGGAGTTGCATATTATTAAAAAGACGTTGTGTTTAGAAAACGGTGTTAAATCATCCAATAGATCGAATTCATTTAGTTAAACAGCTAGTAAATTTGTCTAGTCTAGATCAAATAAAATGTGACTAGAAGTATATCATAATTCCACGTGTCAGTTGGACAAAATAACCCCTTAGCAATAGACAATACTTGACTATCTTTGTTCGTCAAATTTAAACTTCTATAGTTCTCGACAAAATAACACGAAAACAGTGTGGACCTCTCCTGACTATTAAATTAGTCAAAAAAGTGTTAAAATTTTTAACAGTGTAGTACCTCGAGTAGGATGGAGTATTATACCTCGCAGTGCGATTGACAGCAGGAAGAGATATGCCTAAAAGGACTAAGTTGCTTTTAGCCTGCTGTTGCCCCGTTCACACAACGTCTATCTTGCTTTGATACTGGTTCCCAAATGGATCATTGACTTCAATACGTCGCCATTTCACCGACATTCCAACGTATTTAGACAGGGCTTTGCAGCGGCCACATCAAAACATTGTTTTTTTAATCTCATTCAACCATTTTCTTTGGATCATTTTCTTTCATAGATGTTCAGATTTTTAAACTGTTCTAGAGTCCTTGAAATCTTGTTTGACAGGACTCCATACGTGTTACTTGCCAGCCGAGCACATTCTGTTAAACTTACTTTCATCTGACTATAATACCTTTTTGCCAAAAAGACAAGGCTTTGTTAATATGCTCTTGAGTGGACTACAACCTTACCTTTTTATTTTTTTAAAGACCTATTTAACCTTACTATACCTTCGTTTTATTTATTTGAATGTCTTGAGTCTTAATTCACATGAACATCTTTTAATTGCGCGTACACTCAAATTAATTCTATGATTTTCCCAGATATCGTTTTGCCCGGCATCGGTAGAAGGATTATCTTCTGCGAATTCTATAATTTTATAATTAGGCTGATGGTTTAGTGGCTTATACGCTTGGCTATCACTCGCGACGTCCTCGGTTCGAATCCGACGGACTGCTCTTAGAGTGAAGTTTTCGTGGTTTTCCTCACTTCTTCGCCAATGCTGAGAGACAAACATCTTAAGTCGCCCCACGTGCGCAGGCGTAATAATAACTCATGGCTGGGCCGATGCCCTGTGATTGGTGAAAGCCGTTGGGGATGCCAAGGTTCATTAGTATTACATAATTTTTTTTATGTCCAATAGCATGAGATACATTTTCCTTGAGCAATTGATTGTTTTAGTTATTTAAAATAATAGTTTTTTGTAATTTAATCCCAATTCAAGAATATTGGTAATACTACCATAATCAAAGCTATGCTTATGGTAAGATAAGGCACATGCGTGTTTTCCAATGTAACTGTATACCTCATCTTCCTGCTTGACACTGCGAATTTCGTCTTTAGGCTTAGTAAAAATACTGCTATGGTCAACAAGTTATTCTTTGCAATTCGTATAGTTGTAAAGCGTTTCTATGAAGGAAGGCTATTGTTTATTATCTACATATATTTGCTACTTCTACGGCTTCTTTCATAAGTAAAATGGAGTATTATTTTTAAGTCATGTAATCATAGGGATTCGCAAAAATTGGATTATGATAAATTAATATTTTGCTTACCATTGCTACTATAAAATCAACACTTTCACGGACGCACTTTAAATAAAACGATATTGCTTGAATCTTACAAAAAAAAAAACGCAAAAAGCATGAAAAGATATATCAAAGAAAACAACAAGAAAACGCGTTGTCACCCCTCAAAAAAACGCAAACGACTTACTGAAATACACAGACAGACAAAACAGGAGGCGCGTCGCCGTTAATACGGTCGTATATAAAATTTCCCTTGATTAAATTGTTTCGAGATTTATGAGGAAGCAATGTGCGAACGAAAAATGGAATGCCCGTTAATTCGTCGAGCGCAAACAAGCTATCTTTCTTCGAAATCGTAGTTTGAACCGTCGCTTATACGTTGATAATATAAAAGATGTGAGTATATGGGAACATTTAAGAAATAATGGTAATTGAAATTTTGCCGGCGTTAATGCGAGAGTGTTGACCGCTTTGGTCGAGTGGTGCCGGTTGGTTTCCGTACTGGTGCACATACCGCGATATTACATTCTGCAAAAGGTGTTGTATTTAAGTTTCCTTTGCGTGTTGAATTTCTTATTTTATCTGTTTTAGTTTTGCCTGCAATTTTTCGTAAGAATCTCATTTCAACACCTTGCAGCCTGATTTCTTGATTTCTTGTCATTATCCATGTCTCCGAACCATGTAAGGTACGGCCACATTCTTAAATAGTTGGGTCTTTGTTTGTCTACGGATTACTTTTTTGTCTAAAAAATTGTTCTTTATGCTATTAACAAATCTGCCTCCAGTTGCTATTCTTTCGCTTATTTCCTCTTCCAGTGTCCATCCTCTTACTTGTGTGGCCAAATATTTGAATTTGCTGACTTGTTCTAATTTTGCGTCTCGAAGTTGTATTGTATGTCTTTTGTTATGGTTGTCTGTAATCATTGTCTTAGTTTTGCTTATATTTTTCTTTATATTTATGGCCTCCAGCTTTTCTTTATACATTTTTATATTTTGGTTGCACCATGTCATGGTCATCTGCATGAGTGAATTGGAATTATTTCATCCAGCTTCCAGAGGCCCCGTTATATTTTTTCACCTGTTTTTTGCCTCTGTTATTGTCTCATTTAAGACGATCGTGAACAAAAGCGGGCTGGAAATGCAACCTTGTCTTACACCATTAGTTGTTTCCAACACCCCCAATGCTTCGTGTAGGACTCTTACATAGTTCTTAGTTTCTTCATATAAAATTTGTGTTGCAACTATTAGGTCATGTCACTCCTCTGTTACATAAGATTCGTCATATATCATCTCTTTTAACTTTATCAAAAGTTTTTTTTCCAAATCCACAAAGCTCAGATGAATGTCCCTTTTCCCTATGTTGGCCTTCTCGATGATTTGACGCAATAGAAAAATAGCATGCACCACCCCCCTATTGGGTCTAAAATCGAACTGCGCATCTTCAATAATATTTTCTAACAGGTGTCTTAGTTTTGTATCTAATATCCGTGCAAAGGTTTTTGCAACTGTGCTGAGAAGAGTAATGTCTATATAGTTGTTACAGTCTTTACATCTCGCTTCTAGTATATGGGTGTTGTTATGCATGTCCTCCAGTCTTCTGGTGCTTCACCTGCCATGTGGTATACTTTCGGCTGTTATTTTGTCGTGGCCAGGTACCTTCCCTCGTTTCATTTTCTTTATACCTTATTGTAATTCTTCCTTTGTTATTATGTTTCTATCTTTTCTTGAGTTGTTTACCATTTCTGTTTTGCTTTGTTCAACTGTATCTTTCCCGTCAAACAATTTTTTGAAGCAATGACTCCATCTTTCCATAATTTTGTCTTCTTATCATACTTCTCCATTTCCTGTTTTTATATTTTGCTCTATTTTTTCTTGAGTTCCTTGATACTTCAAGGAAAAGTTCTTGGTTTTCTTTATAAGTTTTATCATTTTTAGGCCGAAACCTATCCATGACTTTTCCTTGCTTTTTCTTTACTAAATTCCTTACATTTTTTCTTTCTATTTTACTTTCTTCATAATGTTTTTGAGTTCTTGTGGACAGGTGCTTTTTCTATTTTCGTTTTTTAATGCTTATAGCATCTTCTACGTAGTCGGACCACCGTGTGTTCTTTTATTTCTATGTTCGAAATGTTAGTTTCCCCACAAGTCTACTTTTAAAAGAGCTTTTTTAAAACGTTTCCATATTTCCTGCACCAGCCTTGTCAAAGGCAGTAAGTAAACTGCATGATTCATAATTAAGGTAGTTTGGGCTTAAATATACACTGTTGAAAATTTTAACACTTTTTTGACTAATTTAATAGTCAGGAGAGGTCCACACTTTTTTCGTGTTATTTTGTCGAGAACTATAGAAGTTTAAATTTGACGAGCAAAGATAGTCAAGTATTGTCTATTGCTAAGGAGTTATTTTGTCCAACTGACACGTGGAATTATAAAATACTTCTAGTCACATTTTATTTGATCTAGACTAGACAAATTTACTAGCTGTTTAACTAAATGAATGCGATCTATTGGGTGTTTTAACACCATTTTCTAAACACAATGTCTTTTTAATATGCAACTCCTATTTCTTAGTGCTATAATATTCCTCCCTTTAAGACGTTTTCTCAATTATAAATATGCAAAACCACTCATTCACAAGTTTTGGTTTCAACTAAACGTACCAATTTTAAAATGATTTTTTGAGAACCATTATAAAATTAAGTGAATGTTTATGCTATTTGATTCAAGTCTAAACTAATTGCGTAAATAGATGTTCCCAATACATCTTTAAGATGTTGAAATTTTTTATGCCCACTGGAATTAACGTTTAATAACACGAGGTTACACTTTGCAAGTCAGTCACATTTGGTGGTTTGTTTGGATATGTTAATACGGAGAATCAAACACGTGCAATGCAGGTGGTGCGTATAATGCAATACTGTATTAGAATAGGTGGGGTTTCTATATTTTTATCCCAGGAAAAAATTCTGATTGGTTGACGCTTCTGAATGTCTAGAAAAATAGTCAATCCTCATATCTGAACAAAGAATTCACACGAAATTCTAGTCATTTCTGTTCTATTCAATACGCGTAGTCAACTCGTCTGGCAAAGTTTGGAAAAATCAACACTAAAATATTTGACTAGCGCAAAATTAACGCCAACACCGTAATATTTTCAACAGTGTATGATCCACCAATTGGCATGCCGTATTCTATTTATAATAATGATAATAATAATACTTTATTACGTCCAACAGCAAACAAGCCAATTACAGGACGAAAATTAGTAAATTGATGGCGTTGCAGTAACATAATATAGAAATAAAGATCATGATCCTAGTATAACAAAGAAAATCAAAGGTATTACATGAAATTTGAAACTAACCTAAAAATACAAAAGGCACATATTCTTAGATTCAAATATTAAATATCCATATCATAATACAAAGTGCAAATCAAAAGCTACATACACAAAACAACACTCACTCACAGTCCGCATACAGTTCATTGAAGTTTCTTGTCATATGAGATATTGGGGATTTTACCGACTAATTAGTTCGCGCACGGGGAACACGAAACGTTTGGTATTCCGTGTAGTGAAAAACGGTACATTAAAGTCTACCAAGGCAAGCAGTGAGAGGCAATCCACTTTGTATAAGTATATTCAATAAGAACTTGGCACTGTAGTAAGTACGTTGGTCGGATAAGGAGTTGAATCCATGAATACTGCGTAGCGTGGCATAATCGGAGTTGCGTTCAGGATATGTTCCAGTAACTCTATACAACAAATATTTCAGAAAGCGCTTTTGTATTCTTTCAATTGCTAAGTGTTGAAAAGTGTAGTAGGGATACCATATTATAGAACAATATTCAATACGGCTTCTGACAAGCGTGCAATATAATGTTTTCATAGTCTGGATATTGTTGAAATTTCTACAAGTTCTTATCAGAAAGCCTAGGTTTCTAGAAGCAGAGAGACAAATAGACTCTATATGTTCGTTAAAAGTCAGATGGCAGTCACATATTACACCAAGGTCTTTCATCTGCGTGTGTCTTATTATAGACTCCGAATTGATAATGTACGTGTGAACCAGTGGATTTACTATTTTGGAAAATGACACCACAGCACATTTATTGACATTTAAAGATATTTTGTTCTCTATTCACCGTTTTTCCACCTTGCATAGATTTTCTTGCAAATTGACACAATCTTCAACAGTGTTGATCACATTGTAAATTTTCAGATCGTCAGCATATCCTAAGCATTCACATGTAAGGGACTGCAGAAGATCATTAATATATATATTAAATAGTAGGGGTCTCAGATTGGACCCTTGGAGAACACCAGAGTCCATAGGAAATAATGCTGACGAATATCCATTGTAGAACACGTATCCTTGTCTCTCTGACAAGTAAGACGTCATCCACTGGGTAAAAGACGGACTGAAGCCAAAACCATCTATTTTCGTCAAAAGAAAGTTGTGGTCGATAGAGCCAAATGCTCTGCTAAAATCAGTGTATAACACATCAACTTGCTGACGCCTATTTATAGCTGATGAAATGTACTGTGTGATGCAGGCTAAATTAGTAACCGTGGAGCGACCAGCCATAAAACCATGTTGCCGGGTAGATAAAAACTGATGTACGTTTCTGTAGATTCTGTTGTATAGAATATATTCCAAAATCTTACCAAAATTTGATATTATACTAATTGGTCTGTAGTTATTAAAGTCACAACGATCACATAATTTTTTGAAAACGGGTATCACTTTGCTTATTTTCCAAATGGTCGGAAACACTGAGGTACGTACAATTAAGTTATAAATAACTGACAAAGGATAAGCCAAAGTACCAGCACAGTCACGCACCAAGAAGCCAGGTATTTGATCTTCGCCTGTAGTCATGTCATCACGTATCCTTAAAATACTTTTTAAGATCTCTTCCTGGCTAATGCTTCCCACCACAAACGAGAGATTATAAGTGAACTTATTGTACTGTACTTATTGTACTTATTGTAATGTATTTGCGCGTGGGTAGAGCAATGTAAGCATCCAAAATTGGGACGAAAAATAATACATGAATAAATCATCAATTAATCTATGATTATACTTGCTGCTCTAGCTGAGATGCAGATTATCTATATATCAACGAAATAATTATCTTTTGAAGAAAAGAAATAAAATATTTATACATCTACATTTAAATTCGTTCGATACGATGATTTCTCGAGTGTATCATCGTTATACGAGCCGTACGTTTTTCTTCGGCGAATTGAGCCATCAAATTCGCCCCATTTAGTCCGGAATTACCCCGGGAGACTGCGAGCGGAAGACAATTATCGCAATACGAACCATAGATTCCGAATATCTCCGAAGATCGTAAGATCAGGTTAGTCTTTAATACTTCTGTAGCACGAAAGTCGCCTATTTACTATCCGAAATACATCAGGAACTGCCTACGCCGCCTCTACTCACCCTCGCCCACAGCACCTTCTTTAGAACAATGGGCCGCGCTAAATGAGCCGCTTCTTCCATTGCGTTCGATACAGGCATTCGAACAGAGGGCACCGATTAAGTTTTATGCGTTCGCCTACGTAAAACAGGGGCGAGCGGGTGGCGGAGGAAGGGGATGAGGCGGTACGGGGCTGTTCGTTCCTACCTGGCTGACGCTCGAGGAAATTTTCGGGGGGAAAAGGTAATATATTGGAAATGTATTAACCTTTAATAAAGACGACGATATTATCTATAGTCTGGGATAATGAACCGTGGAAATAAGTCACCCCTTTTGGCGGTGCTGCCGCTGTTAGTAGCGATTTGACTTATGGCTTTTTAATAGGGGTAGCAGGACTAAGCCTTCTGGGGGGAAAATTGCAGCGAGTGATTAGGAAAGGATTAATCGCAGAAGTGGCAAATTGATAATTGATTGCGAAGTTTCTGCGTTTTGTTTTTTGTAATTTGAAATTAATTTCTGATGAAATTCGGATGCAGAAGTTTGATTCTTTTATTTGCGCGTAATTAATAAGAATTTATTCCAGAGCAGCTATACGTAGTACATGAGATGGAAATTTATCAGATAAGTATTTTTTTTCCCTATTTACACATACGAGCATATCTTTTTTATTAGGAGCAGTTCATTTAGATTGAATTTTGTTTTTTAGGTATATATTTTGTTATTCTTCTCATATCCATGACTTTAAATTTCACAGTTTTTGCAATATACAGGTGGTTTATTTGGGAATGTATCAATATTTTAAAAATCGACAGATCATAGCAAAAAATCAATTTCTAAGTGAAAAGCTTCAAAAACATAAGGAAGCCGAGATTCTTTAATGTTACCCTTATTAGTACTTAACTACCGCTGATATTGAAGTTTGACACCGCTTATTTATTTAAAAGAAACAGACGCTACTCAAACGCAACGTTGTAAAAACAATCACATGGTAGCGAGAAATGATGCATAATATTAAACAAAACATAATCTTCTGATCTAAACTAATAAGAGAACAGCTAGCGCCAATAATGTGGTGAATCTAATAAATGTACTTGGTGCATCATTTAGGTGTGTTTACATTGCTAGTGAAATGGACCGAGTTCGTTTTATAAAGATATCTACTACAATACGTGTCAAAGACTTACGCGAAAGATAGATACGTATTGATTTTATGTTTTTGCTATTTTTAAAATGTACAGTAAATTGATGTGTCCACATGTGCCTGTGGAAGTGTGGTGTAATGTATTGCATTCTTTGAGTTGGTGGTATATTTGCTCCAAACAGAATGCATCAAAGTTTCCATATCGGAGGATCTGCTATATATCGCTTTACTGGACGTTGTTTCTTCAGATGTGCTCGTTTATTGTGTAGAACATATAGAGTACAAGGTGTAAGTTAGTTAGTTTAGAGACACTTAGAAAAGTGCAAGTTCTTGTGTGTTCGTCAATTTATATAAGGCAAAAACCGAACATAAACTATGACCTAAGGTAACTGTAACTTAGTGCAACTGTGATTAGCTGTTTTGCTAAACTAAATGTGAGCATAATCAGCACAACCTGTGATCAGTTTTCTTTTATTTACATTGTCGTATATTAAAAGAAAATCTATTCCTTCGTTTGTTAGTATTTGGGTTTTAGGCAGGTTGGTTATGATTGTGACATGAACCCTCCCGAAATAAGCGCAAAATTGCTCACTGAGCTAAAATTTGTAGTGCAATTAGTTCAAAGTTATTCCGATGAAGAAGATAATTTAGTGCAGTTACAAAGAAATCCATCTATTCTATTTTTATAGAGGCTGTCAAAATAATTTTGTAAATATCCACTGTTCCTTGAATAAGTATCACTAAAATTTGATTTAGCAACATATGTAATAATGTTAATAAATTCTGAAATAAAATATTATTCTTGTAGTATTCTTTTACTGTTAGTTTAATAAAGATTTCATATTCATCTCTTGGCGAATCTTTTACAATTCCTTGATCGGCACAGTGGCGTTAGGTTAAAATCAAATATGTATACCATTTATTCCCCCGTGAAAAATAATCCTTGGGATTTTAACTCGCGGTTGCCAAATCTTTAACTATATATGTATTAGTAACTGTTGAATACAGATAGCTATTATACCAAATACTAACAATCGCATACGTTTTTCTTAGTTCATCAAATATACTGTTTATGTAACAAAACATACACATTGTACTATCAAAGGCAAAAGTCTTGACTCGAGTTTGACATAAATAGAGATAGAATCATTGGAGTTTCTTCAGTATTTCAATATTTCTCTCTTTAATTTTGAGTCAGGACTTTTATCTTCTTTTTTATCGATTTTATTTTATCTTTTATCGATTTAAGTAGAAAACATAAAATATTATTATATTTTATATTTTATATTTTACATTTTACATACTCATAACGATAGAATTGATTATTCTCTAGTTACGTTGTATATACCTAACAATATTTATTATATAAGTGATATTACTTGACAAACACTGATTTGCATTGTGATTTTACAAAACCAATGTTGAAACCGTCTTTTTCCATTATTTTTTAATGTACTTTTATGAAGAATGAACAATTAAAATAATGTTATTCATTATCGAGATCAAATCTCCGATGTGTACAGATATAAAGGAGTTTTCTTTTAAATGTGCCTATCAGTGATCATCAAACTGCACTTGGTACATCCTTTAATTATCTTCTAAAATCTATACAAAATTACATTTATATATTTATTTATATAATACAATTATTATAGTTTATTATTAATTTTTAATTTGTATATGTATTGAACAAAGTATTAACTAATTAGTTCGAGCATTTGGTTCATATGTAGTTCATATTAAATTTCATTTTTTATCCTATTTCCTAATAACAGCAACAAAGTGATATTTTACATTTAGAAAAAGGCATTATAGGAATTCATAATTCTACCGGATACAACAAAAAAAAATATATCAGTAGAAGCTTCATGCGTATTAACAAAAAAGGTGGGTCTTTATTCCGTCGAGGAATAGCAAAACACTTCGTTTTTAAAAGCCAACCTTGCGTAACACTATATTTATTTACCATATAACATTTCTAAGTCTAAGGACTTATATGTATATTGTGCGTGAATCGACCGGAATAGAGGTCCAAAATCGGCACAAAAAAATCTTACATTGAATGAACTATAGATAACACTTTTATACAACTACATGAATGTGTTGCTAACAATTATTGTAAATTTCGTAATTTTCAGTAACTTCAAAAAATAATAACCTAGTAAAATGCCGTGACAGTCGATATGTCAATTTTATTCAATTAAAGAATTTGGGTGCAATGTTCAAAGAAACGCAAGCGATTTTTTTTAACATATTAACTTTATTTTGATGTTACATAGTTTTATTTTATGTATTGCTATGTGAAATGAAGAAATATCCTCATAGTATGTACGTGCAAATAAAACAGGAACAAAAAATAAAGCTACGTTGTCAAAAAATTGATTTAAAAATACAGATCGTATGGTGTTACAAATTTCCTACATTTTCCAGGATTAATCTTGGAGCATCAGATTGCAATCGCTTTATAAGGCCTTTGTAAATTTTCATGAATAAGATCAGCTACATATTGAATTTGAATAGAGATCTTGAATGCACCAAGTTTCTGATTCATTGGCCATCTGTATGGTATTTGCTTCAGCGATTCATTCAATTTTGGCGTATATCCAAAATGTTTCAAAATTTGTTTCGACGTTTAATTCTTTGTTTAGTATTTTGTTTTTAAATCCTTTAGTATATATGCTTAGCCGACGTTGTATGGATTAGCAGCATAATTAAGGCAGTTGTAAATGTTTCTTATTATTTTACTTTCTAAGAGGAAAACGTAGGCTTACGTTTGTTATAGCACGTCATAAAAGGGCACACAGACTACTTTAAATAAATTTTGTGACGATTTAATGAGTGACCACGCCAAAAAAAAATCGAATCTTCCACTCCACAACATTTAAAAACCATAAATTCCAACATAATAAATTGATATATTGCGCTCATTCTCATACAAGAAGATTTACATGCATATATGACGTTACGGGAGTTCGCTTCGCCAACAAATACATACATCAATGCCTTGTCCCGAACTAAAAATACCTAAAAATATACGAGGCGCTTCCCGCGAACGATCCAAAAGGATATCAACGTCCTCCGCTAAAAATGCGCGATCCGATGCATCCAGGACGCATGAAAAATTGCCACCGTTCAACAACGCCGATGTTTACCGTTCGTAACCGCAAGCGGGAACGCTTTTGGAACATACATTACCCGTAACAAATCTGCGATTCCATCAGAATTTTGGCATTGCATCTGCGTAAATTAAGGTTAATGATCGTAATGCGATAAAAGTTCGGTCGGGCGTCGCGAATTGAATAGTTTCTCGGGTCTCGTGTTTATTTCGGGTGGAAATACGTTTAATCGGGATGGAGTTATTATTAGCAGAAATCGGGGAGAAAAGATGGGAAGATGAAATCAGGAAAAAAATGCAATTCAGGGTTTGTATTCCTGATATGTTAGACACACTGTGGAGATATATGCATTCCCACAAAGAAATAAAAAAAAAATTCACAAAAAGAAACTTTATTTGTATTAACAATACAATAACTTAAGATTGATTTCAAAATTTTACTCCTAATAAACTCCTTTGTTTGAAGTAATAAAATACACTGTCCTGTATAGCTAGAGTGGAATGTGTTGGGAGTTACGCACACAGTATCAACAATAACAGATGATTATTGATAAAACATTTTAATGAACATGGGACTTTTTCTAGAGCAAGAGGACAAAATCCTAGAAAATCTACAAATAAAGGAAATAATCGATTTCTTAGACAAGTTGCTTTAAGGACGAGACGATCGACCACTTCCGAGTTAAGTAGAGTCCTACTATAATTCCGAAATGGAGAGATTTCTGGAAGAACCGACAGGGGAAGGCTCAAGAGTAGAAGACCAGCAATTGCACCACTGCTCACCAGGGAACACAGAATTGCAAGACTTCGTTTTGCTAGAGCTCATGCAAACTGGACTATTAACGACTGGATACAAGTTTGGTTTTCGGATGAAATACGAGTCACTCCGAAGAAGTGTTGGAACGAAATTTCTTTCATAATTCACGGTAGATCATGCGCTTCATAATGCGATTTTAAGCAGTCTACTCCACTCATTGCGTGAATGAAGATCTTGTGCATGAAGTAAATCTTTCACATTGCTTTCAATAGTTTTTTTTGAAAAGTTGTTACATAACGGACCATAATAAGTCGATTGATATTACACGAAGTCGCTATGAAGAATGATGATAAGTCGACTAAAAGTAAAAAACAAGTAATGTATCGGTTTATATTTGATTCATACGGGCTTGTCGAAGAAGATAAATCAAGTAAAAATACTTTGTATCGACTTGAACATGTTTTTTCCAAGATATTTTCAATATTGGAAATCGCCCAATAGAACATCAAGTCTTTTTATGAAAAAGCATAATGTTTGGCTACAAGAAGAAATTATTTTTCCTGAATCTGGTTACTGCGATCGACCATCAACTTCGGGTATTTGAGATCGTCCTTCAAAGAGTTTTGCTGAAAGTTCTGTTGTTTTAAAAAGGCGTAAAACCGAGGAGCTCAGAAAAAGTACTTCCGAGGAAGAACTTGTGCACGCTACTGCAATGAAAGTACGAGAAAGTTGAGATAAAAGTACTGCCGATTTGATAATTGAAAGTACTTCAACTACATCAACTAGAGGCAAACGTATAATGGAAAAAACGGAGGAGTCCCGAACAAGAATAAAATGCCATGACACCTGAAGAGGCTTTATCATTTATTATCTCGGGTGGTTTTACGAAGCAGCAATATATGCTTATTAGAGCAACAGCTTTAAAACGTGGTTGCAAATTATATCCAAGTTATCACGATATTCTAAAAGCAAAAAAGACGTTTTATCCGGAAAATATTACAATATCTGAGCAAACCTGTGAAGTGCGTTTGTAAAATTTACTAAATAAAACTTGTGAAAGTCTTTTAAAAGTGGTGGAACCTGAAAATGCAAACTTAACTTTGATTTGCAAGTGGGGCTTTGATGGTAGTTCTGGATTTTACACATATAAATAAAAAATTGAAAGTGAAGGTGTAAAAGATGACAGCTATTTATGACTTCTTTAGTGCCATTGAGGCCAATTGACAATGAAAATCAATTGGTACGTGAAGCTGAAGAAATCGCTAAAAATTAAAAATTATGTATATCTAACCAAATCGATTTATTAGAACCTTTTGTGTCTGATAAATGCGCAACGGCAATTTGATTCGGATATTTTAGAGTTAGTAAATGTTATTGGGGAAGATGATACTGTACTGGATATATCATCTGAATATTTTTCGGATTCTGATTAATTATTCACAAAATATAAAATGTAATTGTTTCTTTTCAATTTTTGTTTTGGCTAAGGGTGTTGCTGTTCATATATAAAAACATGTTACTGAAGCAAAAAGGCTTAATTGTGTATTTTGGACAAAAATTTCTACAATATAATTTGAAGATGTTTTAAGGGTTGTTTTTTTATTAACCAAGTACAAACTACTAAACATGTCAAATTCAATGCATTAAGGAGTGCTTTTGACAAACAAATACTTCGAATTTGCAAACTAAACTCTATAATTTGTATAAAAAATATTCCTCGTTTTTCGCGTTCTGAACCACTGTGGGACGGGACACTAAGGGTAAGTCCCTTTTTTAATTTTTTGTTAGTTAATTTCGCTAATGTTAGATTAAAACCGCTAGTTTCACATACAAATTCAACGCAAGGTTAAACAAAAACAGAATTACCAATACGCTGTAGATATCTTTGGATATAACTTTGTATATATATATATAAATAGGTATTAATACGAATTCCGCAGTTGTCGTTTTAATAAAACGAGTTTCGGAAAATAATGACAATGTTCCTTCGATAAATACAACAGAAACTAATTTTGCCTCACCGCCAAGCCGTGGCTTGGCAGTGTTCGGTGCTAGGCGAGAGCGCACAGGTTCAACCAATTAATAAATGACATATGCACCCGCACTTTACAAGGCGCTAGCGTGCCATCCACGTCTACCCGACGCTCCACGGGCTCAGTCGAAACCGTGAGATAGAGCGAGAGGGCCATATGTGACCTGCAGTTGGCAAGTCTCGGTCGGAGACAAGAATGAGGTGTTTGTCACCGTTCCAGAAATACCCGTCCCAAAGTTATGTGTCATGTGAATTGGCGTGGTTCGTCTGGTCTGCTGTTCCCTCGAATCTGAATTTGTCACCGGTATTATTTCTTTTTTTTTCCTTTTGGCAACGGGAAGCAGTCGATTTTTTTTTTGATAGAACGATGTATTTCATATGGATTTCAAAGGAATGGGCGTTCAGGAATTGAATCCCTACAAGAGGAAAATGGAATTTTGGTTGGAAGCAATAGTTTGGGCAACTCCTTTATTGGTTAATGTTCTAAAATAATTTAGGTGTGACAAACTGATGGGAAAAACTAATAGTCCTTCATCCTTTTGCACCAGCGCAACACCATATGATTAATTGGCTATATTTCGTAAACAAAATTTTAGACGTTAAAAGCGAAAGACCTGTATGACACTCTCGCAACTTCTAGAGCTAAATATATTTGAATTTATAGTAACGCAATTAAAATGTTGATTGATGTTTATAAAGCAACGTATTAAATCTTTAAACCTTTAGTGTCAAGACGGTATGATTCACTTACCAAATAAAATTTCTAGTTAAGTGTCGTGTAAACAATCTAAACGTCTTGATAACAAAAAAAAAAACATTGTGTACGTTATACGTATGTATGTAGGAAATATGCGTTTATGCCTGTGGTAAATAAACGCTTATAATTTATAGTTTAAACTATCTGGTTATTTTGGTTTGACTGAGTTAATATGTACAATCTGTTGCGCTATACCAATAGCTCACTTTCGACCTGTCGATTGTCGTAATATGGTAAAAAAAAAGATGAAATATAGGATTTCCATAAGTTAACAAAGTCGGGAAATACGCATGCTATTGGGCAGTTGCGCGCTTCAATATACCATCTCCAACCCGTATGCTATTCCTGTCTCACTCCAAGCACTCGTTGCTATTCTCTACCCTTGTCTAACTAGTACAAAATGCTATCACAACATCGATCTTCTCAATCCGGCGTTCAATTCATTTCGCTCATTTCTTAACAAAGCGTTGCTGGGTGTTACGGTCTCCGATTCTATAACAGTTAGTAAATATTAATCGCCGTCAGTCATTTTATACAAATTGAATGTGGTATTATACACCCGAGGAAGAACTATTTCTTATAAAACAATTTTACGGTGGCAATTCAGCAGAAGTTACACAGGATTTATTTGCGTAAATTATCCTAAAAAAATAAATCTCAGCGCGACTACTATTCATAACAGAGTCCGACGTTTTGAAACAACGTTTACATTAATAAATAACGAAAATAAAAATGTCTCAGCCAAAGATGTCAGTGATATCCAAATACAAGTTTGTGGATTAGTGGAATAAAATCCTAGTATGACATCTAAACAAATTGTTTGCGGATTTAATAATAGTGCAAAAGTTTTAAACCTTTTACCTAAGAATAAGTATCGATGGTACAAAATTATCCCATTTCAAAAACTTTTACTCGGTGATTATTACTGTCACGTGGAATTTTATCAACTAATGGTGAATTAATATCCTGAACATGAATATTTTTTTTCAATAATATACTATTTACCGACGAAAAGATGGTTTATTTACTATTGTTCTATAGAATGAGGGAATTAGAAATGTGAGTACTTTAGAAATTAGTGACAGGAAGAAGAAGAAATATATAATAATAATAATTAAATTAATATTTTATCCAAGTTACACGAAAGGTCTACAAAAAAGACACAACGTTTTTTTTAGAAACACAACTATGATGTTTAAAACACTTAGACCATTTGTTCTAATTATGCTACTACAGCTAATACAAAGAAAAACACATATTAGATATTAGATAGGTATTAGATTTTGGATAAGGATCAGTGATCAAGTTTTCACTTTTTGGAATAATATTTTGGCAGTTTTTTTTTTTTAAATGTAAGATATAAGTATTTTATAAGTGGTATTTAGGAAATGGCCGCTTTCACCCAAAATGAAACGAATATGCTATATTGCCATTTACAAAAAAATACATGACGTCATAACTGCTTCAAGGTCATTGCAAAAACGACATTACTTTTATTAAAATATAGCTTTTTTAAAACATTAATTGATATAAATCATAAAAAGAGAAGGAAAACGCGTTCATCAAAGTTTTTACAATATATTTAAAACAACATGTTTCCGCCCATAAATGCCATCTTCAGATCTTAAAACGTGTTAATGTTTTCTTTTTGAATTCTTAGTAAAAGAATTTGACTCACAAGTGTACCTAATACACTAGTCCATTATTTACCTACAGTGGATTTATGGCTTAATGAATTTTCTCAATTTAACGATGTTTCAACATTTTTCCAATGTCTTTTTCAAGTTTTACATAATAACTGCAATATTGAAGAAACTTGTAATAACACGAAAAAAGTAAGTAAAAACTTACGTAAATATTGATTATATAATAGTATGGATGACTTCCATTTTATTTTGACACAACATATTGTTGTTTGTCGATTACACAAAACGCCTGTTAAAAGTTGTTTACAACGTTAGCACAATTAACAATTTACGAATAAACATAACATAAATACAGACAATATAAGTATTGAATAATATGTCTTTCTATATCCGTGATACAGGTGAAGCAAATATTTTTTTCATTAAAAATTGATATTTTTGTCATGTCAAACTATTAAGTCCGTAGTAATATAAATAAATTTTTGACAAATTGTTTGTGTCTGTTCTAAAACTCACACTTTTTTTTTTGATAAAAATCATATCTAACACGTTTCTTGCATAATAGTTCCTTTCCTTGATTAAAATTTTTGTTTCGTTAAAGTTAATCTTTGATTGTTATCTATTTAAGTTTCTTTAAAGCTGTCATAGTGGTGAATGACATGATTTTTGTATTGATATAATTTTGTATCCTATGACAAAAATACTCCAAACTGTGGTACTTCTCCTAGACCCCTCATCACAAACTGCACTAAACTGGACGTACGTTTCGATAGCAAAGCTATCATCATCAGCAGAAACACTGAACTGTTTGTATTCTATGTTTAAGGTACTGCTTTGTTTGCCACCATCGCAATTGAAACAACTAAAAGTTGTTCCTATAAAGCCAACAAATCCTTGGAAGCATTATTCATTTTTAAAAATCAACTCGTTTGCATTCACAAACCAGTAAGCCAGTAAGTTTAACCTCACTTTTGACACACCACATAAGAGGTATTATGTGATATTTATTTATAAGTTGTAATATTTAATTTGCACAGCAACTGCGAATATTTATTCAAAATAATTTGCTAAAATAAGAATTTACATAAATATATGCATTAACATTTTAAAATCGCAAGAAGACGATGCAACCAGCATATGTAGAAAATATTAGTAGAATCGGTTCGATGGAATACCCTGTACAATAATATTAAGGTTCATTATGTAGATATTTCCATTATTATCGGTTAAAACGATCACCGCCTCCCGTTTTAATAAAAACAGCGTAAAATCGAAGCTCATCTTCCACCCGAATGCACACACACGTGCCCCACACTCACACAACCGCACACACAGAACCCAGGCGCACTTTTCATCTCTCCTCCGTTCCCGGGAATTTATACGCGATACCGATTCCCCCCGCAATCCCCCCACCCCGTCGACCGTCTCGCCTCCGTCCTCCCTCTCACCCCCTGTCCCCCACCCTATTCCGCGCCCGAGCTTCGACCTTAAAAGAACTGCAAAAAAGAATATTCGATATCGAACAGCGCTGATACGAAAACCGGGCGAACGCGGCCGAAGGAAAGGGGCCGCGGGGGAGGCGAGGAGAGAGGGAGGGGGGGATAGCCGACCTCTTCGGACGCCAATCGTAAAAAACTCGAGCTATCGGCGACCTGCCCCCCACTCTATTCGATTGGGCGACCCCTGCGCGCGTCGCGTACACCTCCGAGAGTCGCAGTCGTGTGGAGAGATGCCTCTCCTCTCCCCTTTTCCCGCGCGCCCCCATCGAAAAGGGGGGAAATCGAACGGACGATGCTTCATCTTGCTCGTCGTTATGTCGTACGCGCGTCGCACGTAACCTGTGACCTCTCGACCCCGGATAGTTCGACTTCTTACGCCCGGCTTCGTTCTTTCGCCTTCCCCCCAGCGCGGCCGCGAACGGCAGCTGGCTCCCCTGTTAGTGCATACGTGGCGACGGTGGCAACAGTAGTATCAGTAAAATAGTAGTAGTGTGGAGCTTCGATTTTTGTATAGAACGCCGACTCTGTAGAGAATTGGCCTGGACGGTTACGCCCTAAACGGGACACTGCACAAAATCCCCCCATTTCCGATACGAGTTCGATGTAGTACCCATTTAGTTCACACCCTCCCCGCCTTAATTAAAAAAAAAGAGTAAACAAACCATTAAACGCTAGCTTTTACAATTAAAATACCTAATAGAAGCTTTGAAACGTCCCCCCTAAGTCCCCCCCAAGCTCCCTTTCTTATATTCGCCTTTTTTTCTGATATCAATACACATATCTCCATCGGAAAGTATATATGTCGCTATCTTTAATAATTAAAATATCTAATAGTACCCTTAAAACGCCTTAAAAATACCTAATAGAACTTTTAAAACATCCCCCCTAAATTCTCCCCAAGCTCCCTTTCTTATATTCGCCTTTTTTCTGATATAAATACACATATCTCCATCGGAAAGTATATATGTCGCTATCTTTAATAATTAAAATATCTAATAGTACCCTTAAAACGCCTTAAAATACATAATATAACCTTTAGAACGTCCCCCCAAGCTCTCTTTCTTATATTCGCCTTTTTTCCGATATAAATACACATATCTCCATCGGAAAGTATATATGTCGCTACCCTAACAACCAGAAATATTACATAGATATTTTTAAAAATATATTTTATAAATATTTTTCGTGAGAGGTTTTTGAATATATTTTCATATTTTTTTCTAAATATAGATAAATATTCAATTAAAATATTTATTCCATATTTTAAAATTAATGTAGGCGCAATATTTTTCTAAAATATTTGTAAAATATTATTTAAATGAAAATTGAGATTTTTATGCAATCTATTTATTGTCAAAATGAACTAAAATTGTTCTTGTTATTTAGAATGTATAACGTCGATAATGAAAAGTTGAAACATACATAGAGTTGTCTAAAAGCAAGAACTTGTTTTTTCACACTCACCATACAAGTTAATAATCAATAATTCTGGCATCTTTTAAGGCATACTGAAGTTTATCAAATTAATCACTATTTTTTAATTGAAGTGTCTAAATAAAAAACAAACGTATTTATTATCATTTTATTTGAATAAGCCATAAAAAATGAAAAATACTCATTTTAAGTCCAGCCTTGGCTGGTGCTAGGTACAACCCTATGGCTTTTTTCATATCTTCGGTAGTGGCGTTCTCATGGCGTTTCCTTGTAGCCTCTAAAACAATGCCAATGTATTAATCATACCATGAATAAACATCGTACAACATTATCAACACCTACTATACATTTGGAGCATTTACAATAATTGGAGTGTAGCTACATTCTAATACTTACGATACTTTTTTTACTTTATTTCATAATATTTGAAAACATTCTATGTACAACAATAATACAACACAACGTATTCTAACCTCTATTTGAGGTTATGACGCTTATCTACGCGAGATGAATCTCTTAAGCAAATCAACTAGCAATTTATCTGGTAGATGCAGTACATATATGATGCATAAAATTCCTACAATTTATATATTAAACATTTTTGTACATAGCGATATTGAGCATTCCAATTATCTTATAAATGCCATGACGTTCAAAGTTTTGCTTACCTCGTAGTCACCACAAACCACTAAAACACACCCCGCAACAATTAATTACACAGTTAACCCTAATCTACCCTAATCGTTACTACTATAAACATAACATGTAACGGACAAACGAATGAACATGTTGATGATACGCAACGTGCGCGTATGCATTCTATGTACAATCCATAACGCATAAACAATACTAAATCATCAACCCGCACCGTAATGAATAGAGGTGTTGTGTTGACGTTCGCAACTTACAAATATTACAAATAATATAATACAAAACGCAGATATATTAATAGAGAAGTTACAGAGCTCAACTGAGATACTAATTTAATCATATTAGATAATATTATCTAATTTAATCTTTAACTATAATTTTAAATAGGTACATACCTATTAATATGCATGCATATTTTACCCATTTTATATTATTCGTCCTACGCACCAAATGTACAAAAGCAAAAATTCAATTTTTTTTTTATATGAAATAAATATTTACAGAAATACAAAGCAAAATATTCTTGCAGAGTTATGAAAAATATATTGAGAAAACATTTGCAATAAAATATTATTAATGCACATAATATATATATTTTTAAATGTTTTCCATATATTTTCTATAATATATTTATGCATATTATATTAATATAACTAATATTCAAGAAAGATTTAATATTTTTTAATAATTTATAAAATATGAAATAAATATAGTTGGTCACTGGGTATCTTTAATAATTAAAATATCTAATAGTACCCTTAAAACGCCTTAAAAATACCTAATAGAACCTTTAAAACGTCCCCCTGAACTCCCCCCAAGCTCCCTTTCTTATATTCGCCTTTTTTTCCGATATAAATACACACATCTCCATCGGAAAGTATATATGTCGCTATCTTTAATAATTAAAATATCTAATAGTACCCTTAAAACGCCTTAAAAATACCTAATAGAACCTTTAAAACGTCCCCCTAAATTCCCCCCAAACTCCCTTTCTTATATTCGCCTTTTTTCCGATATAAATACACACATCTTTCCATCGAAAAGTATATATATCGCTATCTTTAATAATTAAAATATCTAATAGTACCCCTAAAGCGTCCCCCTTTTTAAATTCCCCCCAAATTATATCTCAATCCAAATCATATCCCTTAAATTCGTCTCTTTTCGACGTAAATACATACACATATATATATACCTATCCATCAGAAGGTATATATGTATGGGAGCTACATCCGAAGATTCGCAGTACAGGAACAGAGTGGGGGGACGATTCGATCGAGGGGGGAGGGGGAGGCGTTCGAGGGGGGAAACGGAACGTATCCCTTTTTCCGTCCGGGAGATTGCGTCGCTCGTACCGTATTGGCTCGTCGTTCTTCTACGAAAGGCCGTCGATGTGCGGTCGTTTTTTCTTCTTTTCGCGTTCGTCGGGAATGATGGAGCCGGAGGTGGTGGGGGAGAGGGGACGCCGTGAGGTTATCGGGGGGATCGGTTGGGGAAGATTGATAATTTTTCGCCCGGGATGTACGTGAGTATGTATCTGTGTGTGTGTATTGGGGTGGGGAGGTGTTTTATGTATGTAGCGTTTATTTATTGGGGATGTTCGTGGTGGATACGCTGGAGAGCTTGAGGGGGGAGCGGGCATGGGAGAAATGGGGTTATTAAGATTTGGAGGGAATATATTTTTTTCTGAAATGAGATAGAAATTATTAAAATGGATGTAGATACCGTCCCAATATTTCGAATAGTATGTAAATTATTTTGTTACGGTCGTGATGGACATTAGAATTGTAACAATGTTAATGTAATAGGTAATAGTTATTTACATTAGAGTGCGGTAGATTGCGGTAGATGTCATTTACAGCACGAAAATTCAATTGAGAAGAATTCGAGCGCTGAAAATGCCCGAAAATGACACACGACATTTGTATTTGTGTTTTTGACTGAGAAAAGAATTCTCTATTCCAACGATTACACTATGTAACAATTCCTATTAATGGTTTTGTCTTTGGGTTATAACTGTCGTTTCCTATTTTCTTATGTCAGAGAAGTAGAAAAAGAGTAAAAGAGTCAATTATTTCCCACCAACTTTGCTTTTCTGGCCAAGACAGTGATATTTTTTAAAATTTACAAGTGAGAAGTAAATATTATGTCGTCATGGTAATGTCGACATAAAGTACGAGAACTAAAGTCATCAGTGACGGAGGTGAATTAATACTGACTGAATACTTTTGTCAAACTGACAGGAACCTGCATCTTCGGTTTTAGATTTCGTGTTTTTTTTTGGTTGTGTAAAAATAGCATTGTGCATTGTGATCCTTCTAAACGTCGTCCTGGCAAAAATGCACCCGCCTATCCATGGCCGTATTACACAGCCCTCAGCTTCCAATACCTACTCTCCCTGAGATAGATCTTCAATCAATAAGAGCAAGTCGGAGTGTGAAGAAAATATTATAGAACCATATGATGATTTCGTATCTGGAGATGATGAAAGAGACACATACTACCCCAACTATAAAGACATCCACGACTTAGTTGGAGATGGACTCTCCAAGTCCAATGTCGAGCTTTTGACCTCTAGGCTGAACTTGTGGATGAAAGCGTGCGAGTTGAAGGTCAAAGAAAGCGTCACCAAACTTTTTCTAGCTTCTTCACCTATCAAGACGGGCTCTGCTTTTGCCACGATGTGACTGGTCTATTTGAGGCAATTGGTGTCGCCTGTAGTCAGAATGAGTGGCGCTTCTTCATTGATAGGTCTTCAAGGAGCCCCAAAGCACTGCTGCGTAATGGTAATAAGTATTCATCTCTTCTCCTGGGTCATTCAGTGCACCTCAAAGAGGATTACTTTAACATCAAGACCTTGCGGAAAGTTTTGAACTATGATAATTAAGAAAAAAAGATTTTTTTTGAGAATAAACCACCCTCATTTTTAAAGATATCAAAATGCTCCATTAGAAAAAAAAAACGCTTTAAATCCTCAAACATGCTAAAATACCAATTTTCAAGTAGAAATCGAAAAAATACGTTTTTACAATTTTTTTTTCACTCATGTGTAATTTTGTAAAATTCAATTTCTTTGATTTCTACTTTGAAAATTTGTATTTTGGCACATTCAGAGATTTGAATTTTCGTTGTCCTAGTCACAAAAGTAAAGTTAGCGGAGAATAAAAATGTTTTTATATTGTTTTGAAGCATAAATAAGTTGGAAATATCGCTTACTCCAAGACAAAAAATGTGTTATATAGTGTTATGAAAGAAGCACCCCTCTTTGCCGATGGTATATACGAGTGTGTCAACAAAATCCTAATTTTAAAAACTGTGTATGGAGTGATGCAGTTCATATTACAAGCGATGACATTTAATAGGAATAATAACACTTATTGGAATGACACAAATTTCCATATAGGTAGATCCCATTCGAAACAAGGACGATTTGGTTTTAATAATAGGATGCTCTTTAAAAGGTTGCAGATTTTATATACATAATCTGACGGTAATTTACATAATAGGGAATAGTTACTTACATTACATTGCGTAGATGTCGTTTTCAGCGCCAAAAATTCAATTGAGAAGAATTCGAGCCCGGAAAATGACTTAACACACGGCATTTGTAATTGATTTTTTGACTGAGAAAAAATATCTCTATATCCCAACGATTATGAAGAAGGATCCACCTTTGTTTGATTGACACATTCGTAGATGTCATTTTTAGCGCAAAATTCAATTGAGAAGGATTCGAGCTCTGAAAATGACTTAACACACGGCATTTGTATTAGATTTTTTTTTGACTGAGAAAAATATTTAAAAAATCTTATTTAAAAAGAAAATACGAAAATGTAACAGTCAGTAAATGTCGATTGGTTTGCGTTTAGACAACTTAACTCAGGCCTTAAGTCTTTGTCGAAGTGATTTTTTGACTGTGGTTAAGGAGTCGCCCTTTCAATGATCACCAGATATACCAGATTAATATTTTATAATCGTATTTATTTGTTTTCCTATTTGTGTTAAATATGCTCTGTTACCAGAATGAAATAGGAGAAACGCCATCTGTGAGACGAATTTTGCAATGCATATAAGTATTTAACCTATTTGCTGTATTATATGCGGAGAAAACTGCATTTAATACAGCAACTTGATTTAATGCTATAGGTTTATCTATCTAACGGCATTTATAGTTGAATTGAAAGAAAAAAAACATGTTAACTTTATAGTAATACTAAAGAAAAGAAATTTTCATTGTTAGTTATAACAACATATTAACACTTTAACTAAATAGACACCAGATAAATTCTTTCTTTATAGAACCAGAGATATGGTCGTAATAACAAACAAAAAATGTAACAAAAAGCACTTCGTTAATTCAACACTTTTTCTGTGTTTGGATACGGAGACAGTCAGTAGAGTGCCGCATGACGAACAAACAAAGTCACTTCTATCTAGGCTAACTTCTTTCGGTTGTTCATCTTCATTTGTAAAGCTAATGGAGACTTATCTAATGAATAGATCGGCATACGTTTGCTACAATGGATTACAGTCACCAGAATATAAAGTTACCTTTGAAGTACCTCAAGAATCTAATCTAGGCCCTTTACTTTTCCTATTATACATGGATGATTTACTGCCCCTGATGGACTATTCAGCACTGGCGTGTGAAAATGACTTAAAAATTTACTCGGCAGTAAAATATCCAAACGATGCTGCAATACTGCAAAGTAATCTAAATAAAATATACAATTGGCACGAGACTAATATGTTAAAACTTAATATCTCTAAATGCTACAATGTCTCGTACACAAGAAGGAATACCAGGGATATACGTATCTATACAATAAACGGCATACCTATTGTTCGATTCATCCTTTACCTTCGTACCACATATAGTAGATTTCTGTAAATCTGCGTGAAGGGCTTTGGGTCTTTTGGGCCCAGATACGAACATCCAAGGAATTTACTGATGCTGGTCTAATAAGAATAATAAAACTGCTATTTTTTTAGTATATATAAATGTCTGGTCTTACTGATATTTTACATCCTATATTATGAATATGAGGAGATAAATATATAATATCATGGTATCTGAATATCTACCTTGCAAGGCAAATTGAAAAATTCCCGTACAGCTTGCTGTAACAACATAATATTGTTAACTAAAAAAATAGAAAAAAGTAAATCTGCTTTTGTTTAACAGAACAAGAATAGTTATTTTGAATATGTTAATTTTAACTTAAAATGTTTGTTTAACCTAATAACTTAACTAACGTGCTTATTTTATGCATTTTTTTTGGTAGATTTAACATGAAATATTTATTTTACCAGGCAATTATTCACTGCCCTAATAATGTTGAAGGTTTAAAATAAAATTACCTCGATTATTTGTTGAACACTGCTAGGAATATTGATAAATATACATACATACGTGAAGGAACATTTTTTTTGACTGTGTTTAATCAAAATTTTTTTTTTTGTTCGTTTCTTACTTTGAAATAACAGATAATGCTTGTTAATTTTAACTTAAAATATTTGTTTAACTTGGCAACTTCTCCTTTTTATTATTCATTTCCTTTGGTAGATTAAACATGAAAAAATATCTATTTTATCGGTTTAAAATAAAATTACCTTGATCGTTAAAACAATGCTAGGAAATAAGAAAGTTGCTAATATTCAGACAATTGTACAAACGTATGCTTTGATATATCCAATCTAAAAAAAATATGGGATGTTGAAGTCTACAAAAGGCCTGCTCCATTAATTTATAATTAATTGTAATGAAGTTCAAAGTAACTAAGACAAAATAATAAATTAAAAAAAATTGTGTGGCATAATTTTTGATGCCAAGTCATCAATCAGCACTGCCAAAAATATTTTTAAGTAGACCAATGAGAAAATATGTTATATATTATTTCCTATAAGTAGATGATTCTGGCGACACAATTTTTATAGTAAGCATATGCTTTAAATAAAATTTTGCCAGTAAAAATGACATATCATATTTTTTCCTCATTTATTTATCTAGAACACTACAGAATCCATTTATTTGTTACAGATTTATCCTTAGGTGTTTCAATTTAATCACCTCTAAGTTAACAAACAATAAATTACATTATTATGTCCATATTTCTTCCAAGATTACTAGTTAATCGCTGTTTTTGCATCAACGTTTTTGCTGCACGATCTCCCTTGACCTATTGTACGAACAGACAGACGAAACCTCTCCGCAATTCTACATTCCTTTCTTTCGTCCAACGACCAGCCCGCGTGTTGCTACACAGCGAAATAAAATCGATACCCCAACTCAAGTTCACGCGGCTAGAAGAAGTGAAAGATACTGAGCAACTCGTGTATTATGTTTATGTGTTAGCAAAACTTATCAGAAAGATATCTGGATTATATGAAAAAAAGGAATATAATGATTTTATTGTTGCATATAAATTATCCAGAATGGCAATGTTTACTCCCATATTTTCGGAATTAAATTCGAAGCGATAATAAAACTGCCTTAGTTACACTTCCATATTTTTGATTCATTTCAGCTCATATTTGTGCTAATTTTATTTAATTTCCGCTCTTGTACCGTCGAAGAAGGTGGCAGGGTGGTAAACAAAAGTGGGAGTAACAGAGGCAATGATAACAGGCATAAAGGTTGAAGAAATTATAGTAACTTCATTACTACAACCAGTATGCTGATAGTAATGGTCGATAACGACGCTAATGTCTGGGCTTTTAATTTAGTTTCGCACAGCTGAGTTGCTCCGCCTTCTCTGTCGATGTCTACCCCTGTATTTGCGTGTGTGTTTGTGTATAAAAGTCCGTGGAAGTGTAGTTATGTGTTCTAGCTAATGAAGTACTTGTATTCGGTTGGTCGCATAAGTTTCGGTGCATGTTTTGTGTTGGTGTACGAATATTTGTGAATGCTTAGGTTCTAGCTTAGTATTTTTATAGATTTATGTAATACACGTTTATGACCAAAATATTTAAATATAAATTAAATAAGCTCTTACTTTTTTATTATTTAAGTATTGTAATAGCACACACACACAAAAACAATATATAAATTCATATTTTTATATAATACACACAATACATAGAGGAAAATAAAGTAGTTGCAATAGCAAATTACATTATATTTCAGCTTAAACCACGGAATCTTACAAAATAAATGTAACAGAAATAAATATTTAATTAAAGTAACTAGTCCAAAATGTCAATTGTGTCAATGCTATGTGTGTACTATCGACTCAAAAAAAAAGATGACATGGGGAAAATAAGCCATAAGGAAACATAAAGAAAGATGCATCTTCTTTTAATCTACCAGCCATTGCGCGTGTGTAGATTCTAAGAATTATTTAGTTATTAAATTCTTCTGTGTAAACTATAAAGCAAAACAATACAAATGTAAATCTAGCTGAAAAGGTTGCGGCATCTTTGTCGCATAACATCAAGGAAATTATCTTTCGGAACGATTGTCGGCATATATACCTTTCCTTTTTTGTTTATTTTAGCCAGCGATTACTCGTAGGTGACCAGATGGTATAATTTGTGCAAATATTTGAAATGTGTTCTTGTATAATTATTTATAGAAATAAATTTACAGAAACCATTACTTCAATTACAAAAAAAAAAACTGTTTAAGGTTTAGTTTTGTAAGAATTTCTTAATATGAATTTATCAGACATAAATGCCATAGAAAATATGGAAAAATCTTATACTTTTTGGAAAAAATTGTTATCCTTTTTAATGTTTTATTTCTATTGCTTTTCATGACGACATAAATCGAATTACATTTATTGGAATTTTTGCATAAAATGTGGATTTGACGTGTTGAGTTTTAAACTTTAAAAATTAAGATGATTCGACTTAATAGTAAAATTAAGAATGTGAACAAAAAAAGACCAATCATGAAATTGTTTTGGTAAACCTATTATTATAAAAAGTATCTAGCTATAATTTTATTTTACTCTTATAATCCATGGTTTTTTTTGACTCTGTGTGAGTAAATTATAGCAAGGTAAATGAACGAAAAATGTCTAACTTCTCACAAATTCTTTAATATCATACAATCGGTTTCATCACTTGATCTATTTTAAAACTATTTTACAATTCTGACCTGAAGATGTCCCTTAGTGGATGAAACTGGTTTTCCTTTCATTTACCTTGCCATTTTGTTCTTCTAAGGATTTTTCCATAGAAAGTTCGTAAAGAACTAAAGTTAATGATAATTCAAATATAAGAAAAAAATAATACGAACAGTTGATTTAAATAAAATTTCGACGTAAACAGGAATTAGAAATCAGAATCATTGTATACATTTTTTGGCGGCAACTACAAAAGTTTTAGTTCTGGGAATGTAAATCGTGGGACAAGCCGAAAAGGTTGCGGCATCTTTGTCGCGCACCGTAAAGGGTATTATCTTTCGAGACGATAGCCCTCTGCGTCGCAGATTACGATGGCATTGCTTTTAAAGTAGATATATTAGAATTACGCCTACGAATTCGTTTAAGGACTTGGGTCATAATTTTTTGAGCTAATTGTGCTTAGATTAGATGTGGCTTACAACATTACATATTTTCGAAATAGAACGGTCAAACCAAAAAAAGGAGCAGTGTTTACTCGAATCCCCAGTATGAATAGATATCACGTTATATCACAAGTGTGGTAATTTTACTGTTGTGCAGTACCTATTCAGTATTGCACCAATGTTTGTAAATCCAAATTCTCTGATACAAATAATAAACTTTTATAATTCATTCAATTCAGCGCTATGAAAACTATTCTGTTTTCATTATAATTTTAGTTTAATGTAAACAAAAATATTCTGCACTTTTTGAATTTTTGCTTTATTAGAAATACACCCAGAAAAAGGTTCGTGAATTGAATATAAAAAATCTGGAAAAATTATAGTATTAAATAATTACCTGCGACGCAGTTCATTCTGGATTTTATCTAATAGTTATATGTGTTTATGAAATTCATTTTGTATTAATACGTATTGTGAATAAATATTATGTCGAAATACATTTTTCTATAAATGTTGTTTTCTAGTTTCCGGTGTGTGGAAGATACATATGTGTATGTAATAAATGAAATATCTTGCCTTGCTACTGTGGCTACTGAAACGCTTTCGATTTGTGGTGGAAATTTAAGGGAGTTAAACTTTATTTAAAAGGAGGTCTTGAAATAGTTTTATAGCTGTTCCGCTATAGGTGTCTTTTTGTGGGTTTTGCCTTTAGAAAAACGAAAATCTTCATTGTAAAAGGCACTATCACCGAGATATGTGTGTACGTAACTATTAGAGAGTGGTTTAAAATACATATACACACAAAAAAATCTATTATCAATCTGATTATTTTTATTTACGCAGAAATGGAAACTAAATATATATTTAAATAAATTAAATCTTGTTGGTTAGAATACAAGAGTAAATTCTCTGAAAACACAATATACTCTTAGAATAAATGGTATAAATATTTGCATTGAAGTATACTTCCTCCAAATGAACATTGTTATTGTTATAAGGAATAAATCCATTCAATCATAGTGAGAAAGTCTGTAGATTCAAAATAAAATCCCTTATACGTTTGGTATAATGAATTACTATATAAAATTATTAAATGTTTTGTACTGAAAACATGAAATATCAAATTGGAATTATCATAATATTGAAACATTTGAAACGAATTTTACCCTACCATTTATTGCACTAAAACTTATCTGTTATTGGTTCCCTCTTTTCTAGGAGGGTTTAGGGGGTTTTGCATATACATACGCTTTACTTGGTGTCACTTTTTGATTGACCAGCGAACAGTGTTGTTGGTTGTGAGTGTAAGTAAATTCAAATGGATAGCCCAGCCATTTCACAGCTACTAAGAGAATGGGGTGGAATAAAGGATTACTGGTTTAAAAAAACTTTGAAATAATACTTAGAGTTAGCGCCATTGTATCGATAATATATAAACATGGTAGGTGTGTACATTAACAAACATATGTAGGTATTTACTAGTTACTAGTTTTCAGTAGATAATACCAGCAAATTATTATACTGATTGAAATGATATCAGTAACCAACTCCGACCAGAAACCAGACCCAAGCATTGACTGAGAAGTATCCCGAGAACACCGGTCGCAACGACGGATACGTATAACATCTACGCATCAATATCCCGTATGCACCCTTGGAGTACCCCGATACGCTACCTTCTCCCAAACATTGTAAAACTATAAAGTATGACGGTAAATTTATTTAATTACATAATATTTCTTTATTTATTAATTTTCCCCTACCGAGGTTTTTTGGTGTTACAGATACAAAATTAGTAGGTACCTAATTATTACGCTTGAACAGTAAAAATGCTTAGATTAAGCTGGTAAGTATTATCAGTTCAATATACTTATATTTTGGAAGCAAATAATGGCAATACTTCAAATAATACTTTTATATACTTCTATCAAATGTACATAAATTATTAAGGCATAAATATAATGGATGTTTCCAGTTGAGAAAATCTATTTACTCAAATCTAAAATAATAATTTTTGTGGTGAAAATATTATAGGTTCATAATGATTTTAGTATATTGATTACATTTCAACTAAAAAAAAATGTTTCGTCTAACAAATTCACGGGTTTGGAAAACTGAACAAATTTTATTCTCAATATAAATACATCATCTTCTTGCTTATATAGGAAGTTCTGTTTATATTCAATGTGATGCATTTATATTCAAATTGAGTAATTATTTTTTTGTGTGTAGCATAAGACAAATTAAAAAAGACCTTTAAATTTCGTCCACTAATAAAGTACCATGCTAAACTTAAACTTGCAGTGATTAATCTTGTACAATTACAATGACGATCGTGGGTAACAAAGTTGCCTGCGATTAGGTATCATTGCAAAATTAAATTTTAATGCAGTGTTTGCAATTGTCTTGAGACTTACATATGACCTTGTAATTCTACAATTTGCAAATGTAGCATAATGTAGCACTTTGTTTTTTGCTTTTGTGCAAATTATATTTGTAAAGTTACAATACATTCAAACTTTTACAAAATTTTAACTGTAACGAAATACATGCTGTTCCTATTATTGCATGCAGTATATTAAATATACTATACTAGCAGTAATATTACAATAGACTGTAATTTTACAATGATAATTGTGGGTAACAAAATTGTCCATGATTATCATCGTAAATTTTTCTTACACTGCATGTTTACTTCAAAATATTCGAGCTGATGCATAGCAGCAGAGGCGAACGCGTGGAATATAATGACAGCTTCGAAGAGAACAGTTTGTAGCGCATGACAAGAGTTCGAACACGCAAAAAAGACAAAAAAATCTTCTCTCTTTCCATTCCGTTTCTACACTCTCTTCTCTTACATTTCTTTTGGTTGCTCCTGTAGAGAGCTTTGAGGAGAATCTTTTTATGTATTACATATAATGTATATTATGGAAGTATATAGTTTATATGCGTATATCTCACATCCATCGATGAGCAGAAATAGGAGGAATTGAATGAATTTAGGTTGTACATAAATAAGGTATATTTATGTATAGCCGGCATTTATTCAATTTATTTGTATAGATAAATATAGACTAGGATGTGACGTTCTCTTTCTATAAAACGATTCCCCCCCAAAAAAATGAATGTGTACGTGACAAATATTCGTCTCTCTCTTCGATGGCGTACGAATATAAGGTTTATACATATATACGCTTCTGGTGCTTTATATACAAGTCTACGGTAGCTAGGCCGAGCGTAGCTCGGCAGAAACACGTTTCTCACGCCGTATCCCCCCCTGATCGGTACATAAGGCACTCCGCAGAGGAGTGTATTGGTCGAATATTGCCTATAGGTACCCATCTATAGCAATGAAATTGCCAAGTATCGATTCTGCGCCAGGCGAGGGCCAATGGCAGACGCGCTACCGATTCTACCGAACCGACTGGCCCGGGTTGGGGGTACCCGACCCGGAGACGGCAAGGGGGGGAGGCCGACTGTTCAGCTACGACCGATCGGAACTCACCGATGCATCTATTTTCCGTACGGGTATGTACTACGGATAGAGGCGACGCTATATAGCGCGAACTCTGTCGCTCTTACCGTAGCGCGCGCCAGCTATCGGATATTGACAAGTCGCTGCCCCCTCTCCGCGCCCGGATAGGGCCGTACGGCGTGCCCCCTCGCGTCCCGTGCCCCTTCGAAGGCCCGGCGATTGATTTTCGCGCGAAATTATGATTGGATGGCTTCGATTTCCGAAGAACGGTGTGCGCCCCAGCGGTGTGTACGTATATAGCTCGGGTTCGATGTATGTGCGGATGTTCCTGGCGCGCAGGAATTTTCTCAGGGATCGGATTCGATTCGTCGGCGTTCGGATTGTGCGGCAGGGCGGGCGGGGTGGTTTCAGTATCGATTGATCGCCCGTTTAATTCGCGAGAGCTCTCTACAGCGATAATCTAATTTTGCCGTCGTTACTAGATGTAATTTCGGTTATTTCGCATGGATCGTGAGGCTTGTATATTTATATATTATATACCTACATATTTAATGACGATACAAATAAGTATCTAAAGTGGTCATCGATTCCTTCTGTTGAGAATTAAATAATTAAGTACGAGGGCGCGGTGTTATTATTGTATAACTTGAATTTTCTTCGGGCACGAAAACAGCAGGCTTTCATAATTATTACGTCTGCTTTCTCTCCTTATTCGTCGATCCCCTGTGGGTTATCTGTTTTTCGGTACTGAGTTGTAAAGGTTTCTTTATGATTTTCGGTTCTGCATTGCGTGTAGTAGGATAAAAGTACTAGTCAAATACATCCTAAAGCTTTAAAGAAACGTATTGTTTAAAAGGATATATACCGGGTATCAAATTGTATATACAGATTCTGTTACTGGTGACCTACCTAATTTTTCAGATTTGTCAAATGAGCTTATTAGTGTCCCATACTTTTCAGTGGAAGAAATTGAGTGTGCTTTGAAATGTTCTAAAAATTCCTTTACGGCTGGCTTTGATCCATTCCCAGTTTTCTTATTAGAGATTGCGCAGGCATTTTTGCAAAGTCCTTTGCACATCATATTCAATTTAATATTAGAACATTCTAAAATACCATCAATTTGGAAAAATAGCGCATATATGTCCTGTTCTGAAGAAGAGTGACCCATCTGAGCTTCATAACTATCGACCCATATCACTAATATGCAACTTTGCTAAAATGTTTGAAACTGTTTTATATAAGCACATCTATCCCTCGATTTGTAATTTAATATCCCCAGTACAACATGGTTTCATGCAAAACAGGTCGACGGTAACTAACTTGGCTTGCTTCACCCAATTTGTTTCCGAAGTTATTGATAACTATTGATACCTAGATTCTCAGAAGGCATTATATCAGGTAGATCATCATGTTCTTTTAGCTAAAATGCGTTCTTTCGGCTTTTCTAACTCTTTGTTAAATTTCTTTAAATCTTATTTGCTAAATAGGAAACAATGTGTCAAGTACCGTAATTTCATATCTAAGTTCATCATCCCTACATCAGGCGTCCCGCAAGGCTCGAATTTAGGACCACTTCTATTCTTAATTTTTATTAATAACCTTGTTAATGATATATCCTGTCAACAACTAATGTTTGCTGACGATTTAAAGTTGTTTGCCTCTATTGATTCCGTTGAGGACTGTAGAGTACTTCAATTTAATATCAACGCTGTTGTTTCCCAGTGTAGTAAATGCAGGCTTTCACTTAATGTTTCTAAGTGTAATTCTATGATTTTTACTAAAAAGATCGACTCCGTTACTTTTTCTTATACTATCGTCGGTACTACTTTAATCTCTGTAAGTTTAACGAAAGATCTGGGAGTGTTATTTGATCCCAAACTTTCCTTTTCTCATCACATAGTAGCACGTACCTATAAAATTTATGGTTTTATTTACCGCAATTGTAGAGATTTTCGTGATACCAGGACGTTGAGTACGTTAAAGTATTTAACTGAGAGAACGAGAGATGCTTAATTAACAAAATAGGTTTTAGTTAACTAAATATTATTGAGTTAACCAATAGTTTGCCTAATGATATTATTTTATTACATTGAAAAGAAAAGTGGGAAAAAAATATCCCAAAATTTCTGACAATTTTCCTGGAGTTGCAAAATTACTCCTAACAATTGTCTTCCATTTTAGGGGATACCCATTTCTGTTTATGGAGGAATACAATGTAATTTACGGTTGTTTAAAATAATGATTCGAAAAATAAGTACACCCAGAAAAGTTATTAGTTACAAAATGCTCTATGTTGATTTTCTTTTTGGTTATTATGACCAAAATTTAATTTAAACCAAAGCAATTTCTCAGGTTCTATAAAGAAAAAATTCAGCTTGAATCGGTTTAATTAAATTACAATTTGAACTTGTTACAATTAGCAATGAAAATGGTTCCTCTAATGTTACTAGAAATTTACCACGTTTTTTTTTTTCATTCAATTAAAAATGCAGTTAGATAGACAATTCTGAAGCATTAAATCAAATTACGTTTTGGGTTGTAGAACTTAAAGAATGTCTCCCTCTGTAGTACAGCAAATACGTTAGATACTTGCATGTATTACAGAAATTGTCGCATAGATGGCGCTTCTCCGATTTCACTCCAGTAGCAGAACATATTTAGCACAACTACACTGTAAAAAAAGTTGCCTACAATTTTACCGGTAAATTTACTTCATAAGGTAAAATTTCTACCATCTAGTAAATTTCACATGCTGATGTATTTTTCAAAGATTGTACTGTAAAATTCGTATGCAATATTTATATGAACTGTATATTTGCCGAACGCGTACAGTTAAATAACCTAATAACCAATCACATTGCGGCGTATTCAAGTAAAAATAAATATAAAAGATCCTCAAATTTTTACCCAAATTTAAATACCCAAAAAAATTGTAAATTTTACACTTTTAAGTAAATTTTGATAGTAAACATAAAATGTACATGTTTTTTCCTGTATTTTCCTTTCGAATTTTTATTACATCTTAAACTTACATGAAAAAGCCATAAATTTTACCGAAATCTTTTTTCGCATGTTAAATATCCTAGAAAAAACATGTAAAACAAAATTTACATGATTTATTGTGGTAAATTCACAACGTTATTACATGTAATATTCCTAATTTACCATGGCAAAATTACTGTAATTTTTTACAGTGTAGGGTGATAAGTACGTTTATAACATATCCATCTGGTATACCTACCAGATAAACGTCTAATAGGGCTGTGATCGTTGAAAGGGCGATTTTTTTAACCACATATTACATCGGCGAAGTGATCCTCGCGGTCAACCCCCCAATATGCGGAACAAACACTTAGCGTGCTTACAATACCGACCGCATGTCTCCCTCAAATAAGTAGGTTGTTAAAACAAGATTAATTTATATAGATTATAGTTCGTTCAATTAAATATTCATTTAAATGAAATATTCGAAATTTGAACTAACTAAGAGGATTTGGTTAATTCGACTTAAATTTTGGTTAATATAACTAAATTATTTCCACGTGATTGTTTCAAAGGGTTGAATTGAACTCTTGCTAGGACTACTATAACAATATAAATTTGTTGTACTAACAACAAATACTTAATATTTTTTTTTCGTTCCTGTAATAAAAAAAAATGATTCGTCATATACAACCAAATAACATTGTTAAACTAAATTTTGGTTAGCTCAATATAGGTACTTTTCTGACTATACAGGCTGGTCCAATTTGCTTGTCAGAATAGGCCATCTCGGTAACCGTTAGAGATAGGAAAAAACGAATGGCCAAGTTTCGATCTCTTTTTCCGCAATATGCTCAATGGCGAAAACTAAAATCAGCTACATTCTTTTGTTTTTGAGTTATAGCCAAAAAATTGATTTTTCGACTTTTCCAGAACACCTAACTTGCTTATTTCACGTTTGTGTTTGTCATGGACTACTAAATTAATAACGTAAATAATTTTTACTTTTAAATTTTATTAGATAAATGGTGGGAATCGACCCCATACACCTTATATTTTTGAAAAGAGAAAAAAAAAACCATCTGTCCAACTATGGCTTACATTTAAAAAAAAATAATTTTATGCCGCGGGTGACAAATGAATGCATAAACTTACAATCTGATTTAACTAGGCGATTCTACGCGTAAAAGTGCCTCAATAATGTTAAAACATTTTCTTCGTATCATTAAAGTCAAGCGAGTTATTAGGCATTCTGGAAAAGTAAAAAAAAAATTTTTTTGGATATAACTCGAAAACAAAAGAATATAGCTAATTTTAGCCATTGAGGATATTTCAGAAAAAGAGATCGAGACTTGGCTACTCGATTTTTCCTATCTCTTACGGTTACTGAGATGCCCTATTTTGACAAGCAATTTGGACCACTTTGTGCATTCTAGTAAACTTCAGTTTACAATAGTTATTTGCATGCAAGTTATTTTCTTGTTGATGTGTATCTCAAGAGATAAATTAACATACTACATTTGCACCTTCTACAATACTTTTTGTTGAATTTACAATTAAAAAATATTTCATAATTTTTATATAATATACTACTTATCCAAGCTCTAATGGACTTCTTACTGTACATTCGTAATGGTTTACTTCGAAAACTGCGTTATTTTAACTGGATTGCAGGGAATTTATGGTTTTCAAAAAAAAAAAAAAAGGGCAAATATAGGTATGTGTGCTTTAAATAAATAACAATATTATAGGTTAGAACGTATTTTGAATAAATTTTTTGTGTCCGTCAGGGATTCATTATGTAGGAAACGAGTGTAGAGAGGTTAAGTTTACTTCAGCAACTAATCTAGCCAGAACATACTAAACCAAAAAAGGGTTTTGAAACAATGACGAAATAATGCATTAAAATTGGTCCAAAGAAGGAATTCATCAAATCAACGAAAATGAAATGGTAGCTTGATTAGCTCAAAAAGAAAAATGTTATTGTTGTAACGAACACCAGTTTTGTTTTAATAACCTTATTTGGGTTATTGAATGACCACGAGTTACCAATTTTATGTATGAACTTCAGTAAAGAATGAAGAAAGGCATCAACTGATATGCCAATCGCAAGTAGCTAACTTCATATATGTATGTTGTTTATAATTAATCCTAATAAAATGATGTTATAGAGTAAACTGCTAATTAAAAGAATGAACTTAATTCATTGATGCAATATAATCGCGTTTCATTCACTCAATTTTGTTGAGTAAGCGATGCAGCTTGATTTAATTGGATTGCAGTAAAAGTAATATTAAAAGATTGATAGCAAGCATTGGTGATTACCAAAAAGCATCGAAAGAATTAACCGTAAGAATGCCACCATGACAGGGACTCATAGTCTATTGTGGAGTAATCGCCATACTAGCAGGAAAGGGAAATAGAAATGCGAGTTCATCTTCAGCATTCCTCCAAGAACAAATTCCCCTTCATAAGTATCATGTATCAAGTATTATTTTCGATTCCCTCCTAAGAGATCAAACTTTAAATGCCCGCCCTCTAGGAACTAGACCTCAAACTCTCACTCATTGATTCAATTCAATCACTAACGTGCACCTTTCATTACGGTATGCTATCTGTTCGTTCTCGCAATAAATTACAAACCATTGAACTAACGATGAAGGTATAATTTAATACATTATTGCGTTCATATCGTATTTTTTTTAAATGGTACGTAAAAATGAGAATCTATATTGGCTTATATTCATATTATTAACAATAGTTATTTGTGTCACTAGGCCAGAAACTACAGTTTTGCGAGTATGAGTACGGTTTTGTAAGTACATGTGATACACAATGTTTTTTGGGGCGACAAATCTTAATTTTGGCAAGTTGGCATACATGCTACATACCTTAGTATTTTGACGTTTCCGAGAATAAATCTTTTTCTGTAATTTTCTTTCTAGTTTAATATCTATTTATCAATAATAAGTGCAATGAAGACACCAGTTCATCTTAGCATCGTTGAACAGTAGCTTAATGACAATTTATTACACGTATTTCATGTAGAATCATATAATCAATTTTAACAAAACAATGACAAATTTAGTTCTGTCGATGAAAATTTACTCAATGAATGTGGATTATTGATATCACGTCCAGTATGTTTCGCAGTGTTTTTATAAGAAAACGACTTTTGTAATTTAACGACGCGACCTCCTGTTGCTATATATACAAGGGTCGTTTCATTCGAGCTGTTTTATGGCTTCGAAACGAATACGAATCAGATATTTTTTAAGTATTGATATCTGTCGATAAGGGCGCGTCCATACGAAATCGGTCAGACAGGCGCGTCGCGATCGTCGACTCTCTCTCCTAGGCACTAGGTGCCGTTCGGGACGCCCACCTTCCGGGGTCGAACGATTTTTCAAGTCGCCGACCGCGCCGTTATCGGAAAGTGGAACTTATCGATAGGACCCTTCGGAGCAGGCGCCTCCTCCGAAACCGGCGATTGATTCTAGTGCAAAATTCCGATTGGGTGGCTTCGATTTTGCCAAGTACGCCGTTCGACGGACAGAGAGGACGTTATCGTCGCGATACGGCGGTGCGAGAAGGATCCATAATCGTTATGTGTGTACATAGCGAGCGTCGTTTTTATCGAGAGGAAGGTATTGATGGGAATACGTAATGTGGGACGGTTCTCGGCGAGCGGGCGGGCGGTGAGATAGGTTATCCCGGTCGACGGCGTCGTCAACGGGCTGAGCGAAGGAAACGGCCGGGTCGATACGAGCTGAAATATGTATACGTATGCCGCTGGAAGTCTGGAATAATTGATTTATCTCCTGATGTATCCACGTAGAGTTTTTTTTTATATATATTTATATATGTACCTTTACAGTCTGTGCTCAAACTGGAATCGTATGAAAAACCTTCTTGCTGTTAGTTTTAGGAGAAAAAGTTTTTGTTTACACAAGGTTTTGCGTGGTCTAAAATATAAAACGCAACTACATAAACTAAAAAACAAGTGTGGAAAATTATCCCAAAATAGGAGGCACCTTCCCTTATTGAGGAAAATTATTTTCTCGCTTTATTTTTTGAACGAATTGATCTATAAGAGAAATATAGAAAAATGGTAACTAATACGATTAAGTGCAAGTAATAAAAAAGAATTGTGCTCTTAAAATTAGTGGAATGAAAACACTGAGAAAAATGGGCTAAGTAAAGTGTTTACTTGATAAAAAATTATTTACAATAGATAAAGTTTTACTTGGAACTCTTCTCGTTAAGTAACACCTGCAACTAAACCCAGTTTCTTGAATGCAAGTTATTACTGTAAATAGTGCTTCTATTAATGGCTATTAGACAACGTAGCTGACAAATTTGTGGTAACCCCAGTGACCAACTATATTTATTTAATATTTTATAAATATTTAAAAAATATTAAATCTTTCTGAAATACTAGTTATATTAATATAATATGTGCATAAAATATATTAGGAAAACATTTAAAAATATATATGTTATGTAAGCATTAATAATATTTTATTGCAAATGTTTTCTCAATATATTTTTCATAACACTGCAAGAATATTTTGCTTTGTATTTCTGTAAATATTTATTTCACATAAAAAAAAAGATTGAATTTTTGCTTTTGTACATTTGGTGCGTAGGACGAATAATATAGAATGGGTAAAATATGCATACATATTAAGTAGGTATGTACCTATTTAAAATGATAGTTTAAAGATTTAAATTAAGATAATATATATCTAATTTGATTTAATTAGTATCTAAGTTGAGTGCTGTAACTTTTCTATTAATATATCTGCGTTTTTGTATTAGTGATTATTTGTATATTTGTAAGTTGCGAACGTCAACAACAACACCTCTATTCATTACGGTTGCTGTGTTATTATGATTTAGTATTGTTTATGCGTCTATGGAATAGGTACATAGAATGCATATGCGCACGTGCGTATCATCAACGTTTTCATTCGTTTGTTCGTTACATGTTATAGTTTATAATAGTATACCATTAGGGCAGATTAGGGTTAACTGTGTAATTAATTGTTGCGGGGGTGTGTTTTAGTTTTGTGATGACTATGAGGTAAGCAAAACTTTGAACATGTCATGGCATTTATAAGATAATTGGAATGCTCAATATCGTATGTACAGAAATCGTTTAATAATATTAATTGTAGGAATTTATGTGCATCATATATGTATTGCATCTACCAGATTAATTGCTAGTTGATTTGCTTAAGAGATTCATCTCGGTAGATATGCGTCATACCTCAAATAGAGGGTTAGAATACGTTGTGTTGTTTTATTGTTTGTACGTAGAATGTTTTCAAATATTATGAAAAAAGTAAAAATAAGTATCGTAAGTATTAGAATGTAGCTACCACTCCAATTATTGTAAATGCTCCAAATGTATTAGCAGGTGTTGATAATGTTGTACCATGTTTTATTCATCGTATGATCTAATACAATTGGCATTGTTTTAGAGGCATAAGGAAACGCGCATGAGAGCGCCACTACCGAAGATATGAAAAAAACCCATAGGTTGTAACCTGGCACCAGCCAAGGCTAGACTTAAAAATGAGTATTTTCATTTTATTGGCTTATTCAAATAAAAATGATAATAAATACATTTGTTTTTTTATTTAGAGCACTTTCAATTAAAAAATAGTGATTAATTTGATAAACCTTCAGTATGCCTTAAAAGATGCCAGAATTATTGATTATTAACTTGCATGGTGAGTGTGAAAAAAAAAGTTCTTGCCTTTTAAACAACTCTATGTATGTTTCAACTTTTCGTTATCGACGTTATACATTCTAAATAACCAAGAACAATTTTAGTTCATTTTGACAAATTATATAGATTGCATAAAAATCTCAATTTTCATATAAATATTTTACAAATATTTTAGAAAAAATATAGCGCTTACATTAATTTTAAAATATGGAATAAATATTTTGATTGAATATTTTATCTATATTTAGAAAAAAATATGAAAAATATATTCAAAAACCTCTCACGAAAAATATTTATAAAATATATTTTTAAAAATATCTATGTAATATTTGTGGCTGTTAGGGAAGTAGCGTATTACTTATGACTACTGGTACTGCATCTAACTACAGCACATGCTTAGTAGAAGTAACGACAATGCTGATCGCTATTATATTATGTATTTTCTTAAATAGGTAACAACTGCTGCCACCCCGTGATTGTTTTACTATTCCTGATTGGCTAACGCGGCGGAGTAGTGAAATAGTTCCCGAGACAGCTACGCGTGCAGGCGCGGACTAGCGTCAAGTAAGAGTTACGGACGTGGGAAAAGGTCGTCGAAAAAGTGTGTGCAAGTAGGACGACCATTGTAGACCAGTTGGAACGCAAATATATTAAAAATACCGGGTGGGTTAACTCAAGGCCCCATCCGCATAAAAGAATCCAGCAAAAAGAAGAAAGTACCGACCCTATAAGCAATCGGATTTTCAAGATGCAGTTTTAAACCACGTTGTGGAATATTTGAATTCCCCATCATTGTGATGATATCTGCCCCACTGGTGAAGTTAAAGTGTGGATGCCGCCCCTAGCTGAGTAACAGTCCAAGTGCCACCTGCAGTTAGGAATACACCGAACGAAGTATCGTTTTGACGAATACGGACATAACCGCCACGTACGCCGACAGAGGATCAACTCGCCGAGACAACGCCCAGTGCAAAGAACCAACAGAAACCACAAGTTTACCGTCTAGGTGTATTATTTCTTGGTTTGTTATTAGTTGTAACTTGGAAGCCATATTTCTCTTTGTCCTTTGTTTAAATTTCAATAATTTCAATAACTAAATAACGTTTCAAGGGGGCACCTTTTACCTTTTCTTTTATTATTGCTTTGTTCATTTTTTCATTATTAAGGAATATATTTTATGAGTCATTACGTTGTAAATTGTTAAAGTCAAACCAATATCTTTCATTCAATTAAATGCAAATTTAATCTTCGATTATTAATGCAATCGAACCTACAGCACAATGAATAGTAATTAAAAATTATTTGCAAACAATTTTGAATTACGCATTGCTCGGTACGGAGTACTTATAGTTGCGGTTGCATAAATAATCGAAGATTTGTGGAACTATTTTTTTGTACTTTATAAGTTATTTACACAGAGTACACAGTAAGCTACTCAATAAATATTCACTAAACTTCCTCGTTTCCTGCACTACCTATAGTTGAACAACAGATTTAAGGTAAATATATTGTATATTTATAGCAAACCATTACCTTCTATATATCAGGTATTTAGTGAACGTGCATTAATGATACTCTTTCCTTATCACAAGTAATCTAAATAGCTTGTATTAATTATGAAGGTGTGATAGCTGTTATAGAATAGTTCACTCAAAGCAATACACCTACTACATGACAAGGGCAACTCTTTGCTTACTGCAACTACATATATTCTTTGGCTTAACTACTTCAGTTTAATTATCATAAGTTACCGGTATGAAGCAGACCGTAAGTAACTTAGATTGCTTCTTGTTAGTATCAGTGTTTAGGATCTCTTTTTTTACTGGTGCTAAGTAATCTGTGCTTTTGTCCCCTATTCAGCTGAACTTTTTACTTACGATAATTGTATTTTTATTTATGATTATTAAATTTTTTTCTCAGTGAAGTGTTCGATTCCACTATAACAATAAATTATAAAATCACTGTAACAAACAAACAACGATAGATACAGCTTCGTTGGCTTTTATCATCACCTTTTATCATTTTTTTCTTAATATTTTTTCACAATGTACTTGCAGTACAGGTGAAGTCAGTTCACTTGTACTACAAGTGCAGCAAATAATTGCATTTTTATTAAAATGAAAAGTAAATATGCACGTCTCAGAAGATGATTCGCCGTAAAACGAATTATAACAAATATATCAGCAGTCAGAGCTAGTCATTTATATACTGCACACTCAATTATTACAGGATACTTTGGCATTAACTGTTGGATACATTATACGCCGTAGTTCAGAGTCATAAAAAGGTGAGAACTCCACGCTTCCCTGGACACTGCGGCTCAATTTTCACACAATTAACGCTGTGTTGATACGAGACGTCTCGTCTTTGTCCGGTAGGCAGACCCTTGTAAAAAGAGAGCTATTATTAAAGATTTACGGAAGAAATGCGAAGACATAACCTCGTTATTATATGCCCATTATGGTTGTAACTTATGTAAGTTAAGTATGAACGAATACGCAGGCTTTTATATTTACATACAAGGTGCTAACGTTATAATTTGAAATTTGAATCTTGATTATATAGATATTCTTCTTACTGTTAGGCATACATACAAATCTACTGAATCAGATCAAGATGCCAAAATCAGTTTTTTTTTGCCGATTTTGCGAATTGTTAATTTTGTTTAAGTTGGATGTGCATTTTGTGATAATTAAAATTAAATATCAGTTTATAATAAATTCCGAACATTATATTTCTTCACAATATCTAACTATCTAATAAAAGTGACTTGAATTTATTATTAAAATTAAGTCTGAATATAATGTTCAGACTTAATTTTAATCACACTATCTAATAGAAGTGGCTTTAATTTATTATTATTTGTATTTATTTATTTTTTTAATTGTTATTAATCCAATTGTTACTCCTTCAATGCACTTACAATTAGTTGATTGAAGAACACGTGCAACGGAAATACATGGCGTGCCGATAAGGTTACTATTTTACATACATCTAACTGAATAATAACTCGCGCTCCTTCTCAGACAAAGAATCCAGGAATTGGGAGCAAAATAAACATTTTTTTTTTTTTTTGCTAAAAGCCTGTTGAAGTTCAGGCAGCTCTTCTGTTAATGGTATTTGATGTAATACCTTTTAATTGTGTATATAATTTAATTAATTAATAATTGAAATATTTCGTTAAACAAATTATTTACTTTTTATATCTTTACTTTTATATTGTTAACGAAGTCTTTATTTTTGGTTTTAGGAAAAAGTCTTTTAAACAAATGTTTTACAGAATTCAATGCTGCATAACCTAAAAATAATTTGATTATACAGAGGATCCCAGAAATAGACAAAGAATAAGGCATACTATGTAAAGAAGTTTGTATGTATAAAAGAACCATCCACTGAACTGAACTGCCTCATTAGAATATTTCGAAATTCTAGAAAGAATATGATTTTGAAATCCTCAGAGTAGTCATGGCCGACTGGAATCTACTTAAAAAACATATTTTCAATATTAAAGTACTTTAGATGTACAGGATATTGATGGCATCTTTTTTATTTTGCTACAATTTGGATCCATTTAGTGAATTAATCCCATTAATGGTGGCACATTTATGTCAAAATTCCTTATCCCTAAACTCAATTGTTTTAGAGGTATTTGCAATTTTATTAAATTCTGGATGTTTGCCCTTTTTCGAACAATATATCTTCAAATTAACAAAATTTCTCTTTGTTAAAATATAACGTAGTATATTTTGTGGGCACACTCTTGTAACATCGATGAAAAGGTAAATTATCTTTAAATTAGCACAGTCCTTTCTTACGCACTTGGCAAGGTGGCCCTTAAAAGAAAAGTACTCTCAAGGATTAACTTAAGATTTCTGGTCTCTTTTTTTGATAGGTATTTGGATGTTAATTTAGAGATTGATTTTATCTGTAAGAAAGTTTACTGGTTTTCCATTATCAAATAGCTTAAGAACTGATTTTATAGGATACACGAAATTCAAAGAGTGTTGGATCGCAACGCCAGTCAGACTCCAAATATTCTTGTCAACATCAAGCATTTTTTGATGATTGAATTGAAAAGTATGATATAATTGACTATCATCAAAATTTGAAATTTATATATGCTAACATATTTATAAAACGAAGTGGCGTCAAAATGGAACTTTGCGGAACTCCACAGTTAATTAGGTCTATACTGAGATGAACACTCATTAACAATGTATGTCTATTGGTGAGGTAAGATCTAAATAGTGATACAGTAGCAGGTGAAATATTCTTGTCAAAATTGGTATTTCTTGATGATAGTCCTATAATTTAAAAGTACGATATAATTGACTATCATCAAAATTTGAAATTTATACGTGCTAACATATTTATAAAACATAGTGGCGTCAAAATGGAACTCCGCGGAACCCCACAGTTAATTAGGTTTATACTGAGATGAACACTCATTAACAATGTATGTCTATTGGTGAGGTAAGATCTAAATAATGATACAGTAGCAGGTGAAATATTAGCCTAAATTGAAATTTGTAAAAATAATTTATGGTTCAAAGTATTATATATAACACACGACCAAAGTCCAATAGGGGTAGGAATCGACACCATTCTCTTGTCACAATCTGATAAAAGATGATTCGTCACATTTAAGAGAACTATGACCTTATAGAAAATCCGTTTGGCAATCAGGGATAATTGAAGACACGAGTGGATGAAGGTGTTATGTTACAAAATCAAACTTTTTCAGAAATTAAGTTTTTTTTATGTAATTCTTCTCAAAAGTAGTGTAACTTAACTCCTTCATACATTCACAAGACTCGAGTGTTCTTGAATTTCTGGAATTTTCGATGGTGCTATGTGAAAGATGAGTACAAAACACCTTCATTCATGCAAAAAAGACAGTTTTTAAAATGCGACATAGCACCTTCATCCACTCGTATGTTAAATTAGTTTAAGCTGGCACACATAACATTTTCAAGAGGCTTTGTTAAAACTGATAGTATACAATTAGGACGAAATTTTTGGGATGGGAAGTACAAAAGCATTCTTCCAGAGATCCGGATATGCTATTAGTAAGATAAATATTAATAATATACGTCAAGTATAGCTAGATAAATGTACAACAAGTGTACACAAGCAATTTTATGACAAAAAGATCTTCCACTCCAGTCAAAGAGAAGAAACTATTAGAAAATAATGATTAGTTATCTTAATAAGGCACTTAGATAAAAGTGACTTATACCCAACACCCTTAAGATTAGATAATCGGCAATAACTAATTGGCTTCCTACCCTCTTCCTTGCTAAATGATGCGTCACGAAAAAATATAAATTACACAAGATAAATGTTGATTTTTGAATATACCTAACACGTATTAACAAAAATTTTGCTTTGCAAATTGTTTGAATAACGCAAGTTCTTTCTTTTATATAACAAATAAAGTGATTGCTAGTTACTATTAATTACGATGACGGTATTACAACAATTATAGTGTTGAAATTGGCTTTACCATACCATCTAACAGGGTCAATGTTGTACAGTATTAAGTACTAAGGAAAATCAATGTTTTATGTGAGCTTTTTCATTGTGCTCACATAAGACTGCAAATGCAGACCTTCACATAGATGTGAATTTCGAATGATTTTACGAAATTGTGTAAACCACAGAAACATTATGTTCTAGTATCACTACCGAATCCCAGACTCTACACTGTAAAAAAAGTTGCAGTAAAATTACATGTAAAATCGTTGGTAACAAAGTTGCCTACAATTTTACAGGTAAATTTGCTTCATAAGGTAAAATTTCTACTATCTAGTAAATTTCACATGCTGTGTTTTTCAAAGATTGTACTGTAAAATTCATATGTAATATTTATATGAACTCTATATTTACTGAACACTGAAGTAATTTTCATATGTATTTTCATAAAGAGAGCAAGCAACTTACCTAATTCTTTTATAGCACCTAATAGGTCATACTGAATCGCTCAACCAGGGATCAAGAATGAACACGCTTACGCGAAACCTACGATTGTTTGTGACGTACATGATATCATTGAGCCACTAATAAGTTCGACAAACGAATAGAATTACCTACGCGCACAGATAAATAATCCAATAACCAATCACATTGCGGCATATGAATTTCGTATTTTCCATGATATCGATAGTTTTACTCGAAAATTCAAGTAAAAACAAATAAATATAAAAGATCCTCATATTTTTACAGCAAAATTAATAGTTCACTAGTAAAATTACTTTTAAAGTGCATTAAATACCCCAAAAGAAATGTCAATTTTACACTTTTAAGTAAATTTTGAGAGTAAATACAAAATTTTACATGTTTTTTTCTGTATTTTCCTTTTGAATTTTTGTTACATCTTAAACTTACATGAAAAAGCTATAAATTTTACCGAAATTTCATTTTCCATGTTAAATATCCTAGAAATAACATGTAAAACAAAATTTACCTGATTTACCATGGCAAAATTACTGTAATTTTTTACAGTGTACTTTTTTTATATAATTTTCAGTAAATTAATCGCTAGCTACAGTGAAATACATAAGACGGAGTCACTGATTTAAGTATTATAAATAGAAAATAGCAAAACAGCGGTACTTTACCTCTGTATCTTCGCACGACGCAACGTATGGGGCCAAAGCTGCTACCTGACGGCACTCCGCATCTTCCCTCTCTTTCTGGGGGGGCGATTTCGACGTCGCTCTCGCTCCAGGATCGCGACGTGGCGCACCTTACGGCCAACGTTGCACCTACTACTGAAGCCCGCTGCCGTGGCGCGGGCCAATCCGTCGGTCCTTCTGCTCGGTGTGCCCGTCGCGATCTTGTTTAGAATATTGCGACCCGAACGAACGAAACGACGGCCGTCGCTCTCGTATTGATCGACGGCGGCCGCGTGTGGCTGTGTGTGGCGGAACGTGGCGGCTCGATGTTTGATTAGAAGAGGCCCAGGAAAAACAGATAAATGGGGACAATGATGTGGCGCGTCCTCCATAGCGTCGATTATTGTTATTAACATATTTTTTTTTTTTTTTTGGCGTATTTGTTGTCGACACGGTTTTTAATAAAAATGAAAACGTATTAAGTAGGTATATTTATTGATGTATTTCTGGATCAAATATTAAGGGCGGTTTCACAATGCTTAGTACCTATATGCTCGGAATAACGTTAGTCCCAACGTAATTTGAGTCACTCAGAGCTAAATTGTATTAACTCCACTTTTTTGCTAAAATAATATTACGTCATGTATCTGAATAGTTTATCTTTCATGTGCACTGTGAAAATGTACATTGTAAAATTACATAACTTAACGTTGGCAACTTCGTAACATTACATTAGAAAATTCAAAACACTATTGAAACTTTCTAAATTGTTTTTTACCTTTACCTTGTAAATTACACCTTTTTGCGTGATAAATTAGGGAAATAACTCATAGCACAACAGAATTAATATTTAAAAAAGAAAATTCTAAATTACCAAGGAACTACAAGAGATAGGTACAGTAAGCATTAATACAATTTTAAAGACCGTTAAAATTAAAATCTAAATAAGGTAATAAATACAGGGTGTTCCATTTAAAAAGAACAAAGGAAAATGAATACATGCGTCAAAACAGATTTAAGAAGCATATTGCTAGAACCTATAATAAAACAAATCCTTGGGAATTAGTTCTGATTTTGGCATTAATATGTATTTTTATTGTATGCCACATAGGTCAGGATTTGATACATGTAACAAAAATACTATTTATTTAACGTGAGAACTTCACATAAAATTAAGAATTTTAGCAAGAATTTATCAGAGTAAGTATAGAATAAGTTTTCGAAATAAATAAGAAATACTTATTAAGTTTTTAAAAGTTAATATATGTATTTGACTGTCTAGTCAGAAATCATATGAGTTAGTTACTGGAGACTTATTGGAAAAAAGACGCCTCAAATACATATGTTTGGCTAGTGGAATAGTTATTTACATTATTAGAGTGCGGTGGATGTCATTTACAGCTCAAAAATTCAGTTTCAGGCAAGAAGGTATTCGAGCGCTGTAAATGACCTCTGTATTAGACTTTTTTGGCCGAGAAAAATATTTAGAAAATCTTATTAAAAAGAATTGTATAACAGTCAGTAGTGTCGATTGGCACCACTGCGTTTAAACAACTTAATTCAATCTTAAATGTGTGGAAAGCGAATTTTTTGAAAATGATTTTCCATCAATAATGATTAAAACGTATATCTATATGTGTTTTTTTTTTAAGCTAAATTAAAATGATATGCACATTATACATTGAAAGTAAATAAGATGAGAAAAATGCGTGTTTTACCGCACTATGGCGGTAAAATGAACCTACCAAAGACTAAAAATAATTTTGATATACGACTACAAATACAAATAAAACAATTTGAAATAAAAATACTATTTTTAATTTTTTAATAACCTTATCAATAATTCACACTGATTTAGTACCAACTTCATAGCACTTAAATGATTTTTTTGCAAATAAATTCCTTAATAGGCTTATACAAGTATTCAGATTTATTAAAAAAAAAAATATATATGTCAGCATTCCTGGTTGCCTACTTAAATTTTCCAATTCCGTAGGTACAGTTCAACGATAACTAATCATGAATGTGAGACCTTGAAGGTCATTTATACATATAATTTATAGACCTTACCAACCTATACATAATTTCTTTTCTTTTATTAAACAAGAGATTACAGGTGCCAATCGCAAAAAAATAGCATAAAAACACGTTTCATAAGACTTAAAGCACTCATTAATGAAAGAACTCGTTCATGCAAGCAAAATGTATTTAACTTTAAACACATGTAATTCTAAGTATGATGCAGGTAGGAATTTTATGAAAACTTCCCATTGTGTTTAATACTTTTCTTTTAATTTCCTAAGTTCTCTCCACTATGATGCCGATTTTGCCACTTTTTCCGCTAATATTCCGTAGTTATAGTTATCCGCCAATAATGTTAAGACGACGTCCTCGGTGCTCTTCAAAACGTAAGTAATAAATCTTGAGTTTTAAATTTTATTGTGTTTTACTAGATGTGATTCAAAATTTTCGTTGTGTAATTCTTAGCGAAAATTGAAAGTATGTTTTTGTTCACCCTGTATAATTTTTTTTGAATTACTTTTAATTTATTATCAAGTCTAATGATTTAGTTAAAAAATAAATACAGTTTAAAATATCTAGCATTAAATATGGATGACAAGCATGCCTCTTAAATTTTGGTCTACATTTTGAAGAACAGTTAATTACCTCGTAAACGAGTTGAGTTAGGTATAAGAAACCTAATACCAACTTGCCTGTATTTAGTCTGTACTATCAACATATGCCATAATATACAGGGTGTTCAATTTAATTTTTCACAACTTTAGTGTGTAACTTTTTTTTGAATCACCCTGTTTGCTTCAAATAATTTTAAATATGGTCCCTTTCTAAACCGGTATAACTCTAAACAAAAAAATTGAAAATATGTTATCATTTTTCGTATATAAACCGACTCGAATGTAATAACCCCTCGTATATAAGAAAAAAAAAATTTATCCAATGATGGTGTAATGCGACAGTAATACTTATGTTGTGTTGAAGTGGAGAGAATGAGAGACCTAGTGCCTGGGAGTGAGAGAGTGTGAGTAGGAGAGAAAAAAAAACCAACAAAAACTCTTAGAGTAATACGGGAATTGCGGAACTAATTCAGAATTCGAAAGAGCCTTTACTGAAAGTGTTACCATTGCCTTACTAATTCTGTACATTTACGCTGTGATTTATACTTCCATCACAAGTTACGGACTATCTATAAATTAAAGTTCAAACCATGGAACATTTGCAATATATATCATGCATTTTTCCACAAATTTTTACAGTATAAATCCTACCTAGCAGCTTTCTTATAAATCTATTATTTCAAAAATCTCTTACTTTGTGAAATTAATTATTTAATTCATAGTTATTTTGATAATTTATAAATTGCTCTCCTATAGAATTAGCGAAATAGAAGTTAATACAGCTTAGCTCTGAGGTACGATCGATTTATAAATACGCTTTTTATGTCAGGTATGAACAGGGAATTGTCTATCAGTATGCGCAATGGCAACATTTAATCTGGGGATACTACTCGAAATGAAGTTTGATATAACTTAATTGATAAAACATGCTTATATTTTGAAAAAGAGCGTGCAACATCTAGCTGGTAGATCCGTGCAACACACGCATAATTAAAATAATCTTTGTAGGTAGATAACGGATCAGATGCACCACCACCGATGTGTAGTCCGATTTGTGCCAGCACCATAACTGTTTATCGCACACTGCACAAACTATTTTGGCATCACCATACTGTAAATCCTGGAATATAGTTTTCTACATTATGAAACAATGGCCGTTTTCTGGGATTTTATACGTCCGACAATGTATTACATTTACAATGCGTAAAATGTTAACGGAGACTTGTATTATCTCGCATCAAGACTCGACTAACACTGATACTAGATACACAAATTAGGGGGAGTGATTTTACTGCTTTTACTGAAGATATACCGTGGCTAAACGTTTTGCATAACGCGAGGCGAGTGCGGCCCATGTAAGAGACAAGTCCGACCACTCTACTTATTAGTCAAATCGTTATGTCTATGGACATACTATACACCAGGTTAGGTAACCTCGAAGAAGAAATGAGGAACGTTTTGTGGATCGGTTTAAATCGCAACATTTACATGCAGGAGTTAAAAAAGTGCCTATAAGTGATTTAGTGTAATTGGCATACTCCTTTTTTTTAAGTTTTAACGTGTTACGGGGTTCGTTTACTCTCAAGCTTAAGGTCTTCTTGGATCGAAATAATTTGGTTCGACACACAAATTTTTGGATGACACTGTATATTTGACAAAACAAATAAAATTCAAGATAATAAAAATACAATGAGTTACAATAAAAGTTAAATCTTAACATAGGTTACGATGATAATATATTGATGTTCGGTCTTAACCTCTATACCTAAACAATAAATTAAACTATTAATTATGATGTAATTCCGGAATATAAATTTGATTCTTGATGTCTAGGTTAGTAATGTTGGCCGGAAGGTTTGTGTCATGTGATAGGATTTCAAAAATAATAAAATATTAATTTGGGGCAAAAAAAGAAAACAATAAAATAAAATATACGACTTAGCTGGTAAATTTCTATGGGTGTCGGTGTATTGCGTTCAGGATGGTGATTTGAGCGCGTTACGCTGATGTCAAGGCGTGGTCCCCTTTCGAATTCAACGATCTGGATTTGGTCTCCCAATTTAAGTACTTCGTTCACCCTCTTTGGTTTAACTCAAGCCAAAATAACGTAGTAGTAGGAGTAGTAATAGATGTAGTAGTAGTAGTAGATAGTAGTAGGTGACCTAAGATGACGTCATTAATAAAAGGAATGCCGGCTTGACGCTGCTGTTATAAAACCCTTTTCAGGAATATCGATGCAATGGACACAGAACTCCTGGCAGCCCCAGGTAAACGGGAAAAATAATGCACTCGATATTGGGAGTTTGTCGCGCGACGAAATCCCACAACGTGGTAACTAAATTGAAATTTGCACGGAGCAACTTGCACAGCGCGTCTAAGATGATCTGCGAAGCATATGCGTCTCTCTTGCTTAGCGAGAGGGCGGAAGTCGGAAAATACAACGTGAATCAAATAAGTCACTGACAACTTAACAACGCGGAATAATTTACACAAAAGAAAATGTTTTAATGAATGAAACTTAAACTAATAATTGAAGAATGAAAAGCAAATTTAACTGACAATGAATTACTAATTAATTTGGAAATAAAGAACGAAAATGAGACATTAAATTTTGCTATCACGGTAAGATGCGTTGTGACGAGCAAGGAGTTCGAAACTTCACTGCTAGATGGCGTTGCAGGGTCTACTTCTTAATTAAATGAAATAAAAATCTTTAAATAAAATCTATAAATGAAGCGATCGCAATCCAACGGCAACAAACGAAGGAAGCTAATCAAATTGGAATACTATAACACAACTGTAAAAGAAAACTACCGATTTCATTTCGCCAGCAAGACTTATCACCGTTTAACGCCGCTTCCTTCCGCCTGTTCTATTTTTCACCGCCATAAAGTCGTCGTACGGAACACCAGCCGGTAGCTACTACTACGACTACACATGGAAAACCCGAGCACCGAAAGAGAGATACGGGAAGATATAGCGCTCCCCGCCTATTCTAGATATATGCAAACCCCTTTCTTGTAATTTACAGGAATAAACATTAACAGTACTAAAGGCAATAAAATAAATCAGGCTGCGACTTCGCGAGCGCAACGCTACACATGAGGAAGGGCGAATCCAACCAACCGACGGAACAACCAACCAGCCAGGCAACTAAACTTGGAGTCGCTACTCTGCTCCGATAGATCCCACAGTACGGCATATATTTCGGTATTATTTTAGTCGCGTTCCGTTCTCCGGGCGTCCTTAATGGATATTCTATTATTATTGCTTTAAGAATATAAACAAACAGGAGTGGAAGAGCGGCAAAATCCAGTGGGAGGGGCCCTTCGGGGACGCGGAGGAGGTGAGTCCTGATTAGGAAGGGGTGTAAGAAAGGGTATTTCCGGGGATTATTCGGGTATTATACGTGGCAATTAACGACGGAGAGATAGTGCCTCGGTGGATTAGAATAAATTTTAGTATTAATTGGATTTAAATTTTGACTTAGCGATTCCTGATTCGCGCTCGAAGAATAGGTAAGTGAGGCTCAGGTGCTTTAAAAGCGATCTTTAGTGTATGGCCGGCTGCCTATTTTTCCCAAATGTACGCAAAAAATTTAACAAGGAATCCTGGTTTCTTAACCCAGTCCTTCGAAACGAATTATAGTTTATCTTGTAAAGAAGCCTTTCCGATCTTTTTTTTAAGTTAGGGTGGACACCTATAGTCCAAGCACTTGAGCTAGGTGCTCATTGTACCGTCCTTATTAAATCTCTTATTTCCACTTGCGCAGCTTGGTGTTCTCTATAAAGCCCAGTATCTTGCCCAGTTGATATTTGAGAACCCTCCAGGGCTCCAATACCTTCAATTCCTCACATGTGCAAATTACATGTAAACTTGTTTCCCCCTGTAGTTTGCTTCTTCTGTCCTATGATTCGCTTACTCGACTTGCGTTGTATAGATGCTTTTCCAGGGGACAGCATCCAGTTACCAGCCAGTAATGGTTTTAGTTTCTTCCTTGCTGCATCTGAGTAGGATATCAGAGATTTTAGCATCCCCATCCCATGTTAGCGCTTTAGTATGGAGTTTGTACTTTCTTTATCTTACCAGGTCCAAATCTCCCTTTTAGCAGAGTCCTTAGTAATCCCATATACGGGCTCTAGACCTATGAAGTGTCTTTTAGAGCCCTCCTTGGCTATTCGTCAGCTATTATATCGCCCTTTAAGGTATAAATGCCCCAGCACCCAAATCAGAGACACTGTGCAGTCTCGTACCATTGGTTACAGACTCTAACTAGTTTTGACCTAGTTACAGGATTCTAAATTGCTTTGATAGCAGCCTGGCTATCAGTCATTATACTTATTTTCCTTCTTATATAGCCCCCCTTTGCAATCATTTCTGCGCAGGCTGCAAGGGTGAATACCTTTGCCTGGAAGACCGTTGCATGCTTGCCCAGGCTTATTAATATCCTTTGATTAGGGTTCGGTCCAGTTTTTTTTCCTTCGGGAACAATTTTTCCCATTAACACGAAAAAAAAAGGATTCTCTAGTAAAATTAGCAGTATTTTTTAAGCAGTTCTGTAAAAATAAAGTTTAAAATATGACATAAATAAGGCTGTACTATTGAAAACACAAAAGAAGAAATATTTCATCAAGTGTTGCCTCTGGTGGTAACATTTCGCATCACCAAAGAATTCCGACAGGGTTCCTCAACTGGCAGGGTTGCAAAGACAATCACATTGTAGCGATAAATAGTGCAGAAATGGTGCACAGCATTAAGCAAAACATGACCTCTGACCTAATTCCAATAAGGGAACAGCTAGTGCCAATAATCTGATAAAAGTACTTGGTGTAACATTCGCATGTATTACTAGTTGAATTAATCGAGATGCTTTTATAAGGGCACCTATTGCGGTACGTGTCAAACAATTTAACAGAAGGTACCGTAACCGTACATATCTCAAAATGTATAGTATATGGATTTGCTGCAGAAGCGTGCTGTAATGTATTGTAGTCTTCGATTTTGCCGTAATCTGGTCCAAATAGCATGCACTCAAAGTTATAGTTTCCATATCGGAGGACCTACCAGATAATCCTTCAGTTGATTATGGCGTGGAACATTTTAGGATCAAGGTGTTGGGGTTGGTCTACAAAAGTTTAAGAAAAGTGCAAGTTCTAGTGTGTACGTCAATTTACATAAGGCAAGAATCGAATCTATACTATGACCTAAAGACGTTGTAACTTATTGTTGATGCAGTTGTGATGTGTAGCTGTTTTGCGTATGTCAAACGATAACAAAATGTGAATAGCTTTACACAATCGATGATCATTTTTCTTTCATTTACACTAAACTTAAATTGGTAGCCCAATTACTTCAGTTCAAAGCTGTCCCGATGAAATGAATGGATGATTTAGAGTGATGTAAGTCAATCCGTTTTTTCACTTTCAATATAAACTGATATATCGAATTTTTCAAAATGTTGATAAGTCATTTTCACAAACAAATATTTAAAAATGAAATTAACGTTTAATGTTAATAACAACTAGAATGTCAACATAGTTTTGTTTTCAGGAAGAATATGATTACGTAGAGACGAACCTTCTAGACATGTCCAAGGCGTTCGACTCAGTATGTCCTAAGATACTTTTAGCAAAAGTAGAATATTATGGCTTAAGAGAAACGATCCTTAGCTTGCTAAAATCTTACATTAGTGATAGGCGCCAAGTAACTCTTTGGAATAACCGATTCTCCAACATTCGTGAAATAAAGTACGGAGTACCACAGGGATCCATTCTTGGACCGTTACTATTCTTAATATTTATGAATGACTTGCCTGCTAGTGTCCAGGATACCAAACTATGTATATATATGCTGACGACACATCTCTGCTTGTACGGGCACCTACTATCCTGTAAACAGCAACAAAATCGGAGGAAGTAGTTAAAGAAGCTTGCGGATGGTTCGCTGCAAATAGGTTGAAAGTTAACAAAGACAAAACCCAAAACCTACTGCTAACCTCAAATTACGTGGACTCTACCTCTAATTCCAATGTCAAGTTTCTTGGTTTAAGTTAAACACGAAATTAAAATGGAGTGGACACATTGATAGTTGACCGCTCGACTCTCGTCGGCTCTGTATGCATTAGGACGGCTAAGGCGCATATCGACACATGAAACTGTTAAAACGGCTTACTTCGCCAATTTCCATTCGCTCCTACATTTTGGCGTCATCTTCTGGGGTGTATCGTGCGAGGCCTTGAGGATATTTATTCTTCAGAAGAACGCTGTCAGATCTCTCTGTAACTTGGATTACAATGAAAGCTATAGAACCTATTTCAAGCAAGAAGGTATACTTACCCTGGCGTCCGTATAAAATCTTGGAGGCCGTCAGCTACGTTCACAGCAATACCCCAAATACAAGTTTTTTCCAAACGGGTACAAGCATCACCACACGACCCGTAATCGAGAGCAGTTTAGACTACCATACCTAAGGCTTAAATGTGCGAGGGATTCTGTCAGCCTCAATGGTCCTAAATTCTACAACCTACTTCCAACCGAGGTAAAGTCACTTCCCATTCAAACTTTCAAAACCAAAGTTAGAAGAATCTTGTGCAAGATGGAATGTCATTCCATCCATCAATTCGTGGCAAAATTGTGCGTTAATGTCGCAAGCTAGCGAATATTAACAGTTTGTCTTCTTATTACTATGATTGTCTTTTACATACTATGTGTTGCCTTTATTTATATTATATATGTATTTTTCTCTCTTTTTCCTACCATTGACAATATTTGTAATGTTTTGATTGCAATACATGAATATTGTTATTATTATTATTGTTAGCTTTTGTTTCATAGCTTGCTGTGATTTAAAGTAATAAAGTTTAAATAAATCGCCTAGAAACCAATATCATTCATGGTGTGTTATATTTTTGAAAAGAGAATTTAACATGCTATCTTTTTAGATTAAAATATACAGAATGTTGCGTTAAAGAGAAATAGGTCAGGTCCGATAACATTTTTTACTTGACCCATATACTTATTCTGAAAACGAAAGATTATTCAACAATCATTATAAAGCAACTTTTGTATAAAATCTGTATCTCTTTTAACTAAGAGTATATGGGGTAATTTTAAAATTTACAATTTTATGATTTTCTCCCATATCTCTTAAGCAAGCGAAAATTTTCAAATTTTGATTTTACCATTTTAAGTTTGATCTAGAAAGAGCACATGCCACCTATATTACTCTTTTGATAGCACTAACAATTGCGGAGATATTCTATAAAAGTGTCGAAAATGGGACACCTGTACATCGACGGATTTAGAAAAAAATCTCGATCCAATGCAGCAATGTACCGAGCATAAAAAACAAAGTTGACTATCCCAAACAGTTGAAGATGACGTTTTAAATTTTATATTCATCAACCTTTATTTGGTACTATACTCGTACTCATGAAAATCACAACCTAAATAACGAAGTTACAACTTGGGGCGTTGATTGTGTGATACTCTGAATAAGCTCAAAACGTTTTCTAAGAGTGTCAAAAAAACCGAGAGCAGCTAGGAAGTTACGTAAAAGAATTTCACAAACACCACTAAAAACACCACTAAAACAACCAGGACGAGTCATGAGAAGAACTTGGATGTCAGAGACCCCTTTGCCAAGTGTTAGCAAGCCTAAAATGAACCCATTACTTTGATCAACCAATCACAAAATCAGTACAGATTAGTGCAGAGTAGAATGATATTAGAATCGTTGGTATAATTAATGGATAAAGGAAATGGGAGACTAAATCCAAAAAGCCAAGAGGCTGCAATGTTTCCGAAGATTTCTGGTTAGACGGCTCTAACAAAAAGAATAGTTTAGCGATTAAGGGAAGTATTGTTTATCCTTCGAAAACGGACGATTTAGCAGTTGTTCTTACACTAATCGATTCAGGAATCCATCAAGTTGCAATGAAATCTGTGATATACACTGACCTGTGTTCTCTCTTTGGAGGAACATAAATACGAAAGCCAACGCGAAAATTTAATATTTTTCTCAAGACAACTAGGTTAGTTTTGCTAAACTTGTTTAAGTGATGTATCTGCTTCACTTCGCAAATTTATTTTAGAATTAGAGCGTAGATATATAGATAATTATATTTTAAAGAGCCACAAGCAAAAAACATGAGTGGTTTGAGTGGGCAAATCAAGTAATTAACAAATTATTTAAAAAAAAATAATTCAAAAAACGTAATATTATCAGAAACAGAAAAATTTAAATAAGAAGAGTTAAATATTAGGCTACAGTACAAAAACAGGTAAATATATCTGTTTAGAACAGAATTATATACATTTGTTTTGTCCTAACTCGACTCCGTAGTTTAGTTTTGTTACGTCCCCATATTTAGATTTAAGTTGTTTCAGTTCTAAGAAGTTAATAGTGAAGACATCTTTCCTTTTTTCTATTATTTCTTTATTCTAACAGACACCCTCTTCATTTTGTAATTTACGACCACTAGAGTTCCTCTGTACACCACACGCAATCACTTTTGTAACCCCACCAAGGGAAAATGGTCAGTGTAACAAGGGACTACTAGTTCAAAACCATATTATAATAAGCAGTTCTGTTCCAACATTTCAAGCGACAATACATCTGTAAATATCTTACTATGTAAATATATGAAATTACAAAAAAAAGGGTTTTGTGTGTTTTGTTATTTAAACACATCAATGTAGAAGTGATAAATCCAGCACCAACGCATTCACAAAACTCTACAATATCTCTTAGCGGCAAACTCAGAGACTACATCTTAAAGTAATCACCCAATTCATAAGGTTCCAAATTAAATAGCAAATTAAAGGTTTCTATCTATCTGAATAATTTCAAATATGATTTTATTTTTTCCGGATGTCTTCGAATTTCCATTCACATCAATTTCATACATACCTGGGGACGAAGCTGAAGATGGGAAACCACGCGCACAGTTATAAATATAAAGCTAGGGCGCGATACCGCCGGCTACGAATATATAGCAATTAGAAAACTCGCATAACGACCGCTTCGGAAAGCTTAACAGTGTCTATATATCTTGTCCTTAAGAACATATTTCCACGGGTAAGGAGGGGAGAGGGGGTAGAAGGAGGAAGCGGCTGGTACGCGGGAAATCCTTCGGTTCTCTCCTTCTTAGATTTCGCATCAGCGGAAAATTAACTACCACCTACATAAACACATATAAATTTGTGTGTATATATATATATATATATAAGCGAACGTGTGTATTGCGCGTCTCTTGCTGTTTTTCCGGCGACGCCGTGAATCGAAATCGATGCGAAGACAACAACGGAACATAACGGACGATAAACATATCGTTGGTGGTAGCGGTTTGAGGGAATGTAGCCGAAATTGGGGGACATCTAGCGGTATTATCTCTTACTAATTTAGTTTCTGAATTGTTTCAATTTGGTCGAAATTGGATGCGGAGATTTGGGAGGAAGAAGGGACTGGTCGTTTTATTGTTATTTTCAACCCAAAATTTGCCGAAAAGACAAAGATATGGAGGAAATTCGTTTATTTATTTATATATGTATAAATATAGCAAGGGACGTATATTTGTGCGGATTACTTTTGCTATCTTCGTGGGAAAATATTTTGCAGATGCCAAATTGATAAGACTCTAGATTTTCTTCTTATTTAAGAGAATATACTATTCAACCACGGTGGTAAAGGAGCTTCATTTCGACGACGCATTTTCGGTAGCTCCTGTTTCATCTTTGATAGCTTTGACAGTACTGATCCAATGGCGTTGAAATTGCTGTCATTTTCTTCAATGGAGTTTTCTGAAAATGATTATATTTGGTCTTCATTTTATTTCTAGGAAAAATTATTTTAAATGATAATAGGGAACATCGCAAATTGTAAATCAGGGCCCATTGGCCTCCTTGTTATTCAAGAATATTCTCTGTTCTTCTGCTGCTTCTTCACCTTAGGGGATACATTTTGACTTTGTAATCCAGTCCAAATTTCGTTTATCCAAAGTAACTGTTAAATGGTAAGAGATAGAAAAAGAGTTTTAATGGTCGACCTGCACCGTTTATGCCCTTTTTATTGGTGTAGGTATTTATATACAGGGTGTTACAATAAGCACAGGATATGTTGAGTTTATTTGATCGATTTTCAGAAATTTCTTATAATCGGACTGTTTGTCATCCAATACTGTATAGAGGGGTGAATTAAATAATTATATAAGCTGCTACAAAATAAATAGCACCTTTTATTCTATCATAGATGGAACTGTTAAATTACAATTTAGTATAGAGATTAGTTGAGCAACATATAACAAATTTCGAGTTCATAAATTCGATTAGCTATTTTGAGAGCTTATATTCGTTGAGTGTTTGATGGCATAATCTAAACTTATTTCATATTTGCACCTGCCCCTTTTCTTTAAATCACATATTGCAGGATATACTATTCTGACACTTTTTTAATGAAAAGCTGAATAATTACAGATACTACACGAGGCTGCATATTCTATATGTATTCCATAACCATTGAAATGTTCCTACTTTAATTAAATATTTTTTCTGATTATTAATAATAATAACAAAAGTATAACAAATTGGTCAGCTCTCAGCTATTATTTTGTTTGCACCCATGGAATGACTTCAGCGATGCCCTAAGACCCGCCTAGGAGTAAGAGAAAGCCATGGAAAATCAGGAATACTCTGAGAGCAGAACCTGAAAAACAGCTCCAAGCCCTGTAACCGGCAGCCAGCAAACTATCGTTATTATCCTTCTGGATTTGGAAGAGGCAGTCTCCACGTCCTTTCGGTTTTGATAGTTCTCGATCCTTTGTAGATGATGATGGCGGTTTCTGTATCTATCTTTTCTTAGCCGTTCTAAAAGCAAACAAAACAACAATATCCAACAATCTATTGAATCTGTTCTAATGGTTAACAATAACTTAAGCCTAATTATTCTAACCAATAGTACTTAAATTAAGGATTTATTTTTTAAATATGTCTGTATACATTCTAACTATACTAATAGCTATAATTTAACACCAATTCTGACCTCTAAGGGATATGAAATATTCATTTATAAATACGTACTCTACTATATCTCTAAATATCGTGCCTATCGTAACCTATCTAATTCTTTAGCATCATTACTAGAAAAAAACCACCATTCGACTCGTTATCTCTAATATTTATTTCACATTGCGGCCAATTTAACCTCTTAGCTAATACCCTAACTTCCGTACGCGATCGCCACTCATCAATGAGTGAAAATTTAAATAAAACATGCCCTATTATATCTACCCTACCACATTCACAATGCGAGTCATTAACCCTCCCAGTTTCACATAAATTTGAGTTAAGATCACCGTGACCTGTTATTAACTTCTCAAACTAACCCTCATTTTCCTGAAACGTATAACGTTAGCCATTAGTTTCCTGATCTATCCCCCATTCAAAATAATGTCCCACCTACCCCGCCAATCATTATCAAGTTTATCCCTAAACGTTTTTTTTTAAATACGCTAGCCAAAATTAATTCATACCTAATTATCGCGCAATTTCCCTTAAACACTGCCTCTTTAGCTAATTGATTCAATTGAATACCAGTTGTACCCACGTGAGCCTTAGTCCAAAAAAAATATAGTCTCCTCCTGTAATATATCCTAAGTATCTAATAACAAATCGGTCGGATTTTTTAAATTACCTGACACTTCTAATGCAGATAAACTATCGGTTATAATTCACACGTCCTGTATAAATTTGTCTGATATATTGCAACTAATTTTGCTTGAAAACTATCGCGATGATCCCCTAATTTAAACAATTGATCATATATTTCAATACGCTTACTTAAACAACAAAAACCGTCCCTGTATCCCCTCACCTTTTACCTTACCCGTAAAAATTTCTAAGTTCTCTCCAAACGTGCCTATAAATTTGTTATAAGTAGTACTTTTTAAGTCCGCGGCATGAATTCGGCCACCTATATCTACTAGTCTTTCTAAGCCGCTTGGTCCTAATCTAATTCCCGTTGACGTAATTAAACCGTCGAACTCTATTTTATTCGCGTCCCAACGAAATTTATGTTCCCTTAATTAATCTACTGGTAATATATCCGAAATAACGCACGCCGTATCGGCCGAAATAGATGAAAACGCGTTCGCGGCCGTAACCATTCTATCTTTACGTCCCGATTAATTTTTTTGTTTCTTTAATTTTAGACGCCTCCTCCTATATCGCCCTTCGCGTATAATATTATATAATAATGATAATAATAATATAAGTTTATTGTAATATAACAAAGGATATTACAATACGTCCATAACACTAAATTCAAAATTGATAGCAATCATACTTTCAATATAACATAACATCGTCAATGCTATATGATTCAATTTCACAAAGAAAATGAACTAATCTTGTCCTAAAAATAATTTTTAATTCAGTTGGCAGAGCATTATATGAGGCAAGTATATGTGATATTTCGTTGAGTTAGTGACAATCTACCAAGAGGATAGTAGTAGTCATGCCTGTTTCTTGTGGAGTAATCGTGTAGTGTCGTATTGTGAGAGAATAGGTATTTGTTTTTAAAAAGAAAGAGTATGGACTGAAATATAAAGATGCCGTGTAAAGTAAGTAATTTGTTTTTCTTGAAAAGATCCCGACATGACTGCAAAGGGTTCCATTCATGAATTAATTTTTTTTTTAATTGAAAATAGTCTGGGCATACCACTGCTACCTCCTCACAGCACAATTCTATAATTGAGATGAGGATAATAACAACTAAAGTACATTGTGTGAAGAGTGTGTGAGTCAACCAGGTCTCGCAATCACCTTAATCCAAAAGAGATACTGTTTATTTCTTTTACAACGACATCAATATGTTGTATTTATTTCAAATGGTCATCTACAGTGAGGCCTAGTAGACGCACTGCACTTTTAATAGAATAAGATACAGTCTGTTGCAATAGAGAATGGTACATGTCGTCACCAAAAGTTGTGCGAAGCCTGACGTCAATTACGCTCCGCTGCCTGCTAGCACTGCCTGTTACTTAGTAACGAGGCATCGGCTACCAATATTCGTTCATTGCGCATGTGACGTCATGTACCATTCTCTATTGCGACGAACTCTACCTTATCTATTATAATATCAGGAGGGTAGTTTTGTAATTTGGTTTTAAACAAAATTACTTCTATATAGTTAGGTATTAGATTAACCAAAAGGAATACGTTCTATCCAATCCTCAAAATTTTATTATAATTACAACCGATTTCGGCCAATTGCCATCATCAGGAGCACTGTCTGAGTGAAATGACAAATTATAGTATAATACAATCATAATTTTAAAGAATTTTTATACTTATATACGTCATTAGGGTTCTAAAGCTACGTCATTTAAGTTAAAATTCATCATTGTTTTAAGAATAAATTGAAATAAAATTAAAATTAAAATAAAATAAATAAAAAAAGTAAAAATTACTTCTGTTTTACTTTAATTAAGTTTTCAATTATGCACATACAACCATTCTGTAAGGCATTGTAAGTAGTTAGAGCTTGTACTTTTAATGACTCATCACCTGTCACAAGAAAGGAGGCACAAACTAGAATCCACCATCAGACATTTGACAGCATAGATATCATTGAAATACAAGATGAAAAAAAGGGAGCCAGAATGCTACCTTGAGGAACACCTTTGATTAGTGTTATCTTCTTTGATCGAATTATATAGGAGGTGCTATTTGAAGAACTGCCCGAAAGCAGATAACCGAAAGGAAAGTTGCTTTAATTATTTATGAGTCACCGATCGTTAGTAAATCCTCACTAACATTATGGTTATCTATCCCAAAATTTTAATACTTACGCGTTTCTCCTCATAGAACATTAATTGGAAGTTTGTACCTCATCCACAAAAGATTAAATTGTGCTCGTTTATTCCTTCACACACAAAAAAAAAAATTATTAAACCTTAACAATTGTTTAAATATTGTTATAGTAACACCTAAAACTATCGCCCTGTAATCTTTGTAATTCCTTTTCTTTTCTTTTTAACGAGACTAATTTCGCAATTCATCATTCGATAAACTGTAAGCAGACAGAAGCAATGAACTGACTTCACCTCTACGCAGCACTTGTTACTTGAATACAATGTAAATATATATCGTCTTAATTGACTGGTTATTTTAATTCGCTTTGCCACATTAAAGCTGAATTAATTGTTCGGACTACAAGCTGGGCGTGACGGTTTAATTGGTAAAAATAAAGAACCAGCCAACTACTGTTAAGAAAGGTGACATAAGTTTACTGCTTATAGTGACGTTTGACTTCCTGTCGCTTAGTAGACAATTTTCGGTTGGTCCTACCATCAGACGGAGTTTTTGAATTAATTAATTCTTTCTTTATAGAGCATTGCTTTTAAATAATACTATGTGTAGTTCAGTGGAGGAAAATTGTGGAATTATTCCTTCAAGATCCCCAAATAATTAATTCCTTTACACTCATTATGTGATTAAAATGAAACCCAATGTATAATAATATACAATAAGAGCACTATACAAACACACGCATTTATGTTAGCCTATTTGGCTAATAACTGTTTTCTACCTGCGCAAATAAATCAGTATTCCGGCCCGAACAATGCGATTCAATTAATTATAAACGTGCGAACGATTTCGGTTTGAATTTTTCGGTGGAACGGCTAGGAAATTTTCACAGCTCGTATGTTTACCGTGTTAAAAGTGTGTTGAACTTGATATATTAACATAAATGATAAATTAATTCGTTGATGTATCCGATATATATGCACATATGTATTTAAAAAGCAATGAATTGTATTAATTATTTACTTAAAAATTTAAACTTATTTTTTTTAATTTTTATATTAGTCTAGTTAAATACAAGTAGGGGTGCTAGAAATTTGTGTCAGAGCTGATATTTGGATCTATTCCGTATCAGATCGTACACTCTAAAAAAGGCAGGGTTTAAGTGACATTTTGTATGATTATTTAATAGTTGTGTGATATTACAATAGGTATATTCGGCAATGATTAATTATTAAATAGTCTGTAAAAATGATAAAATAAGTTTGATAAGGCTGTTGTTGTTATAGAATTTATACCAATCAAATAGGTCATTTAAATTTTTTATTTTTTAAACATGGACATTGTCTTATTACAATTATTTCACAATAAAAACAACATCACAATAATAAGACTAGAAATAAACGTTGAACATAAAAGCTAAAAAATTATAAATTCCTTAATATCATAAAATTTGTGTTCTAACAAAAAATCTTTTAATAACTTCTTAGATCCATGCATCGTTGGTGCTATTTTTACTTTTCAGGCAGTTTATTATAGTATGATATCGGTCGATCCTTAGGACCACATTCAAAAAGCGAAGTTTTGTGAACCGGAATACTAAAGTTATTACATGCTCTGATCGTCATTATTTATTAATATTTTACCTACAGAAAACTAATAGTTCATATATGTATAGGCTACAAACCGGCAGAATACTGTGTGGAAGTTGCACCCACCAGGCACCTAATTATTATTTTTTTGTAATAAAAATACTCGTTGCAGGCATGGCGTGGCACCCCAAAATATGATTCCGTAGCACAACCTGGACTCTACATATGCAAAACAAAACATCCTCAATGACTGAATACCCACGCTACTTCGAAGAGTTCTTATCCCATCGAGGGCAGTACCCAATTTAGCTTCAAGCGATAAACAATGTTTCTCATACCCTTTATCTACTGTGATACCCAAAAACTTGTAATTGTCTTGCTCAGGTATGGACTTACCATCGCAGGACACGTATAAACTGCTAGCTGATGGAACCGTGCTAAATCTGGACCTCAGCAGCCCCGTCTCCTCTCTATTCATTTTCAATCCATTATCCTATTAAACCGGCCTATACATTCCTCAGAGGCTATCGACACGTGGGCCATCGAAGGACCACTGATGATGCAGGTTGTATCGTCTGCATACTGAGAAAGTACGCAATCGCTCAGAGAACACCTCAGACCATTGACGGCTACCATAAAAAGGCTTGGACCCAAGACGGAGCCTTGCGGAACGCCGACCGCAACATTTGAATAATAAGTGGTACGCACTCCGTTCACACTGGACTGAACTGATGCGTAAGCCTTTCGATCTTTGAGGTAGGAGGAGAACAATACATGGGCTACTCCCCGTACCCCAAGTGCCCAGAGTTTCGTTAATATGACGTAGTGATTCAGAATATCAAATGCTTTTGAGAGATCGAAGAAAATTCCTGCTACAACTCTACTCTTATCTAACTCGTCCTAAACATGATTCAATGAATGAAAGATCGCGTGTTGATTTACCAGACAGAAAGCCAAAGTGACTCGGGGACAGAAGATTGTATTTAGTCAGAAAGGATATTAATTTTGTGTTTATTATTTTTTCAAATATTTTTGTAAGTGCTGTTGGTATCGCTGAAGGTCTGTAATTATCTAGCTGTTGCCTGTTGCCCTCTTTATGTACCGGTATAATTTTACTTATTTTTAATTTATCTGGAAATACACCAGACGCAAAGCATTGATTTATTAAATCTACCAATGGCCTACTATTTCTTCTGCGATATGCTTCAGTATAAAATACGGCACGTCATGTATGCCAGCCGAATATCTAATTGCAACATCGCGAATAATATTTAAGACCTCATCGTTATCAGTTGGGAATAAATACAAGCTGTTATTTGAATTTAAAGTTGTCTGACAATTATTCTGATTTGGAAGAGCAGCAACTGAACAGAAATGTTTACTAAATAATTCCGCCAATTCAGCATGGTCTTCCACTATACCCAAACTATCTTGTATTACAATATTATCTTCATTCTTGTTTTTGTTTCTGGAACTAGTAACATATTTTGTTAATTATTTTCCATGATGTTTTGCTTTTATTTTTGGAATTTAAAATTTGATTATCATAGTAAGATCTTTAATTTTTTGTATTCATCTTTTTGACTTTTATACCTTTCAAGTAACACAGGATTATTTGACTTTTTGTATAAGTTATATAATTCTCTAAGGCTTTGTGCATAATTTAAAAAATAGCGGTTTCACTTTTGAGATTAACAATCACGTAAGTTATCAAAGATAAGTCGCGATAGGTCCACCTGGCGACTATCAACTTCATCAGCTGGTATCGTCCACTCCTAAGTGGTCTATTTATTGAAAAATATAGTACCAGCTATCAATTACCTAAAACTTAACTATCCTTCTTATAAATAAAACTATTGTTCCACAAGTCATAAACACTTGAATAAATAAACGATGATTTTAGACACTCAAACTACCTGCTTTTCCCACGAAATCCTATTCGTTACGGGTCAATAACTACAGCATAGCTATTCCCTACGTTATACACTTGAGATACATATATATATATAGATTGTATACGTAATACATACATTTCCTCTTCGAATAACCCTTATTCTGTACCATGAAGACGGAAATAGGCACGACAAAAAAATAATAAATTACCAGGAATCGAGAGAGAGATGAAAATACGCATACTTTTGCCTCAATGCACATATTACGCATGTTGTGTGTCTATCCGTATATTTCGTGTTTCTTTATTCCAGTTCGACTCGACAGATCATTACGGTGGCAGTATGTGTATTTTTTTATGTTCACTGTAGCGCAGAAATGAACAAGGGAACAAGGTAGGAGGTAATCATAATGCGCACAGGATGTTATAGATTTCTGTGTTACTGGAAAAGATTTGTCTTTCTTTTTTAATTGGGGAAATTATATTTTGCTTTGTCAACGAAATATAAATGTATGCATGTATGTAAAGTTCATATTAATACACGGACAAGCATGAGGCAAATATAAGTACACTGATAGTAAAGTTCTTTTTTAATATCAAGAAATATTTTTGTATCAATGATCCTGGACATTTTTTTAATTTGAAGTAATTGTTTCTTTAGTATAAGTAATAATGCTTTTAAATAAAGAAGTACGTTCAAAAATAATTGTTTTGTAAATCCTTCTACCTTCTACCAGCTTAAAACTGACTTAAGATGCAAAGGTAAATGAAAGTAAATTTGCCAATTTCTCACAAATTCTTTAATGACGACAACCGGTTTCATTTACTAAGGAACATCTTCAGGTCAACTGAAGAACTCCAACAAGAAGTTAACAAAGTAAAATTAATTAGATAGAAGTTAAAATGAATAAAATGGAGATACAAAAGAAGATAAAATGAATTTTAATTTAAAATGTTATTTTAATTTAAAATTAAAATACATTTTATTTCCTTTGTTTTTATTTTAAAGTGTTGTTTGTCATTTTGGAGTGTGTGTTATTATGTCTTATACAATTTTATTCTATTTTACAATTTGATTTTTACTATTTTATTATGTGACTTATTTTTAAACTGTTTTATAATTGTAAGTATCAGAACTTTATTCTTTTAGTTACTTATACAATTCTAACTTATTAATCAACTATTTTGTACAGTAATTTACACCATTTTATTCATTTTAACTTCTATCTAATTAATTTACTTTGTTAATTTCTTATTGGATTTTTTCAGCTGACCTGAAGATGTCCCTTAGTGGATGAAACAAGTTGTCGTCACATTAAAGAATTTGTGCTACTCACACAGAGTCAAAAACCATGGATTATATGACTTAAGATGACTAACTTAAATAAGATTATTTTTAGATAACCGAATATAGCAGTATTTCCTTAGGATATATGCATATATTTGAGGCTACGTTGGAAATACAGAAAAATCAGCATTGTAAATGCCCATGCGGCAACAGAAGAAAAGTACTTAAGAACAAAAGAATGTATTTTATGAAGAGGTAAATGAAGTATTGGTAAACATATCAAAATACGACATAAAAATGCTAATAAATAAAATAGAAAATATGCATCTCATTTTAGGCAAAAGCATTCATCTATTTCGATAGACGCGGCGTGCGTTATTTCGGTGATATTAGTAATAGATTTACGGGAATTTTTACGGATGGGGTAGAAGGGTGAGGGTGGTACAGAAGCGGCTTTTCTTGTTTATAATAGGGGTATTGAAATACACAATAAAAAGTTTAAATTAGGGGATCATTGCAATATTTTTCAGGCAGAATTAGTTCCAGTAAATCAGGCAGTAGTTTATATCAGGCGCGAATGGGAATTTATCCGGGATGAAAAAAATATAACGGATAGCGTATCTGTATTAGAGGCGTTAGGGAATTAAAAAAAAATCCGACTGATTCCTTATTACATATTTGGAATATGTTGCGTGTGGGGGCTATAAAACTTTTTTGGACTAGGGCTCACGTAGATACAATCGGTAACGAAAGAGGCGGTGTTTAGGGGAGATAGTGCAATTATTAGATTTGGGCTAATTTCGGCTAGTGTAGTTAAAAAAGCGTTTAGGAATAAACTTGATAATGATTGATAGAATAAGAAATTAAATGGGAGGTGGACTAGAAAATTTATCAGTAGCGTTACACGTTTTAGGGAAATGAGGGTTAATTTATCGTATCAGGCGGTAGAAGTGGGGGGGGTTAATGATTCGCATTGTGAATGTAGTGGGGTAGATACAGAGGGCATGTTTTATTTGAATGTCCACTCACTGATGAGTGGCAATTGCGTACAGAAGCTAGGGCATTAGTTAAGGAGTTAACTTGGCCGCGAAGCGAAACAGATGTCAAAGATAATGTGTTCGTCGAATGGTGGGAATAGGAAATAGGTTACAGCATGATATTTAGATAGTTAGTAGGGTAGTACTTACGTATTAATGAATAAATATTTTATACTCTTTAGTGGTCGGAATTAGTGTTAAATTATAGTTTTAGCATGATTAGGGTATAAATAAATATTTAAAATATAAATCCTTTTAATTTACAAATTGGTTAGAATAATTATGATCAAGTTATTGTTAAGTATTAGAATAGGTACTGCTGTTGTTTTGTTTATCTTTAGGTCATCACTTCTTTCCTCTTCCATCTTCCAATTCATGATGTGTGAAAAAGGGAATAGCTACGTGAAGACAGTATGGAATTAAGGAAAGGTGGAGGCTACAATACCACCCTTTGCCACCAGAGCAGACGTTTCATACACCACGACCTATCACTCAAACAAGAGGAAAACAACTCCAAGGGCACTTCTACCAAACTGCAAAACTCATAAAATTTAAAACAAAATACTCTTATTTTGGCGTCAAACACACAACTACAAACTAGCAATGCTTAGTATAGCTTAAACTATATTCAACGTGTTTATTCCGTGCATTGACCGTATATTTGTATCCATCTCCCCAGTGGTCTGCGACACTCTGATTCCGCGGTATATACTTCATTACGAGATAGTTGTATTCCCCGGCAAACTGCAAATAATTATTCATTAGCATCGAAGCACAGATGAACGAAATATTCGAGCCAAACTAAAATGCAGCGACCTCCAGTCGCTCATATTATAACAGTTGTTCTATAGCAATACGTATCGCCAGTTCACAGCGGAGTATAGGCTGCGAACTTTAATTTAATTAACTGTTTGGTCAAAACTGACATGGATAGATTAATAAAAGGAAGCATATGTAGATGTAGTATATATTTTAGGTCATTTCCAATGTCCATGCGCTCAGGCGAATTTTCAATAAAGAGTTTTATGTGATTTGGAACTTTAATGAGAAGTTACGTTACTGCTATTTTGTAGTATCTGTGTCGATTTTCTAGAATACTTGCATATGTTAAAAACATCTAATATTTCTAATATTCTAATATATTTTTTTAATTATTTCTAACTATATTCTCAACTTTAATAATTTAATAATAATCTGAAAATAAATACAAAACCTATTTCTTCCCATACTTAAGATATTTGAAGTGCTCTCAGATAAAACCAATGCTTGTTGTATTTACTGTATAAGTATTTTATCGATAATGGTTTTTATTTGACGTGGACCGTTTTTTAACATGGATATCGGCATGTTAATAATAAGAGTTCATTATATTTATAGATTTTAGAAAACAACAGTTTCTTAATTCTATTGTTTAGATTGACAGCAATATGCAGAAATGCATGCTTCATTGTTAAATTTTGAAAAGGTAGGTGTTGTGTGCCTAAGGATCGGCTTTGAATCTGCTTGTTTGTTTCTAATATGTGTTTCCAATAGGTGTCTCCTTTCCATAGTTTTTAAAGTTTAAGGGTATTATAATATTTTCACATTATCAATAACTTTAATCATATGGCAAATTTGCCCTATATTCGCTGTTACTTGTCATTTCTTATTATAGATTCTCTTTCCAACTTTAATTTAAGTTCTGTTCGTGAGTTTTCGGTAGGTACTTTGGTCCCCTTCGGTTTAATGGGAGTTATGGTCATATGTGCATTTTTTTTATATTGAACAATCTTTTGACGGCAAACCCATATTTATAACCAACTTCTTTTTTTGAGAATCTTTTCTCTTCTGTTTTTAGTACCTTGTCTTAATGTCACGATGTTATACAATACTATCACAATAAATAGTAGTAACATTTACTGACAGACAGTGTGAAATAAATCAAATCATCAAATGTTCAACTTTCCAAATTCCATATCACGTCAAGTGTCACATATAACGCAAATGTAAATATTTAAGAAAACGTTAAGTATTTTTTTAGTGACATTGCTGTATGATATATGTTTATAATGTGAGAAAATATTCTCTAAAGGGCGGGCTGATAGTTTAAGGTATAGATAGAATAAAGATAGATAGAATAAATACACATTCAAAAGCAAACATTTCTAACATTAGCCACTGGGCCTTAAAATTTCCTCTTTCTGGATTGTTTTCTGTGTGTTTTCGGGCTAGTCCTGCTTCAACATCCAATAATAGTCAGCTGTCATGTGTACAGTCACCGACATTAATATTTAACACCATTAAAGCGTTGAGCTATTTGTTCGAGTGCTAAATAATAATGTTAGCGACTCTACAGTCAACTTTCCTTGGTGTATCTTCTCTATCATCTATTACATTAATATCCTGGTGAAAGCGTTCGCCATATTCCTCCCCCTGTTGTCCGAAAAGTCACCAAGATTGTTTAGAAAATAATTTAGATGAGCATGAAGAAAGTGCACTTTGGCGCTCATATCGCAACTAAGTACTTATATGATTTCAACATGTCCTCGACTATAGTGGTGCAATTCGCAGCTTTGCCACGTTTCTAAATGTAGTATGTTCGTAATTCGCATTCACTCATTGTTTCTTGGATATTTGGTCTGAAAATGCCAGTTTTAATTTTTTCAGACGTGATTGATGGAAACTTGGCACAAAGATACTAAAAGCATTTACTGCCTTTGCTTAAATCTATCACGGATTGCTTCATTAAGCCTAGAGGAATGTGTAAAGATAGCAACAGTATTTTCGAGGGATTAATCACGGAAGTGAATAATGTTTGTCTTTTTTTGCCAGGTGTGAATGTACTTTTGGCTACCCACTGCTGCCAAGCCCAATGTTTCATCTTTGCTCTATTAAAGTTCCATTTACGAATCAATAAAGGTATTTTGTGTAGTCTGTTTGTTGATCGAGAAATATTTCAATCACCATGAAATCTCCACACAAAAACCATTTATGTCGCTTGTACTGCACGCTTTCCAACAGTAATTTAAGGTTCTTCTATATCTCTAAGGTTACAGAATGTGCTACTGGAATGGTTGATTGGATGTTAGTATTGTGCAATAAAACGCCTTTTAAATTGGATTTGTTGGCATCTATCTGGCAACCTTTACTGTCCTGGATTGTCATCATTGTTGAAGTATTTCATGACTGCCGTAATGTCTTTTACAATATACCAAACTGCCTTTCTCAGTGGAAGAAGAAACAAGAAAACGTAACCAATTCTGCTTCCCGATATCTGAACTAGGAGAATCTCGTATTAGGACATAGTAAATTATTTTCCAAAAGTGGTGATCTTAAAAGCTCTGTTTCGTTTTTAGGTAATTTCAGATCACAAACCAAATCATTTAGTTGATGCTGAGTAAATGACATGGCGGTTTTATTCTCCATGCTGTCTGGTTGGTACATCTCATCACTTGTATCACTGTCTGAATCGGCGTTCATTTGGGGCTTCGTATTGAATGACAGGGATCGATTTATTATGGGGCAGTGATCTTATGGCAAATGATATATTGGGATACATAATATTACGCTTACTGGTTCTGTGGTTTTGGTATGGCCCACTATAATTACTGTGCAGAAGTAGCAGTCGCATCATTGTGATTTTTTGGCATTGACGCTCATTTTCAATTCTTTTAATTCCTCAAACCCTCCACACATGCATAGCAGATGTTGTGAGGAGCCAAAACTTTGTCCTGTTTTGCTAGTTTAATGCCGAAATATCGAAAATGAGTACTTTTCACGAAAGGCTTTTTGCTCTGCTTTCCTGACATATAACAATGACATATGTATGTAGCAAAACAGGTCTGGATTATTTACGTAACCACACAAAACCATTGTACACGCCACAAAGAAATAATCTAATGGAACCAGCATCTTCTGTGCACCGACTAGTTTTAACACGTTTTGCTCTGAATGGCGACACGTGATCATTAGAAAAAAGGGAGCAGTGATGTGACCTATGAGTCATACTGCCGTGCCTAGAAAACATTTGATGATTTCCATTTTGGCTCAACTAACTTCTTTCTTGTGAGTTAAACCACAGATTATCCAGATAGTTCACTTGCAGTCGGCACCTCTGATGTTCGTGGCACAAACGGTACTTCGCGCAGACGACAGGCCCGCATTAATAAAAATGTCAGGAGCGGATCTAATATAATTGAACAAAATTAAAGTCTAATGTGACTTTCATTTTGTTTATGTTATGAATTTAATGTTGGCAATATATCATTACAGAACTATAGGGAAGCAATTTTTAAGAAAATATAAACAAACATAATCTATAAAAGAGTGTAAGATTGCTATAACTAACAGCTTCTTGCGGGTTTCGCCGTGTGTCAAAACTTTCGCTCGACGTTTCGCTGTTCATACTGACAGCTTCTTCAGGATAACTGAACTGATTCTCCATGGTCCGAGTGTAAGATTGCCTTCGATATTAATTTATCCAAGATTAATAAAAACTAAGTGTAAGAAAATTATAAACGTTTATTTGTATGTGTAAAGTGGTGTAACAATAAGGCGAATGCTATTACATATAAAAAATATATCAAATAAGAAATTGTAATGTAGCAAAATCAAAATAAAAAAAGGATCGTCATTATTTTATCGTTTTAGCATTTAGCTTATAAAAATAAGCAATTGAAGTTTTGAAACATTTGCTAGTTAGTGGGTTAAGAAATAAAAAATAAAAATGAAATAAATATGAATATATTTCCAATTTTCAACGTTTTCAAGGTTGCTGTGGTAAAGGTTGGCCTATTTCTTGTTCGCTTATGAGGATCTCCTGAGGTGCATTCATAGTGATCTCAGAATGTTCTTCTACAAAGAAAGGACATCCATATATGTACAATTTTTAATTAGTTAATATTAATAATTAGAATTGTTAAGTCGATTCACTTAAGAATTCTCTTTTCAGATATATTCATAATTGAACCCGCATTATATTGTTGCTGCACATATAACTTACGTATATAAATAAAAGGTTTACAGTTTTCGTACAAAGTAGTTAATCAAAATTATGTCATTGTTATATTTAATATTCCAAGGTGCATACATCTTTACATGTAAACCTTATTATGTGTATTTTTAAAAATGGTGCACTGCTTAAATTTTCTACGTTATGTATGAAAGACATATGTACTTACTTTCAAAAATTTTTGTAGGAACTGCATTTTTCTTTAACGGACTCTTTGCTAGACTTGCGAATCTTCAAAATGTTCCGCCACAAACCCTAAAAGATCGGTACAGATGTTCTGGTGAAATGCATATCTTAAAAAATATACATAAAATACATATTAAAATATATATACTTATTTGTAATATAATATATATATGAAAACCTAATAGCTTACCTTTCTGGTTCTATTGGAAACCTGAAGAAACATTGCCGAATAATTAAAGCTATATTTATTGCGACAATCAGGAACACAACAATACCACATTATCACACATTGTATAAAAATCACTAAACAGCTAAAGTTGTTCAATCAACACAATAATGAAGATATTGAAAATTAACACAATAATCTCTGCTACAACGCGTATATCAATGACAACTGCTTGCTGCTTTATAACCTATAAACGAAAATTCATGAGCAAGATATAAACAAAGCCGGAGTGAGTGCGCATGCGCAAGCATGGGTGCGCACTGCAAACCAGAAACAGTGACTACCACGCACACGTTAAAAAAAAACAAAATCCGATCAAGAAATATATACAAGTGAACTATCTGGATAATCTTCTGGTTAAACTACGAGCTACCTACAACGAATGGCGAAATTTGTTAGCTGAGTTCCTCCTGAATAGTTCATAGCTTAACTAACAAAACTGAAGTGAGTTGAACCTGATAGTAAATAAATGGAAAGTGCTTATTCTCTCATGATAAAGGAATACGCTAGGATCCAATTATTTCTATTATTTATTCCTACAAAATTGTTAGTACTGCGCCGTGTAAGAATTTTTCCAAGCACCAGATTATTGGAAACTGGAATTTTAGAAGGGGTTAACTCCAGAACTCCTAACTAGCCACTTCCATGGAAAACTCTATATAGAATTATCTAAAACAATTTTCTCGTAATAAATTCTGACACTCATCCCTACCCGCTCAACTGTTTCGCAATTAAACACGACTAGACAACCAACAAACGTATCCACACGTCCAGAAGTAGCGAATCCAATTTTGATACGCGTTCCTCTGGCGTCTTTTCGCGAATGCCGAACCGAGAAAGTTCATTTAGCGTCACCTCCGACACCAGAGGCGTCCGACCGTATCTCCGAAAAGAGACGGTCAGTCGCCAGTCCGTCAAATCCATTCCCTTCTCGCTAGCCGGGCGCGCCCCGTTAAGTATTTGAGCGCGTTACCGCTTAATTCAAGTTAAAATGTTAATAAAGTTAAGGGGACAGGAAAATAACATTTCGGAATCGTCGAGGAGCGTCCGTCTGGATCGTCCGAAGGCTTTCGCGTTCGCTAATGGAATGGCGGAGGTCGGAGGTGCCTCCGGTCGACGCTGGGAGCTGCCCACCCGCGGTGTATACGCTTGGACCGGCGAATAAAACCGGGGCGCGTGTACCATATATGTGCTTCGCATTCCATTCCTAATGGGAAAATTCTCTAGGAGCGCTATTTTCCGGGACGGGCGGTTTGATGGGTGCCCGGGAAGGGCGGTCGGACCCTTTTCTTCGTTTTATTTACCGGAAAATCGGCGAATGTGTGCAACCCGAATCGAAACCGCAATACGCATAGATTTGATTAAGGTTTGCAACATTTCCTACGGTGTATTTGTCCCAAAACAATTACATTTTGATTGCTTGTATTCATATTTATGTTTGGTGTCGTTTTTCTTTGTGCATTATTTACTATATAACAAAATTAAAGAGCGTCTTGTAGGCAAAAGTAGATTGCAATAGACTTGTAAAGGTCGCGGTGACATGGGTTCGTAGACCACCTCAACCCTAATCGTATCCAATTTAGCTATAATTTCAGTAGCATTGCAACTGTTTTGTTACTTTGTTTACTTGAGTTAATTTATGCTATGGATCGTAGTCGTCCACTGTGTGACACAACATACTTTCCGGTTTTCCGCGTAATTAAAGATAGTTGTCGTTCTTAGGGGTGACACGGCCTAGTTATGCTATCCGCGTGTTTATATAGTGTAGTAGTTCCCTGTGTGATACGACATAATCTTCCGCGCTTCGTTCAATTGGAGATCACTGCCGTCCTTAGCAATGACACTACCTAGTGTTCCGCTATTTGCCCGGTTATATATCGTTGCCGTCTCACGGAGTGACACGACCTAGTCATCCGTTTTATACGCAAATAGGGACTTATCGACTCTCAGGGTGCCACAGTCTAGATTTCAATTTCTTTTTCAACTATATACCGTAGACGTTCTTTGGATGATACTACATAGTCTCTCGTCATCCGTTCATTGTCCTCCTTCGGGGCGACAGGACTTAGTTTCCGCCACCTATCGTTCTCGTCCTGCAAGGTAACACGACGTAACCCCCTCCCTTGCCCCTGACTACCCTTTCAGGTATCGAGGTACGCGCTTCATCACGGCAACTTAAAGTAATTTATGTTATTAGTAATAATATATAAATAAGTGTTCTTTCCAATCATTTAGTTTTAAATTCTCTGTCTACCGGTTTCGGCTTAAGCCATCTTCTGGACAACAGTACGTCTTAAAAGGAACTAGAAGCTACGTCATTTCACGCTTAGTTCCTTTTAAGACGTACTGTTGTCCAGAAGATGGCTTAAGCCGAAACCGGTAGACAGAGAATTTAAAAATAAATGATTGGAAAGAACACTTATTTATATATTATTACTAATTTCACCACCAATCTGAAAACTTTCAATTTATGTTATGTTTATTTTGACCCCTAGAACTGTTGCTAGTCACAGTTGTTAGTAGTAATAGTTTGTCTACTAAAATGTAATTATTTCACTATTTACTTCTTATGTATATATCAGCAGTGTATGGATACTCACCTGATTTTTTTTTGTGTTATATATTTTCTATTTTTTCTGTGACACAAATAATGGAATAAAAAACAATAACTACTTACTGGTTTCACTAATTTAGTTTGGATTGTTGAGTATCAAAAACTTAGAATCCTGGTTATTCACTAACGGACATATGCTACTTTATTAGGATAAAACTTAAATTATTATTGTACAACGCGAGAATGAACTACAATTTAGCCGGAAGGGGCGACTACGAGCTACAACCGACCACGAAATGGAAGATTATGCTGTGTCACGCCCGCCGACTGACTACAGTCTACAATTGAGGGAGAGTTGGAAGGTTGCGTCGTGCCACGCCTACTGGACGACTACTAACTGCAACCAAATATAAGACGGAATATTGTGTCGTGTTACGGCCGTGGGGCGACTACGGTTCACAATTACACAGAAACAGAGAAAAGACTGTTGTCGTGTCACACCTATAGGGCGACTATGATATAAGGGGCTAGGAAAGGGGGAAAGCGCGTGCTGGAAAAATTATACAAAAAACAAATTAATAAATAAATGCAGTTATAACTCTACGAAATTATGGAAAAATCAATTCGAATAACTGAAAAAAAATTATATGAAATAAATTTCTAAATAGAAATGAATACCAAAATGGATTTTCCCATGTAACGACTTTTATAATTTAATACAACTTTTGACCTTTATTGCTTTAATATCATTTAGTTTTGCAAGGCTACTTCTTTGTGATTGATATAATTATCAAAAATGTTTAGTGAACATGTTCGAAAAAAACATTCAAAAGTGAAAAATAAAAATAGGCATTATTATATCCAAAATAGTCGTATTATACTCGGTAATACATATATTTGTTTCAATCATTATAAATTGAATTATTGAAATGTCTTCTTTGCAATGAATGGTTGTGTATTACTGCTGGCTGATTTGATCTAAGCGTTAGCGCTATCCCTACTACTGTAGTATACAGAAGGTCTCTGGAAATTGAGAAATCTTCGTAGTGTGACAATGAAACTATATTTGATTGTGTATTTTAATACAACTGCGTTGCAATTAGAAAGAAATAATACTAAAAGCATTTATATTCATACTGCGGCATATTACATAATGACACTACTGCCAAAAACAGAGGATTGAAATCTGTTTCTGCACGCCATCTGTAGGTGCCGCATAAAATAGCTAGTTAGTTTCATAATATTTAAAATTGGTGTAAATACGTGATAGAATAGAATAGATGTGTATAGAACATATCAAAAATATAAATAGAAAAAAAAAGATAAGCATATTTATATAGGTATAACAAATTAATGAATATAAATAAGTCAAGTTTACATCATATAAACAAAGAAAAAAAAAGCAGAAACATACATAAACAGGATGCTAAATTACTACAGAACAAACGACTTATTAAAGAACTCATTTAAAGCATAGAAGAAATGTTCAAGTAAAAGTGTTCATTTAAGTTCTTTTTAAAAACATGTTTTGGCATTTCTTTCAATCTTACTGGTACGGTTATGAATTTGAGATATTGCTACAGTGCTTGTTTTTGTTTTTTTGGAAACATGTATTTGTAGAGGAATAAACTGATGTCGTTACTCCTAGTGTTGTGATTGTGGCTAAGCTCATATTTTTCGAAAACATAATACTTCCCTTTTATGATGAATAAAATAAACGATAAGTTCTTTCACAATTGCTTTTTCTGATGATCGCTGCGTGCGTGGTCACCTGCAATAAAGTATAAAATTACCTTCTTCGATGAGAGGTAATGGCACCTTTCAGTGTCTCCAAACGGTTAATGCGGACTATTATAAAGTTTAATAAACAATTACAGTAAGGACAGAAGTGCATTCACATATCCCTATAACCCTACGAACATGCATAGCGCCTTTGTTTTATAACCACACACTCAGAAAACCGAACGAACAATCCGAGATTCGAAGCGACCGAAATAGCGGACGATATCTCCGGTTTCCCGGATTATAATTCTAACTGGAAGTCTCCTGACTCTCCGCACGTACCGTAGTATGTACAAGGAGCCGTGGTCTTCTTCTACTTCTCTCGTGCGAAGTACCAAGCAAGCGCCAGGAATGCCCGTACGGACCTAAATCATTGACTTCCAGCGCGTTCCTTTCCTTTCTCCGAGATGAAGACAAGGATAACGGCACAACGACGTCCTTAGCGGGAAGAACGAGACGAGACTAGGACGAGTTCAGACCGAGGCCATATATCTCGTCGTTTTTTCGCGGCTCCTTCCTTAACCGAAACATATATAGCGGTTTCTGGGCGATGCTACCCACCACCCTCTCTTACTCTTCGGCTGCGAACGTCTTAAGTTATGGCGGGGACGCCGGCCGTAGACGCCTTGCTTTGGGTGGTTCGATTTTCCCACCCGGGGTCTCTCTCTCTCCTCCCCCTCCCCCTCTCTGTTTCTCTCTATTTCAGGGTGGTTGTTTGTATCGCGTAACAACTTTGGGTTAGATAGTTCGTAACGGTTTCAATCGGGAGGTTTATTTGGTGGCGTAGGAGTATGCTGGCAGGATGAAGGGAATGGATGGTGTGGGGAACGCAGTAGAGGATAGGATTCGGTGGGAACTTGAGTTGTTTCACTTTCTTCCTTTTGCTTATTTGTGTTGCAATGAATATGTATCGTCTGTTTTCTATATTTTTGATTCATTTATTCATTGCTCTAATTAAGGTTGGTCGTCAAGATGGCAGGTTGGCAGAGGAGTTTCTCAGGTGGCTTATGTGTATTCGTAGGAGTATGCGTGTGACATGGGAGTAGCTCAAGGGTCGGTGTTGGGCCCCCTATTATTCTTTTGTTTGCTGATGATGTAACGGTAATAGTAACGGGTGAACCTTTCATTTATGATAACGCGTACATTGCAAGATATGGCAGAGTGGTGCAAAACAAGCCAATTAATTTTAAATAAAAATAAAACTAAAATATAAATTTCCATAGACGCAAAACCCCAGATATTACTACAAATATTCCTTGTATGGATGGTGCATCAATATTAGGTGTTACCATAGATGATAAGCTGGAATGGAAAAAACAAATAGCAAACGTGTGCACACAATTGAATAAAGCCTATTATACTATTAATCAGTTGAAATATACATTGGAAAGAAATGACCTAGTAGATATTTACTATGCGTTGGCATACTCTGCTCTTTCGTACAATGTTATTATATGGGGCGTAGCAACTGGTTGGCAGAGAGTATTTATTACACAAAAGCGGCTCATAAGACTGATTTTTAACATTAATAACCGCGACAGTTGCAAGGATGTTTTTAAAGAAAATAAAATTTTAACTTTTCCCGGCATTTTAATCTATAAATCGGCAGTCTATGTGAAACAAAACTTTGAAATATTTAATAAATACAAAAAACATCACCCTTATACCACCCGCCATATAGGTAGAGCAACTGACGATACCCAAGCACTAACTATCAGTTACAAAGAGATGGCCTATAATTCAATGCCTAAGAGTATATAATAGCTTGCCAGATACAATAACTAGCACAGACTGCATTAAACAATTTAAAAAACAGGTTAGAGCGTTCCTAAGAGAAAAATCTCATTACTCCATTAATGAATATTTTTGTTCTTTACTATACACATTTTTTTTACACAAACAAAAAATGTTTTTCTGTAAATTATTTATTTCTAAAATTTTGTTTGTTGTATTCTACATTTGTATTTTGACACATTGTATCCAGTGTTACTAGCTCAAACAATATGAAAATAAACTGAACTAAACTAAACTTATACTTTGTCAGCATACATTTTATCTTTGATCTATTGCTAAACCGCTTATAATATTGGAAACTACTGATCAATATAATAATAATATGCCTGCATTGATATTATATTGGACTATAATATACAGGGTATTCCACGTAAGTGGTTCATTAAAAGTTTATGATGTTCTATTATTTACTTATAGTTGAAATTTTGGCACCATTATCTGTTCGATTAGAAAAATAAATACTTTAACCAAACTATCACTTCCGGTTGACCGGAAATGGATGTCAACTTTGTTATTTTAAATAGAATGATCTAATTCGAAAAATAACAAAGTTGACGCCCATTTCCGGTCAACCGGAAGTGATATTTTGGTTAAGGTATTTCACATTTATAGTTCCAATCGAACAGATAATGGTCCCAAAATCTCAAATATAAGTAAACAGTAGAACATCATGAAGTTTTAATGAACCACTTACGTGGAATACCCTGTATTGCTATGAAAACAGGAATGGAATATAATTTAGAGTCATTTCAAACAGGTTTCAAAGCCAAATAATGAAGTATTGAAAGTTGCAGTGCATACTCGGTTGCCTACTTTACAGGCAAATTTTGAATTTGTTAAAAATGACTATAAAGATAGAAAATTTTAGGATTAGTTTCTAGTTCTAGCCTTATATATAATGTAAACTTTAGTTTATTTATAAAAAGAAGAAAGAAAAAGTCCATTCCAATCAGGGGTTGTTTATTTGTTAATTCAAGTTTACCTGGTATATTTTTATTTTTCTATTATATTTTGTTCCGGGAGATTTTTCATTCTTAGGGATGTTTATTCGGTAACTTTTGCTGTATTCTCTTCAAACTAGCAACAGTAAATAATGGTATTTTACGATTTATTGCTCGAACTTGCGTACTTATCTCTATCTCCAGTGGTAGAGCGTTCATCCGGTTTACAAGAGTGTGTAGGTTCGAATTCGTAAGGAGAAAACTTTTAGCAACACTACCAAGGTTGAACAGTGTAACTTCACTAAAAATTCTATAAATGAACTAAAATGATAAAGAATGCAACAGGTGTTAGCAATCTTTTCGCAAATTTCAATAAAGACGGATATCTTCCTAAAATATTATATATAATCAGTGTCCTTGGCGAATGCTGGGAGATAACGAAAGTCGTTCCATGGGCGCATTTAATAATAACTGATAGCTGACTGATTTACAGTAGACTCGCGATTATGTGAACTAAATCACATTTCACATATTTCATCATTTCACATAAAGTAGTATTCATACGGTCGCGAGGCTCCTGTATTATATTTTTGTTATTAAGAATCATAGGAAAATTATCTAGTTAGAGTACGAACATTTCAATTATTATGGTACCCGAATAGGTAGCATCGTGTAGTACCTTTTTTAGGTGGAGCACGGGGTTGGAATGATTTGTAATAATCTAGTTTTCATAAATAAGGTGTGTAGCACATGGGTTCGCCAGCAGTCACGTAAAAGATCAGTTTTCTTCGTTGTAGAATTTGACTGAGATACGTATAAATATATAAAGATCGTAAAAATTGTGCGTATCCCGACGAAGGTACCTAAGGACCGAAATCCAAAAATAGAAAGATGTAGAAAGATAAAGTGACGGCATAGCGGCATACTTACCGTTGCGTGTACCGATAAAAAGTCCCTTGAAGAAGGACGTATAACGTCGAAAAATGCGTTGAAAACGAAAAATTCCGCCTATAACAGATGTGCCCAACTCCAAATAAGCTTCTTGAAAACCCAAAAATCGCACAACAAACGTTAACAACGCTTATCGGAGATCAGCACCGATTCACAACCTCGATCGAATGTCGATCTTTTTAAAAAATTCTCGCCGAACTCCTATAATAGAAAGAGAAAGTACTACCCCGTTGGACGGTCAGTAACCTACTAAAACCACTACTAAAAACACTGTGTTTCGAGAACTATATATGGATTACATACACGGTGCGACCAATGCCGCTACGATGAAAATAATTCAAATATTACGAATAAATATCCTGGTCCAGAGGACCCAAGTATGATCCCTGCGGCACTCCACACTTTTCACCCAGTACAATTAACAAGTTTGTCAATTTCGCTATAGAGTCAACTAACCTCTCGATAGACAACAATTCTACCCCTATCAACGCTACTAACACTGTGATAATTTTGACGTTCTCGAACTTTAGGCAATTTGTTACGTTTGTTTCTGTAGTGGTCGACTCTTATAAACAGGTTCCTTCACAAAAAAAAAACTAAGAGATAACTTCCTTTTCTCGCAAAAAATTATCAAAAATAAAAACTTCACATTCTTGCTCACCATAGCTTGCTTTAAATACAATCACTCTGATGCCAAAAGTCAAGTTGAACCAATTATTCCCGCTGGGTGAAATACTTCTAATGTGACTGAGTATATACATATGCAAACCAAGTTTGCTCTTTCTCCATCATAAGATATAACAATTTACTGAAGCCTTAAGCTTATAAAAATATAAAAGTTTTGACAGATATATTATATTACTTGTCAGAATAATAATGTAGATACCTACGTTTCGTACCATACAAGAATTATTTCGAATTCTTCTACTGAAAAGAAGCGACACCCATAACACGTTAACATAAATTAACTCTGACGAGGTAATCATCGGGATTACTTTTAACAGATACGCAGACCACAAGAAGCAAGAAGAGATAATGGATTCGTCATTCCTATTCTAGAAACGTACATAGAAGGCCTCTCAAATTAATAAATAATTTCGACGTGGTCCATCCATCTATACGATCATTACGTTCCGCCAACACGTCCACTCTACTCGTTTTAATAAACAGGAGAAGTGACTCGAAAATTTTATTCACAGAACCATAATAATGGATGGTCAACGGCGCACACATCGAAGAGACAGACAAGTATTAGCCTATTAACGTATTACCACTAATAATAACCGCATTAACTATGAAATATCCACAGAATGGTAATTGTAATCAATTAATGAATTCACATACGTATTTATACAGACCAGAGACGAGGATAGATGTACGGATAGAAGCATTAGTTGGGAGTGAGCGCGATGATGGTTAGAGTGCCGAACAGTTCGTGGCATACGTTTATTGTATACATAAAGTATAGACTGGTGGCTTCTGGCTAGTCTAGCCGGCCTGTTCTGTTATTGGTGATGACTACGATGATGTTATCTTCATTAATAATAACGCAACGAACGTTATACGAACGACACTTGCTCAATTAATAGCTTCCGGTTTTTAAAATGCGTGTGGGTATCGCCTGGTTTGTTAATTTGTTTAAAATTCTCCATATAGTTGCTGCTGTCTCTTTCTTTCGCGCGTATCCACGTCTGTACGTTCACTTAAATAGTTGTAAGCCAGTCTAATTTCTCATTTCTTCCGAATGTAAAAGAGAAGTTCTTATTTCTTTCTGTAATTGTTAAAAAAAAATGCGTGGAAAATAATTTGCATTGGCAAAAGCGCGGAAATGTATAACTTCATTTTTGCGCGACAAAAAGGCGTGTTTGCAAATTTTCTGTATCTACATTTATTTCTGTGTAATTCGATTCCATTCATTTTGCGTTATTTGATTAAATAAATCCAAAAGAAATAACTCAGATTCATGTGGTACCGTTTATTAACAACTAACTCTCGATTCGACAAGGCAAAAGAAAAATATTTACGTTTTTTGTAATTACTGAAGTCGCATATCCGGTGAAACTCGAACGTCTTATCAGGATATTAAAAATAATACTTTGTAGACTTACGTAGAATGCTCTTAACAAAAAAGGAATGTTTATTTTATAAAAAGAAGAAATTTAAAATGCCTCAGTTTTGCTATTTTTACAAGGGCCTTTATTTATTCAGAATGACGTTAAATAAACTTACGGCATACCATTAAGAATAATACTAAATGAGTGCAATGTATTTATACATAATACCACGTTTAGCGGGTGCTTAACATGACGTTTCCTTGCATCAAACCCGGACTAAAGAAATTTTGGCTCTAAGTTTTACTTTTTTTTATTTTCTAATGATGAAATCCGGTTTCGGCGGGTTTGTGCTTTATATGTAGTGTAGTTAACACCCAAGCAAAATTTACTTTTTTATTTGATACACCCTGTATAAGTATGTACTTAGTACTCATATTCTACTGGTATTATAAAAAAACGGATTGCAAACCTTACACAGTTTGATATTCTATTTTCCGTACTTTTAAAAAGCGAAACAATAAAAAAGAACAGTAAATGCATTCCATTTCCCTGCTACTAAAGAAGAAATAATTAGTACTGTCAATAGTTTAAAAATTTGCTAATATGTTTATGGTATTAGTATTACAGACGGAGGAAGTTGTGGATATGTTTGATGTCTGCCTCTATTCATGATATTCTTGAAATAAGTAACCTTAAATCAGTCGTCTTTGAGGCACTATTAAACCAGTTACAAGTGCTTACTATAAAAAACTAGAAAAAAAAAACTATAGAAAATAGTTATATGTATCACTAGAAACTACAGTTTTGCGAGCATGAGTACGGGTTTGTGGGCCGAGGCGGTAGCCGATTATAATAGTTTGGAAAGTTTAATAATTTAAATTTATTCCACTAATCTACAATATTTAAATATCTCTATATATTAGTTATGTTAAACTTGTAGATTGCCTGAAGGTGGCCAATAGAGACCGAAACTTGTATGGAATGAACTATTTTATTTTTACTTACGTATCAAATATATTATCATCAATTTACAAGTAGAATATAGCAATAAATCATAACATATTCATATTTTATTGTTAAAGCTTTAATATTCGCACAAAGGATGTTGTTATAAGGCTGGGAACTCGTTGTTCTGACGGGTCGTGTTGTGATGTGTTGTAATGCGTTATGTTGTGACGCGTCGTAAACATATTTTTCTGATGCATTCTGTCAATTATGTTAAAAAGAGCCACTTGTTTTAAAATTTTGTAGTGTATTTTTGTTTTGTTGCACCATGATTTCAAGCTCGTCAGACGAATTTGAAGAGGAAATTTAGGAATGTGATACGCCGCAGCTGTTATTTGTTCTACACTACGCAAGAAAAGAAAAAATTGAGTACACGAAATAACTGAAAATTGGCAATCTTTTGGCGAATATCATACTTTGGTTAATAATCGGTTTATTAAAGATGAAGAACGTTTCCATGTGTAGGTACTTTAGGATGTCCAGGGAACAATTTGAAAATTTACATGGAAAAATAGAAAAAAAGAATTAAAAAACAATGGATACAAGCTTTCGAACAGGGATCTGTATAGGATGTCTGTTTATAGGGGGTCAAACCTATCTACAGGCTGTATTGTTTAGATTGTTGAATAGAATTTTTTTTATACCAGTAATAATAGAATACCAATAGTGAAACAACGATTTGGTCAAATTAAATATTGATTGTAAATAGAGCCGCTCCCAATTTTATTTTAAACGCAATTACAAGAAAATTCATGAGAAGCATTGTTAATTTTATTGTATAAATAATGGTAGTGGTTATGTTGAAAATGGTATTTTGGTTTTTGTTTTTGTTTTTGATAATTAAATATTCTTTTCTTCTTTATATAAGTAATATAGCCTGTAGGCAGGAGTCAAAATATAAACGGACACTCTGTACAAAAGAAAAATAAACCTTAACATGTTAAATAAAGATTCGTCATTTCACACGTTTTCAATTTGGAAAATTTCGTCCTTTTTTTTTCTAATTTCGTCCTTTTTTTCTAATTTCGTCCAAGAGCTCATACTTTGCGGTCGAAAAACGTTCTGACGGTTCTGACGTTTGTGACAGTGTCTGACGCAAATCTGGATAGGTCGGCATTTGACAGGACACAACACGTCAGAACTCATCAGAAAGCGTAGCATCAGATGAATGTGCCCACCGCCCTTTAAGTACACGAAAAAACAGTTGTATGATTTATGCAAAGTTGTGTAGCAACACAACACAACACGTCAGAACAATATGTTCCTGGCTTTAACCTCGTACGTGACAGATTTCACAAATTCGCCTTAGGCCTGTTCCAAACGAGGCGATTAGTTGATTTCACTAGTTGGACGGGCGGGTTGTCAAGGTGTATACTAGTGTAGCAAATGATTGGAAACCATCTGAACCGTTTCACACGGAGTCAACTTGTCCGCTTCGGCGGCTTCAATAGGTTTTCAATGACAACCAACTCAGTCAGTTACTGGTATCCATTCCAATTCAATGTTGGCTGACCTGAGAGGAACAACAATCGAAGGCTGATTACTGGTAATTTTAGTTTAAATCCTCATTCTGCCTGTGGCCACAAAAGACGACGGTTGATATTATACTCCTATAACGATATTTATGCCACATTCCCAAATCACATTACTCCTGAATAATTTAAATCCTTACTTTTACCTGTGAAATCGTCGAGAATTGCCTATAAAATTTCCTACGAAGAATCCCGGCTAGAATACCATTCCATGCTATTGACCGATACGGGGGCCCATCGAACCGAAAGTCCAGGTCTTCTGTACCTAGAGAATTACATGCCGGCAGCCAAGTTAGTATTGCATCAAGTATATCCCACCTGCAAAAGAAAATAATTAATTAGTTTCAATTCAATATTAATCAGTAAATAAGATTTTTATAATTTATGTTCATAATACGTTAATTTAGGGTTAGATTTATATAAACCGCCATTATTTTTAGTTATTTTAGGAATCTTTGATATTTAAGGGTTGTCGTCAAAATCACTGTGATGATCTGTGATAAAGTAGTTATTTATAACAAATATCGATAACCCGGGTTATAGTTCTCTAACAAATTTAGTTTCTGCTATTAGATGATAGTAGATGGCTCTGAATTTAAAATTTATTCTTTTTATTTTGACGTTTCTTTAACCTCATTCATTTAAAGTGCCAGGAAAGTTTGAATACGTATTTTTTTGTATTAAATAAATTGTTTTACATAGTATTTACAATTCCAACATATATACCTGTGATTTAAGAGTCTCAAAAGTGGTGAAACATAGCATTTTGGTAAAGAAATAAAGAGTTAAGCTTGTTTTGAGTTAAAACATTCTTTTCAACGACATTTGATAATTACAAATTTTTCATATTTTAATAATCCGAGAGGGGGCTTTAGGGAGTCGCGCTTGTTAGGTGAGTAGGGCCTATTTCAGGCGAGGCGGTTTAGTTCATTCAACTAATTGTAAGTTGTCTCGTTTACTGTCAACTAGTTGATTGTTATTGAAGACCTATTGAAGCTGCCGAAGCAGACAAGTTGATTCTGTTTGAAAAAGTTCATATCAGTATGCTCCTTGACAACCGTCCGTTTCAATAGTGGAATCAACTAATTACCTCGTCTGAAAAAGAGCTTGCCGCTCGCACTTTAAACTGGCCACTCATTTGTTAAATGTGTTTTAACGCACTTGGTTAGTAAATAACTATTTTACCACTATTTAAAAGCATAATTTATTTGGATTATATTTATTAACAGCATATTTGTTAGCAATAAAGAAATCTTCCTCTTGTAGTATAATTGCAAATTCGTATCAATTTTTTTTTTTATAAACGGAGCTCCAATTATCCGAACATTCACTCCAAATTTAAAACAGATACGTTGTTTCCTAGAAACGCATCTCAGTTAATCAAACATCGGAAGCGACTCGTGTGAGTACACAATATTCTCCGATCGAATCGCGCAGTACAAGCTCGCCGCATCCGTTAACAATAAGAAACCAACGAGCGAACGCAAAATAAACACAATGACGGAACAATGAAGATCACCAACGGTAGCGCAAACAATAATAACTACATATACACAGGCATCAGACAACAGAAATGATCACGATAATAACGAACTGCTACGACCGACGAAAACCGCTAAGATTCTCATTTTTAATGACACCGATGACAATAGACAAGACAAACGAAAGACGACGACACATTAAACGATCAAGAAGGCGTGAGATCACCGAACGGAGAACGTCATCGGAGTAGAATAGGAAAACGCGGAGACAAAGCATGAAAAAAAAACTGTACATACTACATATATTACGTATAGATATTGCGAGCATACGTGCATACATGACTTTAGTACGTTTTAATAGTTTATTTTCCACGGTTGGCAGCAGTGCCTGACGATCTTTCGCCCGTTTTCTTGTAGGTTGTAAAAAGATTGACGTTTCCGCGTCATGTCACGGCTTCCTAGATATTGTTATAAGAGCAAATGTACCGGTTATTTCTAGTATACCTTTTGTTATTGTTCTGATTCATTACTGTCGTTTACTTGCGACTAAAAAGGAAAAGACTAATTCACTAATAAAATCCAAATAATCGTTAATGTACGGGGTAATTCACCGATCATTGCCGATGACTGATGACACAGATGGAAGCGTTATAATATTTAAACTGCTCGTCATCAATTATCTAAATTATTTTTTATTAAATTATCGAACAGCATTTGGGATTTTTTTAGAGTGGCAATAGAAAGACTTTCAATTAGCTATTAGTCATAAACCTTGCTATTTTTGGGACTTACATCATCCAGTAAATATGCTAGGAAGTAACGTTTTCAATCAATTACAGGACAAGTACGTGTATGCAAATATAACGGATGAATTGGTATCTAGGAGTTAACGTAAATTAATTCCGTGATTACTACGCTCGTAATTGTTCTTAGATAGGAAAAAAAACGGCAATCTTGAGCAGATAATTTATTCTTATAAATCCATAATTCAATCAGTAACGTTTCAACCGAGACATCGGCCTTGCTCAAAGGATTCGTGAAGCTTTTAAGAATGTACAACCACATACACTTGAAAATGTAAAAGAAACACTGATTAGAAGATTATAGTTGTGCATACAACAAAATGGCGACGTTTTTGAATATTTAACATAACCTTCCCTTTTGTGTTTATTTATAAGATAAATTTTACTGGTGTCAAGAATGTGTTGCCTGCTACTCACTAATTGTCAGTTTGATGCATTCTGTAAATCACTTCTGGTTATAGGTTCTCAGAAGAGTTTTATCTTGACTTATTCTTTGGATATTCTCCCAATAGCTTGCACTACTGCTAATCCCGTAAAAGATTTCGGACTCTAAGAATGATGATCATATAACTTATTGTGCAAGATTAACTGTTATTTCGTTTCCTTCCACTCCTGTATGTCCCGTAACCTACCAAAGGATTATCTTGTTCCTCTTACCTAGTTTAATTTTCTCAGACACTTCGAGATCAACTTAAAGCTCAACACTTCAATAGTTGCTTGATTGTCAAACCTTACGATAATATTTTGCTTTCAGTAATCTTTGTCAATATTGACTTGGGCGCATCCTTCAATACCAGGTATATTCGCTTGCAACATACTTAGGTATTTCTCGAAGCTTTCGAAATACTAATTTGCAGCCATCCACATACCATTTGATGCCATTTAGTACATTGAGTTTTAAGATAGCGTTTTGATCCCTTTCGTTCCTATTGGTAAGTTTTGTGATAAATTCTTTCACACTGTTATCTCGGAGCACGTCCTAGGTTTGATCGTCTTCAGGAGATTACCTATTCGTTGTTTCCTTGAGCATTTTGGTTCTTTCTGTCACGCTCTGTATCACAATATGGAGGGGTATTAGATGCAATACTGCCACGAATCGGCCTTCAAGAGTGGGGATAGCGCTCCTTGCATTTTAAATATACCTGCGCGTAGCTCAGGGTGCATATAAGGTAGGTACAGTTATTACTCTATCTATATATAATAAATATTAACTGGCCAAGCGAGTACCTAACCCTGAGCTACACCCCGTCGCACGCATACTACTTCAATAGCTTCTGTTGGGCAAGTTCTCATAGCCCCAATTATAAAAACCCGTGCTAATCTTTCCATTTTAAATAGGTTAATTCTACCGGTGACCATATTACTTCTTTTGCTCCAAGCTACTGACCCATAAGTAATGATCGATCTTATTGTAGCTGTATACGTCCAAAGCAGTATTTTTGAGCTGCGTCTCCAATTTCTCCTGTAAAGTTTATTTTCTTCTTGCTGATTATTCCAAACTCGTGTTTGTTCCAGAAAGAAAATTATTGGTCTAGACATTTAGTATCTGTTCTTCAATCTATGTTTTGCTCATTCATTTTTAGGGTCTTAAGTCTTAAGGACTTCCTTTTCTTTGAGAATCCCACTAAGTGAGACTGATAGTAAGTTCTACTGATTAACATCATCTTCTCATTGAGAAACCTATGTAACACAGTAGTTAAAACCGAAAAGAGAGCTTACTTTGGTTACAAACTCCCTAGTTTAAGCGGGAACAATTTGTGGAATGAGTTACGTAAGTGTGATATTTATAGAAAAAAAGGCTATACTAATACCTGAGCATCTCTTACAACCTAATGAGATTAATAGCTTCTTCATTAATAGTGTTCCAAAAAGCTTTTCCAAGAACAATGATTTCAATCATTTTTATGCGAACAACAGATATCCGAATTTGTCTAACTCTTTTGCATTTTGCCCTGTTGACCAGAATGAAATCTCAGACATTATTACCAATATATCATCCAACACTTGTGGAGTGGATGGATTTAATATTGAATTTATTGGGATGTGTTGCCCGTGTATCTTACCAATTATTACACATATCATTAACTTTTGTCTCTTAGAGGGCGTCTTTCCTAGGTGTTGGAAAAATTGCATTAATTGTACCAATACCAAAAACTGGCAATGTTGAGGAATATAAGGATTTGCGTTCCATTAGCATTCTGCCTATTTTTTCTAAAATACTTGAGAGGGTTGTTGAAAGACAGTTGAAATCATACTTAGACATCAATAATATCTTGCCTACTTTTCAATCCGGATTTAGATCCGATCATAGTTGTGTTACGGCTTTGACTTGTGCAGTTGATGATATTATATCAGAAACTGATAAGGGAAAAATTACTATTCTGGTCCTTTTAGATTATAGTAAAGCGTTTGATACCGTAGATCATCGGCTGCTTTTGTTGATTTTGAGGTTTACTGGGCTCGAGGACTCTTCTATTAAATTTTTTGAACAATATCTATCGGGATAGGTTTCAGCGTGTGAAGATACAGGATAAACTGTCGGATTTGGCATATGTAAATGCTGGTGTGCCACAAGGCTCTATTCTTGGTCCTCTTTTATTTGCAATTTATACTTCTTCTGTGATGTCATCCCTGAAAACTTGTAGGTCTCGTACGCAGATGATACGCAAGTCTGCTATTCTTTTTTCCCTTATGAGTTGGACACTGTGGTATCTTTAATTAATGAAGATACTATTGCTAAAGACATCCGCAAATCATTTTTTAGTTTTGAATTCCCAGAAATCATCTGTAATGGTGTTTGGTTGTCGCAACGGTGATTTGAAGAAATCTATTCAGGTTAAGATTAATAATGATGTGTTGCATATTGTTGATGAAGTTAAAAATCTTGGACTATATTTGGATTCACAACTACGCTTTAGAACCCATATTTCTAAATGCACCCAGCGCTCGTACTCTGCCTTAAGACTTTTGTATCCTCATAAATCGACTCTTGATAAGAAAACTAAAATATTATTATGTGATGCCCTGGTACTATCGCAATTTAATTATTGCATTCCTTTGATATTTTCTTGTCTCGATGTTGCTACTAAGCAACGTATACAAAAAATTCAAAACTCTTGTTTACGCTTTATCTATGGTCTGCCTAAGTGGAGTCGACCCAGTGAGAACAAGTTAGTTACATTTACGTGAATTTAACGTTGTATTGGTTGAAACAACGTTAATGGTTATAAGTAAACACGTTTATTATATAACCAATTTTTAACTATACATTGAAGAAACGTTATACTAACTAAAAAATGTAACGGATAGTTTAAATTTAACTAAAATAACACGTTGTAGTTGCATCGTTTATTTTAGGTTATAAAACAACGTTACAATATGAGAAATTATTAACTGAAATGTAATGCATAGTTTAAATATAAGTAAAATAAAACGTTATAGTTTCACTGCTTATTTTACGTTAAAAAACAACGTGGGAATATGAAAATTATAACTGAAATGTAACGCATAGTTTAAATATAACTAAAATAAACGTTTTAGTTACACCGTTTACTCTGCGTGAAAGACAACGTTGAAAAATGAAAAATTAGTGGCTGAAATGTAACGCATAGTTTAGATATAACTAAAATATGACGTTGTAGTTTCACCGTTTACTCGTTGAAAGACGTTTGAAAGACAACGTTGAAGAATGAAAAATTATTAACTGAAACGTAACGCATATTTCAAGTACAACTAAAATAAAACGTAGTTTCACCATTACTCTACGTTAAAAAGCAACGTTAAAATATGAAAACTATTAACTACAACCAACGCATAAGTATAGGTATAGTTAAAATAAAACGGTGTTAAATTTGTTTGTTTTAAGATAAGATGTGCTTTGCATGAATGAATGCAAAATGTATTTAACAATAGGTAACACAATTATTGTATTAAAACTGCACTACTGATGAATGTATCATCCCTCTTCCATTTCAAATAAACTCTTCCATCCCTGTTGCGCATCTGCAACGTGCACGGAGCACTTGCAGTATGCTTGCAGTCACATGTTTACTACGCTAGTCGAGTGTTAGAACTTTTCTTTATCTTTATAACAAAGTTTTATATTAATATGTGATACGCAGCAATCAGTGTATTTAACTAAACGGTGAGTAGCTAGGTACCCCATCAATTAAGTCTATCCAGGTTATATTTGCATATACGATGCACATTGCACGTATAATTATGTATATGCATATACACAATTGGCAAAACAGCATAGTAGCCATCTTAAAATAAGAACACTAATGTCAGAAAATTTAACTATATTCTAAAATTTGCTCTTGAGGAACCTGGTTTCTTAGTATACACCATGCACCGTCTTACTTTATTTTCAAATATATAGGTTAGCGAATGCTGATGGTTCTAAAATCTGGACTTGTGTAAAAGAAATTATTCTAATTACTGTTACATGACGTCGTTGCAGTGAAGCATAACTGGAAGGGAAGGAACACTTAGTTTTCACAAAACGGGAACAGTGAGTATTAAATACTTTCATTCGTTTGTAATACAAAAATCTAGGAAACCAATCAAAGTAAACATTAACTTATATATATATATATATATCCCTAAAATTTACAGCCTGTAGTGCTTGGTGTTACTTATGATACCTATTGTTTGAGTCTTCCATTTAAAGTTACAATTAAACAATACATACATACAGCAGAAAGTGCAGTGAAGGACTGGTTGAAATATACGCCCCAATGGACTGTTTGGGTAGAAGACCTGGATGTGCAGAAAAAGGGAAAATGTATATATCTATAAATGAAATGACCTCGTTACTTTCTTTGTTTTGGTAAAGAATTCTATTATCTTTTTATTATTATTATTATTATTATTATTATTATTATTATTATTATTATGTTATTATTGCATTGTATTATATTTATAGGTAATTACATTTTAGTTTTCTGAAGAAGCGTTATGTTTCATTGAAGAGCTTATCCTGAGTTCAATACTATGATGTGATCATTGAATGACTTAATTAAAATAAAATTTAATTTAGTATTGGACATTATGACTTTTAATCTATAACTAATTTTTCGTTATCACCACATAAAACGGCACTGTAAATATAAAGTAACATGTATGTCACATCTGGAACTTGGTAAGTGTTGTACAGTTTCTATAACGCAGCGTCTTAGAGCGCATGAATGCAACGAACCTGATAATTCACCTATAATTTATAAAGCTGTTGATTTTCATACATTCGGCACCTCACTAAATTACGCAGATGTGACGTTACTACTACGTGGTTATAAAGGTTTGATATAGAAATTTTATTAACCCTTCGTTAGTGTGGTGTAGTTGCCATACCTCAGTATGTAGGCAAACATACTGGGGTATGGCATACTCCACCACACTAACGAAGGGTTAACGTTGAGGTTACGTTACCTGTAAACCGATTTTTTACGTTTTACAGAGGTGGTTTATTAAACGTTAAAATACAGCTTTGTGTTAAACGTTTCTATTAACGATATTTTCTATTAAAAATTAAACGTAAAATAATATTAGCATATGACGTGAAATAACGCTTAATAAGTAACTTTTTGTCAACGTATTTTGTCGGGACATAGATATGTCGCTTCGACGTTGTTTATAAACGTTACGAAACGTTCGGTTACCGTTAAGAACAACGTTTTCTTAACGTTTATGTTCTTATTGGGGAGTATCTTGTAAACTGCGCGAATCTGGTTGGTTAAATATGGAAGAACGATTTAGATTAGCAACTGCTGTCTTCTATCATAAGATCTTGGTTACTCACACACCGCCATATCTCTATAACAAAATCAGGTATCGAACGAATGTCCATAATATTAATTTAAGGTTTCGGCACTTAATCGCAATTCCCCGCCATAGGACAAGTTTGTTCAAGCGAAGTTTTTCATATAACATCTGCCATGTATATAATTCTATTGATGGACATATTACCAAATTGTCAATTCCGTCATTTAAATTTCATTTTAAGAGGGATGTGCTTGGGTGGGGTGTGTAGAGTGACGATGAGTTTATTAGTACATTTGTGAATGATGCAAGTATTATGTTATTATGCCAGTGTTTGTTTTTTTTTTTTTTATTCTGCTTCTGCTGTGTATTGATTTGGAGTTTGTTAGAGGGAGCAATGGAAGATCAGGTGTTGAACTTGAATTGCCCCCTCAGGATTTCAATATGTCTAAATTTGTTTTTTTTTTCTTTCTTTCTTTGTTTTTCATTTTGCTCTGTCACATATTGAAATAAAGTATATTATTATTATTATTATTATTAAGTTGAGCCCTCTTTGAACTATGTCACAGGTGATATTTTCAAATTATTATCCTCTGGGGCATATGACAATAGTTAGCACACCTTTAGTAAGGTATGCCTACATGTATCAGTCAAGCCATGTTATCAAGATGTCATCTACTATTAGACTCCATGAACAGATAGGTATGTAACTCCGTCCTGTGAGCATCCTCTTGTCGTACCAGTCGAGATAATCTTACCTCCCACCTCCGCTTTTCGTGCTATTTCGTACAACTCTTTTTGCGGAAACACATGGCTCGCGAGCCACGTATCTCATTTCAAATATAAACACAAGATGCATATATGAGAATTTTTAAGACGAAATAATCGACTCTGATACTCACACATATATTTCTACATATTGCACTCGCTTAAGGAAAGAATTTCTTCTAATTAAGAAAACATTCATGTTGGTTTTTAATTGAGTATTGTTAGTTAACATTAATTAACAAATCCTCGGCCAAGATGCGGGCATTATTCGGAGAGAGACGGCTCGGCGATTTCTGCTGTCGGTCACGACTATTCGCCTCTCTGTCGTACGGGCTGGGAAAGCGCATTGCTACGTCGAAGAGGGAAATCCGAGGACGTGACGCCAACGCAAGTCGGATAAGTAATTAACAGTTTTAATAATGATCTACTAATAAAGTTTTTGGGTAGTTTACAAGTATAATGAGAGCGTTATTAGAAATTATTGCTTTGAGCGTTTGCTCGTCCATCTCGTCGGCAGAAAAAAGGAGAGGAATTAATGGAAACTTATTGGAACTATGTGGGTTATTTTTATTTACTCTGATATTATATTACTTGAGCAATATTTGGGTATCTGTCGTTGACTTTAGGGGTCAAATGTATTAATTTATGTGCAATGTGGATTAGTTGAGTCTATTATTAAATTTATCTTTCTTTTTTTAATAATGATAATATTAATAATATTCTTTATTGTCCAACAGAAAAAAAAATCCACTTAAAAGACAAATATAGGAAAAAGTAGAGTACAGTGTTCGAAAATAATAACAATAATACAAAATAAAAAATGATAAACAAAAAGAAACAATATGTAAGTATAAACTAAGGCCATTTTACATAATTAAAGTTATTCAGAAAAATGGTAAGTAATAAAGATTAACTTTAAGGGTACACTAAAATCTAAATTAATCAAGAGAACTGATGCATCAATGTTGTTATGTATGGGGTTCCAAAGAAATTTGGTAAACAAATGTTGGCTTCATTCCTTCGTTGTGTCCGTGAATAGAAATTATGCCTTCCAAGCAGATTAGAGTAATCGAGTCCACGAACCGGATATTTTCCATCATAAGTGTTTCAAAATAGTATATTAATGTACGAGTTTCATAAGGCATGATTTTGTTCTAATGAACGAGTGCGACAAAAAGCTTTATGAAACGAGTCCTTTATACTATTTTTTCTATTTTAGCATTATAAATTGATAATAAATACTTAATAAAATCTCATTAAAAATGTTGAGTTTTATTTTTTATATGAAGTTGGTCACATTGACATACGATTGACATTTGACGAATTCAAAATTCAATTCGGCTATTTAAATTGTTAAACAATATATTTCATAATAATAGTCTCTGTAAACTGTAAAAATGAGTGATACTGAGACAATTTATCTTGTACCCCCACAACTGCGTGAAATTGCGAATAACGCCGTCATAAATTATTAACCGAAAAATCAAAAAGCAGTATATGAAAATGCTACCATCAATTTGAACTATGGGCTGTACAGAATAATGTCAACACAACATCTGAAAACATTTTATTGGCATATTTTGAATTACAAGGATAAAAATAAGAAATCTTCTACCTTATGGTCTATGTATTCTATGCTTCGTTCTTGCTTTTCCATTTATAAAAATACAGACATATCAAAATATATTAAATTACAAGCCTATTAAAACGATTCTCTGAGGGATACGAGGCTAAGAAATCTAAAATTTTATGCATTGAAGATATTAATAAATTTATAGAAGAAGGTTCTGACGCATTGTATTTAGACAATAAAGGTACGATATTATTTGCAAAATGTAATTTTTTATGTAATGAATTTAATTTTAGATCGTTTAATAATGGGTTACACAGGTGCCTGTAGACGAGAAGAATTACAAATATGTCCATACATGATTTAGAATTTAAGAGTGATATTATTTTGGTGACAGTACCTAAAACAAAAAATAATATCGTAAGAGTTTTTGCAATTACGGAATGAAAGATGGATTACTTAATTAAAAATATGTCGCCCTGCGACCACAAAAATATTAATCATTCAAGATTCTTCCTTACATATCGCAATGGTTATTGTATATCGTGCCCGATTGGAATTAATACGATTGGCAAAATGCCTAAATTAATAGCTGATTTCTAAAATTGCCCAATTCAGAGCTATAACTGGACATTGCTTCAGACGTTCTAGTGCTACACACTTAGCAGACGCAGGCAGTGATTTGCTGACTATAAAACGTCATGGTGGATGAAAGTCATCTGCGGTAGCTGAGGGTTACATCGAAACATCTATGAAAAGTAAAGTGGCTGTAGCGCACAACTTATCAGGGCCAAGTACATCTGGTCATTCTAGAGTTATATCATCGAATGATTCTCAATCACAAGAGTCTACCATTAAAGCCAATAACATAACTCAGCAAAACTTTGTTACGAAGAATTTGCCTGGCATAACAATACATGCTCAAGATACTTGTTCCGTCAGTGTAAATGTATACAGTAATTCCACTTTTCATAACAATAACAATGTAAACTAAATTTGTATAGAATTTTTAATTAAAGTATTTACATTTACATGCATTAAACGGTCAATTTGCTTTCTGTCATAAGTATTCCATACAGCCAACCTATAGAAATGAAAAAATGCGTATCACAATGAAGCACTTTTCGATACGCAAAAGCGTGTTACAATTGCGTTTTTATGAACGCTAAATAGAAAAATATTTTTTGGACACGCTTAATAGCAAACTGATGATAAAAGCAATGCGGATGCCAAACAACCGATGCGTATTCCAAACAACCAATGCATATTCCAATCTCGATCTAACAAATGCATAATATAGAACTTTTATTGCCAATGCAATGGTAAAATCCCTACAAGAACGTATGAGAAAACCCAAGTTTTTGGAAGCACTTGAAGAAACGTCAAAAATATGGGGAGAAAATGTTAAGTGAGAATCAAGAAGTACTCCCAGATCTCTGAACTGAGATACCCTGGGAATATTGGAATGAAGTACACTCTTTATTTATGAAAACTAAATTATTACAAATCATCCCAACCCCGTGCTCCACCTATAAAAAGAAGAAGAGAAAAAAAAAATAGAATGTACTCTCTGTGCTTTAAGTACTTTATAGCGATTATTAATTGTGATGCAAAATTTGTTGTGTTGCTTTTTTTATTTTAGCATCTGTTTCCTTTTATGGTTGGTTGGAAGATCATTCGTGGATGTAGTTCTCTATATCTCATGATTGAAACCCGCCATTTTCCTTTATCTCTTTTTTTTTCTCTTTACTTACTTAAAATGTTTAATGACTTATGCCACCGTATTGGTATTTCCCCTCTTGTTCCTATAATAATAGGTAAGTAAGTAAGTAAGTAAGTACTTTATTTCCAAGAAGTATGCAGTACATAATAGAAAATGTCAAAAGAAAAAGAAGAAACAATAAATAGAAAATAAAATGACTAAGTAAGTGACAAAGTTCGCCACCCTAGTTACTAATTACAATTACTAACTTAAATTACAATTTATTAAAGAACTCATATAAACTATAATAAGGTGTGTTTAGTAAACTTACGCTTTAACATAATTTTAAAAAGTATGGAGAGGCATAACTTTAGTTCAAGAGAGAGATTATTATATATTTTAATACCCATACAGACTAGACTTTTAGAGGTTAATGTTAGTCTGTGATTTGGTAGGTGTATCTCTGTGTTCCTTATATTATAATTGTGGGATGGATTATTGGTCTGAAAAAGATCATGTTTATTCTTATGAACATATAGGGATACTTCCAGTATATAGAGCGATACCACTGTTAGCACTCTAAGTTTTCGAAATATTGGCCGACAAGAATCAGTTCGCGAGGCATTGGTCATTACACGAAGGGCTCGTTTTTGGTTTAACAAGATCCTAGCAACATCCGTACTAGAACCCCATACAATTATACCATATCGCAAGCGTGACTCGATCTCAGTGGTATAGATCGTTCTTAGTACTTCCAAACTTACGATGCTTTTTAGATGTCTAAGTTTATAAATCGATCTTGATATAGAAGAATTGACTTGCTCTATATGATTATACCACTTTAAGTTGAATGACAACGTTATACCCAATGCTTTAATGGATGGTACGTTTCCAATTGCGGTGTTACCGATGTGAAGATCGAATTGAGGTGAGGCATTCGCTGGGTTTGCGCTAAAGGTAATATATTTGTCTTAGATATATTTAGAAATAGTTTATTTGAAACAAACCACTTGTTTAATAGGGACAGCATGGAGTTCGCTTTATCATGGATGGAATTGATCTGGTCATTTATTAGAATAGTGATATCATCGGCATACATTATTAATTTATAATCTCGCAAGAAAGAAACAATGTCATTAATGAACAATGAGAATAAAACCGGTGAGAGTACAGCGCCCTGAGGCAAACCTATCGTCACTGGAAGTAAATGTGAATGGAATTTTTGTTTTCTTCTATCTTCGGTTGTCGTTATTTCCACAAATTGAAACCTGCTTGATAAATAGGAGCGAAACCAATCAAGCGTGATACCTCTAATCCCTATCAATCCTAGTTTGTACATTAGCAAATTATGATTAACGCAGTCAAAAGCCTTGCTTAGATCACAGAATACACCAAGTGGTATCTGCTTGTTCTCTACATCAGCCGCAAAAGTATTATAAATATCTGAAATGGCTGTAATAGTTGATTTTCCAGTTTTGAAACCGTGTTGACATTCCGAAATAATCTGGTGTTTTTCTAAAAAAGAAAGCAGTCGTGTTAGCATTGCATACTCTAAAATTTTTCCAATGGAGGAAGTTAAAGAAATAGGTCTGTAATTAGCCATATTACTACAGTCACCTTTTTTGTGAAGTGGTATAACTTTTGAGATTTTAAAGCACGATGGAAAAGTACCAGTAGCAAAAGAACAATTGATTAAGTGTGTCATGGGAGTAGCAAGGAAACCCTTAGCTTCTTTCAGAATGTCACTGCGTATATCATCCGACCCGGGAGAGGTTCTACTCTTTAATTTATTAAATAAAGATATTGTTTCAGTTTCTATGAAGGGAAATAAAAACAAAGAATATTGATTAGATTGTAGATGCTTCTCTTCGAGAGGAATGTTGTTAATATTCTTGCTCAGGGATTGTGGTAAATCATGAAAGAAATGATTGAAAGCGTTAGAAATTTTGTTCGGAGAGGTAATTAGCTCGTCGTTATCACGAATTAGGGACATATTCCCTTTATTTTCATTTTTGTTTGTTAAGTTGTTGATAATATTCCAAGTTAATTTAATTTTATTATCGGATTGCATGATAAGTTCATTGTTAATAGTTCTGTTTCGATAATCTTACTAAATCTTTATGAGCTTTCGATTTTGTTTGTATATCCATTTAAAATGGGGTATTGTTTTTTGTAATAAAATAGATCTTTCAACTTTGAGCTGGATTCAAGCACTGTTGGTGTAATCCATCCACTAGAGGTGCTATTTGTATTACAATAACGCCAAGGAAAAGAAATATTATAATAGTAACTTAGAATAGACATGAAAGCGTCAAATTTGTCCTCTGTAGTGGAACAGTCATAAACATCGTTCACAGATTCATTTTCCAAATACCTGTAAAAAGTTAGTTTGTTATCAAGACCAAACTTTCGTCCATAAGAACCAGTCCTGGCAGAAGACAAATTATTTAGATATTCATATATAATTATGAGTCGGTGGTCAGAGAAGTGTACATCGAAAAGCTTATATGTAATAGGAAAATACTAAGTTAGTACAGACATTATCTATAATAGAACTACAGCTATTAGTTATTCTAGTATAGTCATTTACTATAATATTTATATTATAAGAATTAAAAAGATACTTAAGATCAGGATAAGTTCCGTGTATGTGTACAAAATTGATGTTAAAATCACCGGTTAATACTATGTAATAGCCAGGTTTATACAAAAATTCTAATAAAGCATTTAAAGCTAATACAAAATTATTATAATTGGCCAGAAGGGGATCTGTAGATATTCAGAAAAAATAATTTTTGACGATTTATAGTTCCATATCGCAGCACATACTTCAAAAATCCTTCTCCACTGAAAATTCGAGAACATCAATAGGGTTAATGTATGAGATCAGGGGCTTTGACCAGATTGCACACCCTCCGCCTTGCATTAGTGACCGGCTGAAACTTGTTATGAATTTGTAGTCCTGTACCTTGCGAACTTCTAGCTCGTTCTTTTTAGCCCATGTTTCGGTAAGCAGATAATTTTGCAGGATGATTAATGTAAACATACCTCTAGATCATTAAATTTTTTGTTAAATACTTGTAAGGTTCATAAAGAAAATAATCCACTTTCGAATTGTTACTATTTTGTTTATTTATGTTTCTTGCTTTTTCTTTGCCAGACGTTCTAAAAAACGGTTTATACATGTGTATCGCGGCCAGGTGTCTGGGTTTTGAATTTTATCCGCAAGGTTTTCAGGGACCGAGACCTTGAATGAGGTATATTCGTCCGGGTATTTTGAATTCATTTTCGAGCATTTAACTGTTGTTATATCCTTCGATTGCAGATAACTCATAACTTGCTCTTCTGTAGTTTGCGGTTCAAGCCTGTACACGTGAAAGTCGATGTATTTGGTTAATGCTCTAATTTGCGTATTTGTAGCTGTTCCATATATGGGCTTCTTTCTTCTTTGTTGTATCTTCCATCCGTCCTTTTCCATGGTGTCTTTCTCTGTATTTATGTTGGTTTGTTTATTATCAACGTCGTGTGCAGTTTTCTTCACTTTATTTTTGAACGAGGAAGACTGTTCCGCTACCTCCTTGTAGAGAGCGTTGTTGTTAATTCCGTTTTGTTTTCTGTCGCCTTTATTTTGATTTTCGTTTTTCACAGGCGCTTGTAATTTTTGTTTCGAAGTAGTTTCTTTAAGAAGTGCAATTATTAGTTCTTGATCATTTGCTCGTTTTTCTTGTATTTCTGACATTCTTTTCAGCATTGTAATTTGTTCATTTTTAAACTCAATCATTGTCGAGCACAGTTTGTTTTGACAATCACTAACCTCTGTTTGGGATTTGTCAGGGTTTGTTGATTCCAGATGCCATTGCTTTAACTGAATCATTTTCTTTATCTCTTCATTCTCACACACTTGTTCTGGTAACTTTCCCGTGATAATTATGTCTATTAATTCACTTTTCTTGAGTTTATTCAATTCACTCACCACAGCACTTGTATCGCACGCCATGATGATCAACTATAATGTATGACCCGTAGTCCTATATATAATATATGGTACTACGGTCACTTATCTATGAGAT